>QLSS01000032.1:655692-724631 GCA_024372645.1 Trichomalopsis sarcophagae | reverse complement strand
CTCTCTCTCTCTCTCTCTCTCTCTCTCTCTCTCTCTCTCTCCCTCTCGCTTCCAGCAAAGGGACACACAGAAGATAGCCAGCGGGAGAATAACCACGATTCGGACTTGATTTTTTTGCGCCGGCTACGTCCGTCCTCCTGGTATATCTATAATGCATTCGTGGGAAACAACCTTATAATTGCATTACGACCCCTCAAGGCCTCGCGCGACCGATAAACGTGTTTATTTTTCCACGCCAGCTGCGGTCACTTCTTTGTTTTTTTTCCCTACCTCTGCCACCTTCACTTGCTGCTGCTGCACGATTCGAGCGAGTGTGCGAGCTAGTCGAGCAGCCGTAAAGATCAAATATATAAGGCGCGCGAGCTCAACGACGTACGTAATGACCAGCGAGAAGCCAGATAATAGGCCCATTTTGCGTCGGGGCTGCACGTTGCGTCAAGACGAAAAAAATCTAAAGCAAAAAGCATAGCAGAAAAAAAGAGAAGGCGTGCACACACACTCGTTGCATGCAGTGTTCGGCATAGGTATACTGAGGAAAAGAGGCGAAGATATAGGCACGGGAGGAGCAAGCTCGACGGCTTTCGAGGTCTTTTTATATGCCGTCGGACTCACGCGACCCTTAATGCAGCAGCAACGGCGGCGGCGGCGCTGGTGGTAAAACGAAGAAAAATACGAGCTGAGCGTGCTCCATCGCAGCGTCGGTGCGGTTCTCGCCCCTTAACCGCGTGCTGCTTGCACCCCTGCACACATACACGCGCGTAAGGACCGGGATTTCTTCCGCAGGCCATTTTATCCCCCCTAGACGAGAACGGATTTGACACCGTTAGTGGGCAATTTGAAATTGCTCATTGCTCTGGTATGATCCTCTTCTACGCAAACGATTTGCGCGCTAGCCCGGAAGAGGAAAAAGAACGAGAGGCACGACGCCGCTCCGCTGGAGTGCCGTCATCGTCGTCGTCGTCGGAAAAAAATACATGGCTGAGGTTTTGCGTTATACTTATTTTATGCTTTACGCGACAGCGAGAACGACCCCGTGGATTTTCTTTTATGCTACTCTCTTTTCGAGAGGGGAGAGAAGCGACGGAGAGCTATAGAAATCGCGTTTCAGGATATAGCATATTTCCGGGTTATATTCTCTTTAATGAAGAGACACCATGACTCGTGTTTGCGAATGATTCGTCCGTATGGGTGAATCAACTTCTCTTGCTAACG
This sequence comes from Trichomalopsis sarcophagae, assembly GCA_024372645.1. Lineage (NCBI taxonomy): Eukaryota > Metazoa > Arthropoda > Insecta > Hymenoptera > Pteromalidae > Trichomalopsis > Trichomalopsis sarcophagae. Next base: position 723,419 of record QLSS01000032.1, on the reverse strand, counting down.
TAGTGCGGTGTCCACTAGAAATTCAGATTCAGGTCGGGATACCAGTATTAAATCTAGTTCATTTTTTTACGACGTAACGTTAAGCAACGGTTAAAAGTGGTTGGTAACTCTGAGTGAATTGGACTGCGGTTCTAAAAGCACACACGGGAATCGATGTAACCCTGGTAGAAAGGGTATCCAAGTTATTTGGAAGTTCTGAGGTTGTCAATCTCAGAACTTGGTAGTTTTCTTTGTCAGTTTTTGTTACAAGATGTAACGCTTTTTATCCTAGTTCTTTGGCATTTTTTAGGTTGAGTATTCTTAACTATTTTCTTCCAAAGATAGTTCGTGAAATAATACGACACAGGTGTACGTGGTTAATGGCGATTCGAGGTTAGAATTGGAAAATCATTACTAGCAGGCTTATATTTGAGTTTTTTTTTAATGAAAGTATATAGAATAATGATTTGCATGCGAAAAAACATCCGAAAAATTTCGAGCGACCGGGGACTCGAACCCGAGCCCTGCACAAGGATAGTCGCGCGCCTTAGCCAACCGAGCCAAGTAAAGATTGTCATTTGACCAAAACTATCTTGGGCATTACTTTTCAAAAACAGCTCGATCTAAGAACTGCCAAAGAACTAGGATAAAAATCGTTACATCTTGTAACAAGAACTAACAAAGAAAACTACCAATTTCTTAGCATTTTCACCTTTTTAAATCGGCCAATTTCTACCAGGGAAGCACTCGCGCCAAAAATATTTCAGAAACGAAGTTTCTTTAATTAGAGTAAAATCTCTATGCAAAAGTAGAATTATAGTGCTCGATTTAGACTGAAAACCCGTAGCGAGAAATTATAGATCAGCGGTATAGACTAGGAATTATAGAGAGATAAGAATAACAGAGTCGAGTCGATATATAGAAAGTATGCACCACATCAGGTGTTACGATTGGACGTGCAAATGCAGTCGTCAGATCTCGCATAGCCACAAATGCGCTCATAAATAAAATCCGCGCCAGCCGCGAAAATGCAAACGAAAGTCCGCTGAAAGGAGATCCAAAGCGTCGTCGCTCGCAGTCCTTGTATTATATATAAAGTCATTTTCTCGTTAGAAATTCACGCTTATAATCCTAATGACAGAGCACACGCTCGCCGCCATCTGCAGCGCCTGGCTTCATGAATAAACTCGAGCCGGTTTGTCATTGTTGCAAAACTTTCTCCAGGAGCACGCGCGAATGTAATTATATACACTCATCATATCCGCTCTCGGTACGCTCATACTATACGCTGCAGACACTGGCCGCAGCATCACTCGAGCCTTGTGACTTGATCAAACGCGCGCTTAGGACACGTTAAAATGGCAAAAGCGGCGCGAGGCTGCGGCCAAAAGCCCTGTATACATCCGAGACTTCTCTCTCTCTCGCTCTCTCGCTCTCTCTCTCTCTCTCTCTCTTTCTCGCTCTCTCTCTCTCTCTCTCTCTCTCTCTCGCTCTCTCTCTCTCGCTCTCTCACTTTCAACGCGTGCGAATAAAGGCGCGAACTGTAGAGAGCACATGCGCGCGAGTCAACGAATGAGACTCGCACTCGAGTTTCGCGGGCTCGTCATTAAGAGGCGAAGGATGAAGCTTATAGTTATTTACGTTTCATCTTCGTCGTCAAGGGCTGACCCTAATTTTTTTCTTTTTAATTAGTGCCGCGCGCGAGCCGCGAATGTTTTGAGAGTGCAGTGCGCGCGTTTTATTTCTGGCGCAAGGAGTCGTTAACCTTAATAACTTCTGTCGCGTCTTCATTGGGAATTGATTTGCCGGAAAAGAAAGAGAACAAAAAACACGTTGCCAATCTCAGCGCGAGTGGCCCAAATTTATGGCGCATCTGCCGGTTTATGGATTATCAAGGAATCGATAAAGTTGACGATTCCGCGTAAAGTTATACGCAGTAGCCCATTATTTCTGAATTTACCGCGTGCGTTTGTTATTACACAGTGTGTAATTTGCAGTAAATTATTCAGAGTGAGTTCATTAGCTGATTTCCCATTGTTTTTGCTAATAGCCTCGGACGTTACTTAACCAACGCAACTCTTGAAGCTTTCAATCTGATTACGTACAGTGCGTCGTAGAAACAAATAAGAGGCTCTTTACAAGATACGACTATGTTAGTTTACAAAAATCTCAGTTTAAGAACAAATTAATAGCCGTTACGGCGGCTCGTATAGTTCCGGGAAGGCGACGCGTGAAACGAAGCTTATAGTAGGCCATTACGATACGTCTCCCTCAGACGACTTCCTATTCGTTCCTCCTTTTACGGGAGTTACCGCAGCGCTAAAAGTTTGGCTGTGAAAAACACACGCAACTGATAGAAAAAGATCCGCTGAAAGTGCATGGAAGTCGTGTAACGTCGGAGGCTGTCTAATTATCAATTATACGTTTGTATTTTTTATTAGCTTTCGCTGATTACAATGAGTGGCTTTCTCCGCGGATGCGGAAAATGTCCTCGGAAGATTCCAGCGCAGAGATAGCGCGCGATACGGACGGCGCAAGCGCGCGACGATTTGCAGTATAGCGGAAAAAGTGCCGGAAACGCGCAAGTGTCAGCGCGGCGCGCGCTCTGCGAAATATGATTTTGTTCAACCGTGTGACCCCGAAATTTACGGACAGAATGCCGCGTCATGCGGCAAAAAGCCGCGGCGGCGAGATATGCACGCGGGGGATTTTCGAGATATTAATCCTTTGTCGCAGGAAAAGCAAAAGAATGCAGCCCGCGAGCTTTTCACATATAAACGCAGTGAGCTTTGTTGACGAAAAATTGGCGGCCTTTGCCGCAGCATTGTTCGGACAGATGGAAAGTTAGCGATGTACGCTGCGCGCGCTTATATTGAAAACTTGTGCGTTCTATGGTTCGTTAAAATTGCATGTGACACATACGGCGCAGGGAGCGATGGATTTGAATCGAGAATAATGGTTGGAAATTGGTTTAAAAAGTCGCGTTTAACTTGTGTATCTCGCGGTGTGAGGGAGGGGAAATTAAAAGTAATTGTCTCTGTCGTCTGATAATGCGCCGCATTGTGTGCTGAGAGCACGCGAAGCCAACTGTGCATTATATTTCAATTTTATAAATTTTACGGGCTCTTGTATCTCGATGTATAATTAGTATCGCCTAGTCCAATTGCGAGTTCTTCGTGTTCTTTATCCTCGCAATCGTCTGAACTCCGTGGAGCATTAAAACGATAGCAGATTTATATAATCGCCGGGTGTACCGGTATACGATATGTCAGTGAACTTCAAGCCCATTACGTTTCAAATAATTTCAATTACAAGCATATACCGCATCGCGCGTGATCAAGATTATCTTTATGCATGATAACGTTACAACTTTTCCATTCTTGTAATTATTTTTAGGCTATTCATAGACGTGCGCTTCAGCGAATTTCTTACGAAACGCTAGATTAATAAATATGTTTAAAGAGAAATGTAAGGCTATAAAGTCAACTTACGTCACGTTAAGCTGGTGTAATTTATAAATATACGGAGACTAACGATTTCTTATCACCATACACGGCTAATCGCAACTTCCAATTCCGGCAGCGCGTAATTTTCATGGATTCAATGAACCAATAAGCATACATCAGAACTATGTTATCGGGCGTTGACTTTGCGCGAACTAGTTTTTAACACTTTCATCGCACCTTTATTTAATCAATCACACCGTCCCTGTCAAATCGGCTTCCTAAGCAGCACAGATATTATATCAGCGTAATTTATAATAACTATCAACAGAGTATATAATAATGTTCCGTGTAAAATTAAGCATACTTCTATTGATTCAAGCACAGAATATACTCTCGTATGTCGCTTGCAGAACGTTCCTCATCAATATTGTCGAACGCGACCAGTTTCATAAGTCATCGTCGTCAATTATTCTGACATAAACCGCATTTGATTCGATTAATGGCATCGCGGTGCATTTAACAGCAGAGGCCTTTCCGAACGAATGATACATATACAGCAGTAGAGCAGTATATTTGTAACGAAGTTATACCTTCCACGAATTTCGCTCTCAATTTTAATTTTGCAGCAGCAGCGCAGTGCAGGAGAACATCAGCGCTCAGCCAAGGTCCACACATAGACCATGCAAAATCACTTCGATCAATCTCGACCCTTTCAGCGTAATCATCGGTGCTTGCGCGTACGCTCGCTCTTTTATAAATAAATAAATATATATATATATAATAATATCCAAATACTCGCGGCGCTCGCTCGGACAGAAAAATAAAGAACAGCCAGCGAGCGAAATAATCGGCGGTATATGCAGGCAGCGATGCCGTGCCTGTTATCATTTGGCTTGGCCAGCTCGCTCGCTCTCGTATTATCTATGTTTGGCCCGCGCTCGCGCGCAAACGTTTTGCCAGGACTTGCGTCCGTTAGGCGGCGAAATTGATTTCATGCTCGTCTGGCTTCGCGAGAGAGAGAGAGAGAGAGAGAGATAAATATAGAGAGCATCGCGCGGCAGCATCAGCAGCAGTAGCCTACTCGGCTCTTTCTCCTCTCGTCTGCGATAACCTAATAATAACTGCAGCGCGTGTAATGCAATCGGCAGTATAGTAATCTCGGTAATGGTTTCCGGTGCCGCTTGCGCCTCGACTCGCGCATTACGTGCCCTATGGTCGCATGCTACGTTGATATGCGTTTGCTTTTGCGCCCTTTCCTAAATGCACACTAGGAGAGTTCTCTCTCCCTCTCTCTCTCTCTCTCTCTCTCTCTCTCTCTCTCTCTCTCTCTCTCTCGTTATTCTATATCTGCGCCCCCGCATCAGGCCACATTATACTCGTTTGCGCGGGCTTTTCGTTTGCGAGATGTATGGAGCCGCCCGCGCTCGAGGGCCTACTGCTCCTCCTCCGCCGCATACAGGCCGGCGTTATGTACGTACGTGTGAGCGCTTGTGTTTGCACGTATGTGTACACGATTAAGTTACATACTGCGAGAGCGGGTTTCCGGTATAATTACAGACGAACGCGCGAGCTAGCTCTCGATCCGACGCGGGGCAAATACGCGCAGATGAACCGCAGCCACGGGAAAGCTGAGTGTAGTGCCTATAGGTGCATGCGCGCGTATACTTACAGTGTGTGCATGTGTTGCCTGATGGCTGCGGCGCGCGCGGCCACATCGACGGATTACCGAGGGCTGATTTAATTTTTGAACGCGACGAGCTGCTGATTAAAAACGGCTTGCGCGTGTGTTCTATACTCGTGGTGGGGGTATGCGCGTACGCGAAACTTCTCGTTATATCCCTCGTATTATGGGAAATCGGATCAATCGCGGATTCGCTTTTCGCTAATCAAAGATTCGGGGATTGGACAATTATTTGCTGAACGGAGTGAAGGGCAAAACGGATCGCGGCGTATGCATACACGAGCGTAATCTATAAATGGAGCAAAGCTGCATATACATACGTATAGGTGTATACGCGAAGTCATATCGTGGCTTTTCAAAATAAAAAAACTGAACGTTATAACCATTACCTCGCCGTACTTTCTATCCGAAGCTGTACACGCATACACTTACAATCATAGACAGGCGCGCGCGAATGTATGTACATATATAAGAGCTGATTGAGCAACGTTTTCAAACACACCTCGTAATTGAAAGGTTATAGTACCTATACACATCAGCTGTCACGATCGTTCAATTACATCGTTTTGTCGAAATGCTCATTTAGCAGGCGTAACTGCTGATCCGCGTTAGTTATGTGACGGACAAAAGTGAGCTGCGTGTTTTGGTTTTTCTCATGTTTATACATCGCAGTTACATACATGCATTTCTTCGTTCGAGTTTCACTTGCAGTCTAATACCGAGCCGCGTCGCGCAAAAAAGACTCTAATTACTCCGATTCTTATATATTATGTAGATAGCGCCGAAGCTCGATGATTATACGCCCTCGAAAGTATACGTATTGTATACTCGCGAAAAAATGTCTCATATGTGAATTATATGCGCTAGCTAGCATGCGGCCGATCGCATTTTATTCTATATACACTGTCATTACATGAGATTTTCTAATAGCAGTTAAGTATACGCGGGCGCGCGTCAAGGAAAGTGGACCAGAATATTTTCGAGAAAACGCCAGGAGGAAGTAAAGCGAAAGGTGTATTTTACCTCAGGACGCGATGAGACAGAGAACTAGCATCCAGTTGGATTCGAAACGGTCGTAAACGCGCATTTGTACCCCGCGCGCTTGATGATGCCGATTACAGACCGACAGAATTATATTGCGCTCGGAAAATCCTGGCAATTATGCGTTCTATTGTCATCGACGCTGACCGTTCTGTGCATGCCTTGCTTCCTTTTAACGCGGTAGCTCCCGCAATGTCATCCTTACATGCCCACGCGCTGCACCTGACACGGAGAGTGCACAGCTGTGCCCCCGGCCCGTTAAAACAATAACACGCAAGTTGAGAACTTCTCGAAGCCAGCAATGACGGCTTACAAAGAGCATAAGAGCAACGCTAAATAACGGCACCGGCTTCGCCGAAAGCTCAAAGTCGCCGCGCAGTGGTGTATATCGGGTATAGCTGCTGCAGATAGTATACGTACGGCGGGCGCACGGGGGAGAGAGAGAGAGAGAGATCGCAGAGAGGCCAAAGTCAGGTGGGAGATGAATTATAAAGCGGCCGGGGCTCGGTGAGAGGTTTCGCAGTGCATGCACCGTTCCCGGCCGCGGCTCGGTCTCTCCTATTTCCTCTCACTCTCGCTATCGCGGTGAACGCGGCCGCGCCGAGGCGGCATCAGCGCGATCCCGATCGGTGCTTCTCTTGCGCTCCGTGCAGACGTTTTCTAGCGGTGCAAAGACTGTGCGAAGATTCGTTCGGATAGTGCTGTTTGTGACATGGGGTTCTGCTCGCTCGTTCGGCCGCTCAAAGTTCGCGCTGACACGGCCGCCAGCAGCGTTCCTTGACCTCGTTCACGCGTGACACACTCCCACCACGATCGCACGGTATCAACAAGCGTCTCCAGCTCCCCCAAGCTCCTGCACACTCGGCGTAAATAACCGACTAAGAGATCGACAGTGAGCCGAGTGAGAAGAGCCAAGTGTAGCGACGTAAAGAAGGGGAAAAAGTGCTGAGCATCCCGGTTGCGTCGTCCTCTCCGTTGCCCAAGACGTCGACGACGCGCGAGCTCTCGTCGAGTATACGTACAGCTCGCTCTTCGGCCCCGCGGACTCGAGCCGCTGGAGCGCGGCGAGAGGAGTTTGAGCGCAGTTGCAAGGAGAGATGTCGTACAGCCTGTCCCTCGAGCCGGCGTGCAACGAGCCGTACCTTGGCCCGAGCCTCGCGCAGGCCTGTCCCGGCTCGCAGTTCCTCGTCTTCATGACCATCCTCGACACGTTCGTGAGGGCCAAGCGCGAGGTTTCACGACTCTGCGAGCGCGTGATACCCGCGGACCCTGCGGACTACTACTACGACTTCATTGTCGTCGGCGGTGAGTATACATATATATATATATACGTACTACGCGCTATATGGATCTCTGCACCAGGGGGACGCGGTTTAATGCGTCGCGGCTATAACTACAGCTGCCGCGGGAGTGCAGTTACACCTTTACGGCGCGCACGTGTGTGTCGTCGCCGCGAAAAGCCCCTGCGCCGACTTCGCGGGAAATCGAAAGTTCGCCGCCGAGAGAAATGTTTTACGGACTAATCGGAACTTTGACCGGGGCTAATACGCGCGCGCACGGTTGGTTTCCCCTACACGGGGTATGCCGCACCTGCGGGATTGTTTGCCTTCGCGCTTATGCATTTCGTCGAGTTTATATATACTTCACTCGTGTACTGGGCTCGTGAATGCGCGGGAAAGCAGATACATGTGCGTGACCGTGCAGGGAACAATGGCGGTTGGTATTGATACAGATGAAAGTACCCGTATAACGGGTCAAATTAACATAAGCATAGATAAGTTAGGTAGCGATTTCGCCTGCCTTTTTGGCTAATTGGTCGCCTGGTAAAAAAGGGTTAGCTAATTGACAATGAAAGCAGCCTATCTGAACTGATTTCTTCGCCAATTAGCTGGCATTTCTACCATCGGGGTTCTTCGTCGCGAGACAGTTCCAAGAAAATGGAAAATGTCATGACACCTATGACTCTATACTGATGTCAAAGACAGGAAATCAATTCACGTCGAGTGTACATTGAAAGTTAACTATTGATCAAGTGCATGTTAAAGTATATGCAGATATAAAATCAAGTTCAGAATATTGTAAATTACATAAAGGTCAACACGGATTTGAATTATTACTTATGCCGCATTTCATACTTCGAATTAACATTATTCGCTACGCTATGTTTTATCATTAATAGCTAAAAATAGCAAAAAGTATACGGAAACGCAGTCTAGTACTCCGTTTAAGGACTGACATAAAAACAAAATGAAGTAAAAGTTGTTTCAGAAGTTGAATTTGCAACTGCGAGCATTTATATTTAAATGTTACGTAAGAAACATTTATTCAACGTCATCTCTCGCGTGTATGACCATCGACACTTATAGCAGCATTGAAAATCAATTTAGCCGAAAGCACGCGAGCAACTTGCAGTTAGAAAAGGCACTGACCGCTTACATGTACACGCATGCGAGACAAGGAAAATATAAAAAATCCATTAAGGACAGAGCAGTGAATCGATAAAAAGCTGACGGCAGCGAGCTTCTAAGGTGTACGTCTCTATACGTATACAGCGGCACGCCAAAATCTCGAGAATGAAAGAGAGAAAGAGTATCGCGCAGCGAATTCAGCCGAATTACTCTATTATATCCTATAGAGCGTTTATTGTATTGCTGTTTTGTTTCACATGCAAATTTTCATGACGATGCGCGAAAGCCTGCGCAGCGAAGCCCTTATGATCGACGTCTCTAACTGGGAAACGAGGAGAATTTATCGAATTTTCCGGCAATTATTTCACAGACGCGATTATCGAAACGCTCGGGGCTCGGCTCGGGGCAATCGCGCGCAAGCGCCCCGGTCAAAGGTTATATATACACGAGCTAGGGTTTGCACGGTTCTATAATATGTTGTACAGCTCTCGCTCGCTCTGTATGTGTGCTCGCGCGTATCTGTATTCCTCTCGATGTCTGCTCGCTGAACCGGCAGAATTCGGGCCGACGAGCGAGCGGAGAGCCTCGTCAAATTGATTAGAAGAAGCCCTGGAACAACCGCGTGCGAACGTTAAAAACTAATTGAAACGCCGCTTTGCAGCGTATATATATATATATATATATATATATATATATATATATATATTCTGGGGTTACTGATGCCTCATCAACAAGCGATCTTTAACTTGGCCCTTTGACGCTGGCGCGGGGTACATAGTTTGCCGGCAATTCGAATCTCGGCTTGAGGCTGCAGATTAAATAGTAACCTCGGCAAGCTAGAATATGATGAAAAAACTGACGGGGGCGGCATTGCTTATTTAAAATGAAAAAAAGTAGTATAATAATTCTCACGCCAGTGGGAAACTTTAATATGCACCGGATCCAATATATGTTGGGTTTGTTTAACGGCAATAGAGTCGATTCTCCAGCGTTCATTGTGCTTTCCCGCTGAATCATTACCTAGAACAAAAAGAAAGAAGAGAAATTAATTAAAAAGTTGAGCGAAAACATATTTGCATCTGTCGGGGATCGTCACTAATTTCGTCTATATTTATATTCGTAGAATTTAAACACCGAGGTAACGAATTCAATTATAAACGCGCAAGCCCGTTCGACGCTTTCGTTATCGAATCTATTTCACGCGAAGAAAAACAGGCGGAGAATATCTATTCGCCATTCAATTGTACCCGTCGAACGAATATGATATTTTCCAAATACGAAAAAAGTACAATGAGCGAGAAGACACGCCTGTCAAAGGGAGCATATCAAAATATTTATACGGCGAATCGAATCGAGACGCACTGAATAAGGAAAGCCCAGCAAGCGCGTTGGAAGGTTTTTTTTCTACGAAAATTGACTTTTCAGCGACCGGAAATTACATCGGGGGAGCAAGCGATGCGCTTGCCTGCCTGCCAGCGCGCTAGGCCTCTCTCGGCTTCGAACCGCACCAGCGACGCAGTCAATCGCCAGGGTCAAACAAAATTATTGCGGAGTTATTGCGGTTGGTTAGTCGCTGGTTGGATTTTCTCTCTAGGCCGGCTTCACTTTTTCAACAGGGCTAATATTTTGCATGCGCTGCTACAGGCGCGGCTAAATGTCAGTTTGCTTCATTATTGGCTTTGTCATTGCTGACATTTTGAGATTGAAAATTTAAATCTATGATACGATGCTCTTACTTTATCAGCGGGGAGATTGCTTCTTCTGTTCAAAAGTGAGGTTCTTCGCTATTTTATGAGGTGAAAGAGCTCTTTAAATAAGCCGTTTGATTTAACTCGAGTTGAGATATTATTTCGTTTTGCGGTCATTGCAATTACAACGTTATGCAAGAGTCTTATATATGATCCGGTAGTCTATTTTGTGCCGGCGTTTACGTGTATCGCGAATGTATAAACGTACCATTCAAAATCTTACACTGCACTGCATGCATTTCAAATGACCCGAGAAATATAAAATGCGCATAAAAAATAGCCTGAAACTAGCTTCTGATAAAACACATTTTCTTGTATTTTTACAATAACAGCCTCAACTATCACTTATACCTTACTTTCGACAATCTCGTCTGTATTTACGAGTTTGAAAATGCCTCGTAATATAGTATAACTCCGATTTTACTCTATAACTGAGCGAAAAATGTTTCATATAAACATGAAGTATTCGCATTTGCTTTAAAATGATATCGATTTCCACTATAGTTAATAGCGATTTCTTCAAATTTTAAATGGCTTTTCCGAGAATCTATCGTCTTATATCTATCGTTTGTTTTATAAAAAACCGCTGCCAATTTATTGGCACGTAGCTTCCTATAACTAAATTTATAGTTCCAATAGATAAAATATTATTTAAATATACAATGTTAATGCTTTTTTAAATATTTTCAATCTCGATTATTTTGCTGATGGAGCAATTAAAAAACAATGCAAAATATTGTCGATCTGAATAAGTTGGAATGCGTTTAAGCAAACCATGTGCGCAAGGATTCGCAGTACTCATGTACTATATGTCATATTAATGTGCGTGTATATATATATATATATATATATATATATATATATATATATATATGTGTGTGTAATTTTGACATAAATTAATAGGGAGGGACTTTAACGACGTGCAACGACACCCCTATAAGAGGAAGAAAAAATTTAAAGAAAAATCAGTTTTTACATTTTAGCTCTTTACTTGAGAACCGCTCGACGAAATCGTTTAAAATTTTAGAGGCAAATAGCTTTTTTAATGGTTAATCACCAAATAAAATTTTCAAGCATTTGACTGCATTGTTTTAGAGATATGAGGAATCAAAAAATTTTCAAAAAAAAATTGAAACCTTGATATCTTAAGAACCATAGGGATTTGAAAGCTGCGCAATGAACTTAGCCAATACACATAAAATATCTACTTTTTCCCAAAATCTCAAGTGCAATAAAGCCCTTTTACTTCCGTAATCAAGGCACAAAAAACTCATTTTTTCCAGTTTTCGATTTTTTACAGAAAAAATAAGTAGTCAAATCACTCGAAATGTTAATGGAATATAATTTGACACGTGACCCATCGACATGATTTTTTTCGTGAGGTTATGATGTTTAGTTTCAGAGATATGAATTTAAAAAAAAAAATCACCTTTTTTATTTTATCTGCCGAACAAAGCGGTCGATCCCGAGGACCAAATGGGAAAAAGTAGGTAATTTTATTCTCTTTCAAATGCATATTAGCTGAATTATTTGTAACGATGAGATGATTGAAAAAAACGCAAAATAGTGTTTTTCAAAAATCAAAAATTGGCCATAAAATATAAAATAGTTAGAAAAATAAAAAATAAATGTTTTTCCCGAATTCAGAATCCAAAAATATACAGGTATGTCAAATTTTATTAATATTCACCAAGTAGTTCCAGAAATATTACGGCATACATACACACACACATCCACATACACACACACACATCCATACAGACATTTTCTAAAAACACGTGATTTGAACTTCTAACACACCAAAAAGTATTTTCTGGAAGTTTTGACGAAACTCAAAATTTTACTATTATTACAAAGCTTCTTCTAGGAGGAAGCAAAAACGAAGCTCTTAACGCGCTAACATCTGCCGATTAAAATTAACATCGATTAACATCGATTTCTCGTAATGTTTATTCATCGTGCAAGTATAGATAATAACGAATGTATAAGATTTCGACGTACAATGATGGAACTAAATCGCATTTAAGGCAAACAAACAAACGCCTATGACTATACAAGCGCAGCTTATTGAGTCATTTCAAATAATTGAACGAGCATCGAAATAACATAACAACACAAAGCCGCTTTTTAGCTTTCACCTTTTTACGCGCTTCATAAAATTACGCCACCGAACGCGCGTATAAAACCATAAGCTACACGCGGCGCATTATCGGTCGGTGATAAACTACATAAGGCGAGCTACAAGCCAAAAACGAAGAGCGCGTCAGCGATCTCTCTTTGCTCCTCGCAATCGGTGTATTCAATCGCCGTGAAACAACGGCCTGCGCAATTCAACAGTTGAAGAGAGCCACTAAACGAGCGCGTATGACATTTACGCGCGCCGAGTAAACTACTCTCCGCGGCAAAAAGAGCGCGTACAGTAGCTGCGCAGCGCGGTGGGGCCGTATCATCAATCATCGAATAATCACCGGCGAAGAAGAAGTTTAGAATGCCATTAACCGCACCGGAGAGCTGCGCTCGCGCTTAGACTCAGCTCTGGCTCTCTTTTTTCCGCTGCACGTGCCCGCGCCTGCAGTAGATAGGTATATATAACACACCGGCTGCATCAACGGTGTAGGCCGTTCCGTTTCCCCTGCTGTCCCGCGCTCGCTCGCTGTGTGCGTATAAATCTCGAGGCGCGCGCACTTTTACCGAAGCAATTGCGCACGACTTTGCATAGGCACTCTCGATTTTTTGCCCGGACGCGCAAACTAGTTCAAAGCCGCGCAGCTGTGAAGTCGGCTCTCCCTCCCGGCAGCTCCGATCCATCGAGGAACGAGCGCCGGAAGAATCCGCGGATGTATATATATAGAGCAGTTTGGCGCGAGGACCGTTATACACTGCTGCAGCGCTGTGCCATCAGGATCGGCTGAGAGGGGGAAAAAAGCGAGAGAGTCGAATGAGCTGCAGTGTTGGCGCTCTCGAGTATGCAGTCTCATTCGAGTGCGTTGCCGGGAGCATTTTCCCTTGGGCGAGTATACGGCACAAGAGCCCGTGGTTGTAACATTCACTTTTAGCTCTGCTCTCTGCAGTCCCGCGCCTTTGTGTGTGTGTGTGCGTGTATCTGTATACGTGCTATACTCTATATAGCGCCGCAGAAAAATGAGACGGGAGAGCTGCGACGGCCGATCGAAGCGCGCGAGAAGCCGTGAAACTCTCACTTGCGATGTGCCGGAGATCGACTCGATGCTCCTTTTTTTCGCCTTTCCCGCCGACGGGTAGCCAAATGCGCGTCGCTAATTGCTTTGAAAGGCGAAAACCAAACAGGACGGGAAAATGCAAAAAAAACCTCGACGCTGTGAATTTTAGCTCCACGGATCGGGAATTCGAAAATTTTCAGAGGAGATTTTTCGGACTCGTGAAAGGTTCGAGTGAACGTAATTTCATATGCTCCACGTGCTATGTGCGCACGCGGTTTATGCTGGCGATTTCGTAAAGTGCTGTGAGTGTGCAATTTTTTTTCGCGGATTTCGGGCTCGCTCGCAAAAATGAGCTGCTCGTTCTATTTTCTACTCTCGCAACTTCTCGTGACGGGATAAATTATTCATAGAGGAAATAAGTCCTTATTACGGCGTGCGCGTCTGGCCAGAGCCCGCCCTGTTTCTACTGGTCGAAGCGTGTACTTATAGGCGCACTCTTTATAACTTTTGCCTCAAATTTTTTAACAGCTCTCGTTCGAACTTTTTACGAGTGAAGAGAGTTGCGCCACGACTACTTCAACGATCGTGCACGTTTGTTTTTTCACGCTTCGTCTAGCGAATGAAGAAATTTTCTATTTTCGGAATGCCTCGCATTGATAAATCATTAAATATGATAGCCTCGCGTTACAGTGAGCTCGATTTTCGCGTTGCAGTCGTCGAACATATTACGACCTTTAACTCCAAATGATAAACGATATAATTGAATGAAATATCAAATCATTGAAACCTGCAATCATGTGGTCAGTTAAGCGTATGAGGTTATTATTTAACTCATTATTTTCCCAACCAGTGTGCTGAACACATTTCTACCAAACATGGTGAACATGATTTAATCAACAATAAACGCTCAGCAAACGAATTCGCAATTGAACATGCGTATAAAGTACACATAAATGTTTCTGCATTCGATTTTTGTTTTATTTTTCCAAATCAAATATCGCTCATACGCGAGCTTCTCGATTAATCGAATTCGTAATGATGTATTCGGATCGGGGCTGATCGGCGAAACGACTAATTGATTTAGCTCATTATCTAAGTGTAAAAAAAACTACGGAATACCTCCGCGCGGCGTTAGTATGGCTGACGTCTCCTTTTCCCCCCATTGTCTGTTTTTTTTCCAAAGTCATTCCTTAATCGCGCGGCTCGAATTCTCCCTCAGAGTTGCGCGAAAAGTAATTTGAATTAATATCACCTTACAACTGCCTACTGCCGGTGATAAATAATCGCGCGCGCTTAAAACTTTTGCCGCGGGAACTTCCGCTGTATTGTGATGCCCGCCTCTAATTGCCATGGCGTCTCTGCTGTATCATTGGCTTTGTTTGTGCGTGTGTTGTCTGCGAGAGAGGTTTGCGTGAAAAATGAGCGAATTATTACTTTCCCGAACGTTTCTCCCCAATGCTCGCGTATCACGCAAAATAGCCCATTATATTTATGTATTCTCGTACTTTTAACAGAATACATTACGCGAACTATATGTATACATGCGTCTTCTACGACGAGGATCATGGCATTGACCGCGGGCATATTTTCATCGGAAACTTTCGCTCGATCGCAATCGATGCCATGCGGCATAAACCAGCCGACGAGAAAACGATCTTTACATCCGAACTCGATCGCACGATACGAAGAGTAAAGTATCCGGCACGATAACTGTGGTCTCTTAGACTACCGACTCGCCTGCATCAGTAGGCATATACAGTGGTCCAACAGGTAATTAACGTGATCCTCTCGCGACTCGACTTCTTTCCTTATTTTTCTGCAGCTCTGCTCCGGCCTAACATACACAGAGAGTCGCGGAAAGGAAGAGAGAAGCTACGAGCGGACTTGACAAGGAGCGGAGAAAAAGAGAAATTCGCTGTTTCCTCGCGAGCTAGCCTATATAAGTACACACTCTCTGATTTCACCGGGCGCCAGTGCTGCTGCAGCAGCCTGTGCGTGCTCATCGCGATTTGCCGTATACCTGCGCGCTCGCGTATATACCGCCGCTAGCGCACCGAAGACAAATGACGTCACTGATAGCCGCGGCTAAATTTACAAACGACTCGTCGGCCGATTCGTTATGCTCCGCTAATGCGGAAACGCTTATTTTCTTTCGTCGGCTCGTGGATTGCCGCTCGTTATACTGCGAATTGTTTTGTTGGTGTTGTTGTTATTTTCGAGGTTATATTGCTACTTAACGTTACGACAATGGCCTGAAGTCGCTGTCAGTAATTGAGCAATATAAAAGAGAGCGCTCGAACTCCTAACGCCGAAAGTCGAATTTTTCAAGTCGTTCTGGTTTCATTATGCAAACATTGTGTGCTTTGGTGCGGATACGTAAATCCGTGCACTTTTTCATACAGTGCCGCAACCTCTTATGCAAATGCCGCACTTATGACTTGTGCGCGTGGAAATTTTAATTGCCGCGATATTAATTTCTCCTACTATAGCTCACTTTGGCATTTCGTACTGCACAATACATGTCTATATGTGCACGCAGGGGGAAAAATTGTTTGAGCCGACGGAATAAGTACACGCATACACAACTGTGCAACCGAATAATTTTTTACGGGGGGATAATTTATTTGCATGAATTAAGATTAACTTTTTTGCAAGCGGATAGGTGAACGCGTTGCACGAATAACTTTGTGAAAGCTAAGCGTAGCATTAGCAGTTTCCAGTAGACTTTGAAAAAAAAGATTGATAAAGCAGCCGCTTTGCACTGATAAGAAATCTACATTCGGTATCCAAGTAATAGTGCAGTACATTTTTAGTAATAAATATAAGTTATAACCAACAATGATAATGAATATGGCAGCATAAACGTATAGCTTTAATCAAATGTAAAACGTCTTACGCTTCCATTAAAAGTCAGAATTGAAATGACTGTATGCATTAACGAACGCGCACGGAATGGGAACAATTTTCAGCAATCCTCATTAGATTCCAACGAAATCGGTTAAAAATACGTAAGGCGCTTGATACGCGCACTAGCAAACTCAAAAACGTCGTGCTCGTGGCCATTAACCTTCAGCAGGCTACGCAAGAGCTCGGCTCGTAGCCACAGCTAATGACCATAACTAGCAAAACTACAGCGATGGGGCGCGAGGCAAAGCTGAAAACAGCTTGCGGTCAACTAAACAGTCGCAACTTCGCGAAAGGTGCAAGTAATGGGCGAACCGATACTTGCGATTGCCGGCCGCGGAGGCAACACATGGCTCGCTTATTGATGGATCGCCCGCGGAATACTAATTAAGCGCCAAAGTTATTATATTCGGTAATTTGCTTTAATTGCGCTCTCGCGGGCTACCGGCGCTCGCTGCGTTTTGTCGGATATTATAAATGGCTTGTGCGTATTTTTGCACGGTCGCATTATTAAATTCAGTTTCGCGATATGCCGGAATTTTGTTTGTGATTGTCGGCTGGATAATAATAGGGCTCGGTATACAGCAGTGATGCGTTATAATAACGTCCGGATATGATTTCGTTACTTCATAACTGCACGCATAACATCGAATTGCACAGGTGTGCACTCGAGCTTCTATGTATAATCACTAATTTCAAAAATCGAAATACCTAACAGTACGGTCACGATTATTTGGCGAGAGTGACCGCGCATATTCACGCGAAAAAAATTTGATTACAGGCGGTACGGCGGGCGCAGTGGTGGCGTCACGTCTGAGCGAAGTTCCGGAGTGGAAGGTGTTGCTGGTGGAAGCCGGGCCGGACGAGCCTCCGGGTGCCGACGTGCCGAGCATGGTGGCCATGTTCCTGGGCACGGAAATTGACTGGCAGTACCGAACGATCAATGAGAGCAACGCCTGTCTGTCGCAGGGCGGCTCCTGCAGCTGGCCCCGAGGCAAGAACCTCGGAGGCAGCAGTTCGCACAACGGCATGATGTACATCAGGGGCAACGCCAAGGATTACGACGACTGGGCGGCCCTCGGCAACTATGGCTGGACCTGGAAGGAAGTGAGTCCATTCTCTTCGCGCTAATAGAATTAAGCTTCTTTCGGGTGGGAATAGGGGGAGGGGGGCGATCTTGCACGTGGCTTCGCGTTGCGCGTCGATGGGCGGAGGTATATGCGTGAAACACTTTGTCGGGTGAGAAAGTCAAGAAATGAAGCGGTCGAGACAACAGTTTCGGGGGATACTTTTTAATTAATTTACGCGGTCAGCGCGGGGCTACCGGCTTTTTTTTATAGCTTCAAGTTTATTTAGTGGGACAAGCTTGGGATTTCTTAGCGCGAGTGGCCTTCTCACTTGGCGTAGGTGTATATATGTATATTATGCCAGCGAGAATGAACGCTTTGGTCTATTTCGTGGCAAAGTTATTATATATCTTAGCGCGGAAGCAACTTTGAGAAAACAGGATATCGTATATATTTTATGGATACGACATCGCACATTTTATGAATATGACGTCTATTTTACGAGCGCGCATAAATCCTCCTTATATACTGCGTACAAAGCTGATTCGCACTTTTGAAAGAATATAGCATAAATTATATTTTCCGCATATTCAGCATGGAGGGATTACTCCAATTTATTTGTCGTTATATTCGATCCAAATTTCATTGAGTACCTAAAGACACTATATTATATTCCCAAATTGATGCGTAAAACCGATTATACCTAGATTTAAATTTTTGATGAAAGATTTTCGACGATATTGGAGTCAATTACAAAATTCCATTTATCACGCTGGCTAATATATATTATTCCGAGTCCCAAGCTAAAATCAAGTGAACTTTCAGTGCAGACGTGTCCCCATCGGGATCGTTGATACAGAATCATTTTACTTATTTAATAGTCCGTTCGTGGAAACGCCGCGAAAGGAGGTGATGGTTATAAAATTCATCGATACTCGGTACTGGTTTTTGATGTTATACACGTGTCAACATACTGTTTTATTATAATTTAAATAGTTTTTTCACTTTGATAAAGATTTTAGTCTTTGGCGGGCAGACAATTTATGAATTTTTAACGCTTTCAACCAATGTAGCGACAGTTAATTTTCACAAAGACCCACAGAGATGAGTTTCAAATTTGTTATCAAAATTTTTGCAACTTATAAAATAAGATAACTTTCAAACGTATTATAATTTAAGATAATTTAAAGGCAAAGCACGAGTGAATTATTTTAGGAAATAAAATTTGTCTCGGAAAGAAATGTCAAGGTGTTCGAGTTTTACTATACGCACGAACATGCCGCCTTCGTAACACTGGTTATCTTTACATGGCATTCAAAATAGCTCATGAAGAAGCTAACTGCGCAAAGTAATGCAAAGAACAATCCCACAAGCTATTGTACTCTTGGGGTTGAAATTTCTTCCAGACATCTTTAAAAAATTTCTTATACACACGTCTACTAATTTTTCATACTCCACAAAAACTTCTTTAATAGATCAAATTAGCAATATATCTACTTGTCCTATTATTTATCGCCATTTAAGCACCTGAATATAACAAAATTAACACAATTTAATTTCTTCTTACATTTTCTTCACAGGTTCTACCGTACTTTCTTTGTTCGGAGAACAACACGGAGATACCGCGCGTCGGCAATAAGTATCACTCGGAGGGAGGTATGTTGAACGTCGGGCGCTTTCCCTGGCAGCCACCCTTAACTGCTGACATTCTTTACGCCGCGGCCGAAGTTGGTTATCCGATCAGCGAGGACCTGAACGGTGACCGCATAGTCGGCTTTACCGTCGCCCAGACGAACAATCGAGACGGTGTGCGAGTCAGCAGCGCTGCAGCCTTTCTGCAACCGGTACGGAATCGCAGAAATCTTCATGTGTTGCTCAACGCTACGGCCACTAGGATCATTACAGAGAATCAAAGAGTCGTTGGATTGCAGTACTATAAGAGCGGAGAGTTTCGAGTAGCCAGAGTTACGAGGTATTTTTTGGCATGTTTTTTTGTTGTTGAAAACATGCCCTTTTTACTTTCTGCTTTTGCTATTAGTCAAATTATTTATTAAATATGAGAGTTGTTGGCTAAAAATTAATGTTAAAACACCATTAAAAATGTTTTGAGTTTATATGGATGGATTAAATTTTTATTTTGCAAAAGCGTGGTGTTATTTATTTAAAATTTTATCAAATCGTGAATGGCCTTGCAGAAGACGTTTTACTTATTTTTTATTTGACGCGCAGACAGGAGATTAACAAATCTAAAAGGATGTGGCACTATCAATTCAAGACATTGATGTATTGCCGGCAAAATTAAAATTAGCGTTCGATATCTTAATAACGATATGGCGATGTCAATCGAAGCATTGCTAATTTATATCATTTTCTCTTATCTATATCGCACAACGTTTGTAAATTCATACGATACTATGTGAGTGTGTGTGTGCTTATATTTAAATAAGATTTTTCATGATACTGGCAGTTAAGCAGCTCAATCACTTAGGGACAGGAAACTAAAACGAGATATCATATGGACCACCATCATGATTTAGATTTCAGAAAAAAGAGCAGGGATAAGCGATTTTATCAAGTACATGATCATTTTATGAATAATTCAAGTGATATCGTAAAAACTTATCTACCAAACTGCTAGAAAAGAAAACGTCTAATAATCAGATTTCTCTAAACTTTGCAATAAACTGAAAATGCATTGTCATTTTTACATTTTTCCTTTATAGTGTGAGGTTTTTTAAATTTAAACTAGTAGAAATTAATGTATATGTTTTTTTTTTTTTTTTTAATTAGAGAACTCATCGTATCAGGAGGAGCAGTAGGCTCGCCTCAGCTCTTGCTGCTATCAGGCATCGGGCCAAAGGAGCATTTGCGTGCCGTGAATGTAGGCGTGGTCAAAGACCTACCAGGTGTTGGCGAGAACCTTCAGAATCACGTGTCTTACACAGTCTCTTTTACAATCAATGAACCGAATGAGTACGATTTAAATTGGGCTGCAGCAACGGAGTACATATCCTTCCAGAAAGGGCCAATGGCTTCAACAGGTCTATCACAGATCACAGGCAAGCTACCGTCAAGCTACACGACGCCTAATCATCCAGATATTCAGCTGTTCTTCGGCGGATATCAGGCGGCCTGTGCGACAACAGGCCAAGTCGGAGCCTTGCTCGACAATGGCCGACGAAGTATCAGTATTTCACCAACCAATCTGCATCCGAGGAGTCGAGGTGAGCATATATCTTTTTGCGACTGAGATTTATCGTTATCGGCTATGCAATTTCAATTATATAATCAGAAATATTGTCTATCTGAGCTTATATCATTCATCAAAAATATAGTCGTAGAAAACAGTTTGCTAATTCTGTATCACTCAAATTTAGGTTTCATTACAATTCTTCAGAAACTGCTACTCTTGTTCTATTCAAAAGTTTGCAGTTGTAAACGTGTCCTCGCTAGAGAAAGTGCTTATAGCAACAAACTAACTTTGCTTAGTTATAGATAACAAAGATCTAGCTATGCTAAAGATATCAGTTAAAAAAAACTAACATTTACACATATACACAATAGTCTAAAATCCAGTACAATACGTATTTTCATTCTGGTTTTGATGAAAATTCATATTTAATGCAGTTATTTATTAGTTTTATATAATTAATTAGTTTCAATTTTTATGAATAAAATTTAGATTACATATGTATAAACTATAATATCCATCAAATCATTATACGAAGATTCCACATATTACACTGTGAAACGACAAGTTTTAATTAGAAATCATTTAATACTTTACTCAAACTTTTTTTGTTGCAGGCACATTACGATTAGCTAGCAACAATCCTTTTATATATCCGATCATACAGCAAAATTACCTAACCAATCCAGTTGACGTAGCGATTTTGGTACAAGGAATACGTATAGCACTTTCATTGGCCAATACGTCAACACTGAGAAAATACAACATTACTCTGTCAAATCCACCAATTCGCGCTTGTTCAAGATATCCGTTTGGTAGCAACGAATACTGGGCGTGTGCAGTAATGCAAGACACAGGCCCGGAAAATCATCAAGCAGGTTCCTGTAAAATGGGACCCTCAACTGACCCTTGGGCAGTGGTAGATCCTGAACTAAGAGTTTATGGAGTAAAAGGATTGCGAGTTGCTGATACATCAATAATGCCAAAGGTAAATATTGATACGAGGAGTTAATATTATTGTTTAAATGTTGTGGCTTTCGACCAAAATAGATCTTAACTTTTGCGCAGTAAATACAATATTCAAATAGAATCCAGGATTGCCATTTCGCATGCATAAATAATTAAGTAACAGCGGTAAAAGAACAGCTACGTAAGCTCTCATAAAAATTTCGTGATGAAATACACGTAGCTTTATAACTCACGTTCATATTGACATGTTATCATATACAAACAATGTATTGTGCGTCGCGTGGAGTTAAACACAGAAATAAATTCGATAATTTCCACGTATGAATGAATGAAATTTTTACTGAAATTTAAGATAATACCTTATCAATACTGATTGAAAGAAGATCGCAAGGAAAGAAAGCAATGTTTGCATTTTGGAAGTTTCTTTGACGCATTTAGAAGTTTAGTTTAACATACTTAAAGCGACCAATGCATTCAAATTCCAAATATATGACGCATCAATAAACATTATCGTAGTGATTGAAAAAGTAGAACGTAATTAAATTTGGCTAATAAATTCTTGTTACATAATAAAATCACATGTTCTGAATGGTCCAATACAGTATTACTATTTTCTAGTGATTTGCTTTTGCTATAAATTAATTATTGCGAATAAATACTTATGTATGATGAATTTAAGTTTTATCAATAATTATAGGTCACATCTGGAAATACAGCAGCGCCAGCCATGATGATTGGGGAAAGAGCCGCTGATTTTATCAAAAAAGACTGGGGCGCCAGGCCTACCCAATGGTATGGGAAATATCCCAGTTATTGGAAAACGGGTCAATGATTAAATTCATCATAACACAATATTCAACTAACAATTGTATATAGTTATTAAGATGTTGAGTAAGTCTATAGAATTAAACATTTTTGCCAGTTCCTACTCGTCAAAGGACAACTCAGTGGATCTGCTCAAATGGGGAATCAAATATCTCAACTTAAACCAGGAAATTTGGTGATTTTCACGCTGGATAAATATAAAGCAGCAGTCCAGCCCAGATGATAAAGTGAAAAATTAGTCCACATTATCACCAAAACACTAGTTGAATGAGAAATATTTTTTCAGCAAATCAAATTAGATATTTTGTTATAATTGCAAAGGAAATATAAATTTTTGCATGAATCAAATAAAATTTGTATACTTATAAGTCACGTAAAATACTATAAATATAAACAAAAATTATAGATCTAAATTTTTGTGCATTAATATACAGTTAAAAATATTGCACGAATTCTTTTATAAGTATTCTATAACAAAATACTACTATAATCTGAGTATTTTCAATTGTGTATATTAAAAGTAAAAATTTATTTATTCATAATCGTGGAATTTAGCTTTGATTCTTGTGATTTGTTATTGCATCCTCGTTAAATGTTGAATATTTCACTATGTTAATTAGAAAACCAAAGTGATGTCAGCTGATAATCTTAAATGTAACTATAAGAATTGTAAATAAAACAATCGTTTAAGAGTTAGAATATTCATTTATTACTTCCTTCTCCTCTGCTTCTATAATCAGTAAAGTATAAAGTAGTAGGAATTATCCTGGAAATGATAAGTGTACATCTATTCACATGTATAGTAATCCTCGAAAAGAA
This sequence comes from Trichomalopsis sarcophagae, assembly GCA_024372645.1. Taxonomy (NCBI): domain Eukaryota; kingdom Metazoa; phylum Arthropoda; class Insecta; order Hymenoptera; family Pteromalidae; genus Trichomalopsis; species Trichomalopsis sarcophagae. Next base: position 700,163 of record QLSS01000032.1, on the reverse strand, counting down.
TTTAAGTTATAGCAATTTCGTATGCTGAACATTACACGACTCAATTAATGCAGTCGTCTTGGAAGGAGGGGAACAGCTCCGCTGATAATTCGTATAAAAGACGATTGAGCATAAAAAACTTGGAAGTTCACGAAGCAGTCAAGCTGAACTGCAGTTCCTGCGGCTACGAGTGATTCCCCGACATGGTACGTTTATAAAAGAATTTTATAAATTAAAAAGTTCAAATTCTATTAGAAAATTGACTATTTTTAGGCAGAAATTTTGGTCAACATTTTTTAAAATAAAGTACTATCGGAATTTGGTTTTCAGAGTATTTCCAGTAATTTCAGATAAACCTTATTTTAACACGCGTTGGCCAAAAATTCTTCCCTAGAAATAGAGTCAATTTTCTACTAGTAAACCGTAAAAATTTAATAAAATACATATTTTGCAGGTGGACTTTGGGGGACTCGGATCATCGTCATGCAGAGATCCGTTTTTAAATGGTCCTATTCTTAACAATGCCTGCGGGAACACGTTTTCACAATGTACATTATTTTTAACCGTACTAAATACAATGATTCAGAATCATTGGAAAATTAATATATCATCTGAGCGAGTACAATCTGTTGAAAGGCCATCTTTTGCATACGATTTCGTAGTAATCGGAGGTAAATGCAATCGATATACGCATAATTTACATGCACATACTTCAATAATTTAATAATGTTCACAATTATTTTAAATATAAACGTTACGTAATCTATATTGATATTTTTTATATAGGTGGAAATGCTGGTGCAGCTGTAGCAGGAAGATTAAGCGAAATTTCGGAATGGAGTGTACTAGTTTTAGAAGCCGGTCCAGATGAGCCAGATGCTTCACTTATACCTAGTAACTACGGAATATATGCTGGTAAATATATTGCAAAAGAGTGAATAACCGTTTATTTATAAAACATCTTATATATGTACATACTTTAACCCTATTAGTTACTTTTGTTAATTGTTACAGAATCTGATTATGATTGGAAGTTTAGAACGTCTAATGAAGGACACGCGTGTCTTAGGACAAATGGTATATGCTCATGGCCCCGAGGGAAAAATCTCGGAGGTACAACTGTTCATCATGGAATGGCATACCATAGAGGCAATCCAAAGGACTACGAAAAATGGGTTGCAATGGGAAACAAAGGATGGTCTTGGGAAGAGGTAACGTACATGAATACGTTAATATAATAATATTTTATGTTAACAAAATACAACTATAGCTATAATTATAACTCGATACTACTAGGTCAAGCCTTATTTTTTAAAAGCTGAAGACAATCGAGAAATCAATAGAGTAGGCTCAGTACATCATGCAACGGGTGGACCTCTCCCAGTGGAAAGGTTAGTACACGGATGTATCGAAAAATGAATTCAAATTTTTAGTGCATCATGGTAATAACTCTAAACATTGTATAGATTTCCATGGCAACCTAAGTTCGCTTGGGATATTTTAAAAGCTGCCGAAGAAACAGGTTATGGTGTTACTGAAGACATGGTTGGAGATACAATTACTGGATTCACCATAGCACAAACAATAAGTAATAAAGGTGTTAGAGTGAGCAGTTCTGGTTCATACCTAAGGCCGAATAAAGGAAGACGAAACTTGCACGTAGCTTTAAATGCGCTAGCCACAAAAATAGTTTTTAGAAGAAAAAAAGCTATTGCAGTGCAATACTTAATGGTATGACTAATAACATAAATTATAATTTTAATCATTGATTTTGTATAATCTTATTAGTATGCTAAGTACACTAGTAAAAACTAAATTACCATGCATTATTCAATAGCGAACTTCATAACTACTTAATTTACTTTCAACAGAATGGCAGACTACAAACTGTATCAATTAAACGCGAAGTTATAGTCTCAGGAGGAGCAGTGAACTCGCCGCAACTTTTGCTTCTATCGGGCATCGGACCAAAACAGCATCTTAAAGAGATGAAAATTCCCGTTGTTCAAGATTTACCCGGTGTTGGTGAAAACTTACATAATCACGTATCTTACGGTCTAAATTTTACAGTCAATGATGTTGAAGATGAAGAAAATAAACTTTACCCCACAAATTTATATCTACACAATCAAACGGGACCACTATCTTCCACTGGTATGGCGCAGGTTACAGCGATTCTTGCTTCCGAATATACGACCCCAGATGATCCTGACATGCAAATGTTTTTTTCTGGCTATCTGGCAACTTGTAAATCTCGCGATACGCCAAGAATAAGGGAAATAACAATTATACCTGTCAATTTACATGCTAAAAGCAGAGGTATGTACGTTTGGATTTTGATCATTGATATACAATAACGTGGTCATTCTTTTTGTCTCGTATAAATCTTTTATGAAATTATATTTTCAAAACTATAACACTATGATTGATATTAAAAGTAAAAAATATTTGTAAAAGTATTTGATAAGTTGCAAAGCAGTAGACATGAGGGTATAATTTTTTTTTAACTCAAAGGAAATGAATATTTCAGGAAGATTAACTCTTGCTAGCAATAATCCTCTGGATCATCCAATCATCCACAGTAATGATCTTGCGGATCCACGTGATGTAAAAGTTTTAATCTCTGGAATCCACGTCGTTCTCTCTGTAGCCGACTCCCCGACCATGCGGAAACTCGGCTTAACTCTAACAAGTAGACCTCTCCCAGAGTGCTCTGATTTCAAGTTTAAGAGCGATGAATATTGGGCTTGTGCCATTCATCAGGAAACTCGAACGGAAAACCACCAAGCAGGCTCCTGTAAGATGGGCCCAATTTCCGACTCAATGGCGGTGGTCGATACGCGCTTCCGCGTTCACGGTGTCAAAGGGGTGCGAGTAGTCGACGCTTCTGCAATGCCGCAGGTATGTTCTAAGTCGATAAACTATTTCAGATTTTTTTTCTTTGCGAAATGACAGTTGCGATAATCTTAAAGAACATTTGTTCTCATTTAATGTTGATTTATTAACAATCTACTACAAAGTATCATTATAATGTTCTGACATTCGGTTTGTATTTACTAGATGATTTCTGGTAATCCTTCGGCTACAATAACCATGATGGCAGAACGAGCAGCTGATTTTATCAAAGAAGACAACACTTTATGTAAAAAAAATAAGTTTATACATTTTTAAAGTAGATATAGCGACGCGTCCGAATGTAACAATCAAGAATCTCAATTCAACTACTTTATGTCAATATAAAGTAGCGAAACGCAATTGCGATCAAATATATGCAATGAATTTCAACAATTATTTCATTCATCATCTTATCATCGACATAGATTTAATTTATTTTCTACTTCTCTACTAAATTATTTTAGAAGTATTAGTTATTAATGATAAGTATTAAATGTTCAATAGATTTATTGAAATTTATTAGCAGATTTGATTCGAATGTTTTTATACTTGTTTGTATGTATTCTGTGTTTTATAAAATAATAATAAACTGGTTAATTACAGTGATAATGGCTATAAAGAGCGTATTAAATATGTCGGAATTATTTTATGATCGTAAATACATGGAACAGGAATTTAACAACAACACAACATCAAAAAGATCGGATATCCTCACCTAACCTGCAGCTCTCGTTTCATTTCATTAAGTCAATTCATTACACGATTTCGAACGGGCCATTCATTAATCGCTGACGCCTTAATTGTACGTGATTCTTTTTCATAGCCTCCTACGTCAGCGAGGGGCCGAAAGTTCGCGACTCCAGGCGCATATGTAAAATAGGTCATTAGATAAAAGCGATTTGTGCGCATAAGACGTTTGATGAAGATAACACGGGGGTGTAGGCGCGCGATGGAGTAATGCGAGTTGTTACATCGCCACGTGTAAGACACTTTACTCGGCAAGGTTGTTAAATGTGATAACAAATCCAGAGCGATAACTCTCTGTCGAGACTGAAACCGAGAGTCGGCCGCGCCGATTAGGCTAGTCGCATCTTAAGCTAAGGCAAGCTTAGGGTGTGTGTGTGTATGCCGTGCAGCGCCACTAACGCTTTCAATCATATATTCATGATTTACCGGTCGACCGTCGTGTCTTGTGAAAAATTTAAACGTTGTCCTCTTTTATATACTTGTACATATATTTTCCAGGATAATGTAATTCAAGCGTTTTCTCTATTTATACCGCTATAGCGTTACTTTCGCGCGAGTCAGATGATATTGGCTGCGGCTTCGTTAATATTTATAAGAAAATTAAATTTCCGCGGGCCAATAAAATAAACCTATGCGACTACTTTCACAGCTCTCATTGAATGTTTGGGAGTGAGGTGGCGCAGGAGAGTGATAGAAAATGTGAGGAAAAAATAACGCAGAACTTAGTGTTTAGACCCGAGTGTTTATTCGCTGAAGTTTTCGCGCTACAAGGGACTGGGTGTGATGCGACTCGTGTCGTGTCTCCCGAGGAACTGTCGTTGGTCGGCTCCAGCGTCGATCGTCGAGGGTGTCGACCGTTCCGCCTCCTGTACCGATCGCCGATCGGATTGACAGGGACGGAGCGCGCGCGGTCCGGACAGCGCGTCGGTGGCGAGGGCAACTGGCCCAAGCGGCCGGCGTTTATCGTTTTATGGCGTCGGGAATTTCCGTGCCAGCGAGCTTTAGCATCGAGCCCGCATCGAGGTGCGGAGGACCGCAATAAAGGGTTCGAGCGCGGGCCCGAGCGTTTTACGGCCTCCTCGATGCGGAGGACTTAATTGTCCAGATGCGCTCGGCCGGACCGGAAAAACCGATTTCTAATCCGGGCCGGGTCGTTCGAGGCACGAACGCTGGAGTCTTCGCATGCGCGTGCGTATGAGGTTTGTATATGTGTGCGCGCGTGCGTGAGCGCGAGTGTGTATGCGAGTATGTGTGTGTGTGTGAGCGTGTGTGAGTGTGAGTGTGCGAGTGAGTGCTGTGTAGCCACCACAAATGCATATAGACTAGTAATGCCGACGGTGGTCGTTTCATGATCCCCGGGTGCTTATTTTTCCAAGTGTAAAATCTACATCGTTACGAAAGTTTTTTTTCTGAAGTAAGCATTCTTTGGTGCTTTTCTGCTTCCCCCTTTTCGAGCTCGAACAGGCAGTGAAAAAGTGGGAACAGACGAAAAAGAAAAAGTTCCTCATCGACTTGAGCCAAGCGCGCGAGACTGAAAGTTCGGAAGCTCCGGGAAAACGTATAGCATAGAGCTGTGTGGCGTCGGGTAACTTTCGGAATCCCCGGATTTTATCGCGATGCAGAGGGAAACATAAAATTTTGTTGGCCCATACCGACTCCGCGTATTAGCGTTTAATGCATCGCCGTCAGGGAGAGAGTTAGAGAGGGAGGGGGGTAATATTTATCTTTTCCAGTTGACCGCAAAAAAGAAAGCAGGTTTAGCGCAAGCGCAAGCGCCCTAATGAAGATTATCCCGCGACACGCGAGAGTAAAAATTGAGATTATCTATAATTATCTCGGTAAAATTATATCGTGTAAACATGTCTTTATACGTAATGAGCATTTTCAAGGCTCGTATAGCGCCACACTTGCAACATAAACAACGTTGGGATTAAATAATAATAACTTCGTTTGAAAGCACTGGCCTCGTGCTCTAAAGACGGGCTTAGCAATCCCATTCAACGAATAACGTTTGCGCTACAGGCAGGGAAATTCGATAACGACAACTGCTGACACTGAAAACAAATGGACTAATCGCGCGAGGACCGGCGGAAATGGTATGCGAATGAGCTGCAGCAAAAAAGCAATTATTCTAATGAAGCATCGGAGTGAAATACAACCGAGCTCCTCCCCTCGTGAGCTTTTTCCGCAAAAAGTATCCCCTCCGTAGTATAGGATGGCTCTCTGTATCTTCGAGGCTGCACACACACACATACATCGGGCGCTCGCGAGGATCGATTAAATCTCCGGAGGGGCGAAAATTAGTGAAATATCTTTGCTGCACACGCGAGAGAGAAGCTGAGCGCGCGGGTATCGAGTTCACATAAGCCAGTAGTGCTTGTATAAAATGCTGCTGCTGCTGCTTCTCCTCGAGACTTTACAAGGGGGAAAATCGAAGCTCGCGGCAGAACGAGACGAGGAGTAACGATCGGATACGGCCGGATACTCGCGCGGGGAAAAAGAGGAATAAAAAGGTAGTGTGTGTGTGTGTGAGAGAGAGAGAGAGAGAGAGAGAGAGAGAGAGAGAGAGAGAGAAAGTGAGCTCACGAGCTCCGGGCACGGAATCCTCCTACATACGATGAAACACAGAGAGGGAGAGAGTATATAGTATAATGATTGCGCGCGAGTACCGGCTGCTCCGGCGCATTATACGGACTGCGCGCGCGCGTTACCGGTATATATACTTGTACAGAGAGAAAAAAAGTGGAGAGACGGGGGTTTGATCCTATTTCACCCACGAGTGCGCTTCCGACCGGGCGACGATGATTTCCCTCTATTCCTTCGCTTTTTCTCTACCCTGCGTCTCTCGCGTTTTTTCTACACGCGCGATCTCGCGGAATTTGATAATTGCCCGAGTTTACGTTTGCTTATGTCCTTTCGAGCGGCGAGTGGCTTTAAACTATCACTTATGATAATTTCAGTGTGGCCTCGCGTCATTCCGTCTTCGAGTGATTCTTCTGCTTTCGCTGATCTTAACTCATCTCTTGTATACTCGAACAGCGTATCGCGCATGCCTGTGGTTATTAATTAATCTGGAAGTTCTTAACCAGGAAAACTGCGCTCATCACTTATCCTTGCTCATTTTTATCGTGTTAATAAAGCTTCGCATTGACGTCAAGTGTATATACGCTCGAGCGAAATAGCCGCGGGAGGGTGTTCCGGGGAGCTTTTAAAAGTGCGTAAAGAAGTTTTCGTTATGAAAATCGCGTAAAATCAAAACATCATATCCTCCTCACGCATCTGCAGATGCAGCTAAGAAAACTTCCGCACAACGTCACGATAATTGCATTCGACACGCTAATACTGCTGATTCCCAGGAGCCACGCAATCTCGCGGCGGCTTATATCTCTCGCCTGCATCGTGCCGAGATACATGATTGATTCGGCGGGCCAGCGTGAAAGCGAGCGTCCTATCTAAATTCCATATAATTCGAGGGGATAGCGGGCATCTTCCGCGACGAGACCGAGCGCGGGTGTTCAATTAACTCACGGCTCGTCATTACGCATGGTAATTACATTAAGATACGATCTGAGAATGTATAAATTGATAATAACGGGGAGATAACGGCTCGAGACTCACCGAGTGCTCCCTCGAGAGCTGTGAATATATGTATACGTGTCCTAGTGCACACCTTAGAGTCGTGTACTACACACGCGCGAGAGTTCACCGCAGAAGAAGCTGTAGTACACGTACCTATTTTCAAATAACTGCGCCGAGAATAAGATAGTCCACCGAAAGGATGACTGCATTTTCGTCTCTCCGATAATTATATAATACTGCAGTATACACAAAACAGGTCGCTGGGTCATTGCGCGCTGCAAACTTATCTGCTCGACCTCATTACGACCACTATTTATGAAGGGAAGTAATTAGCGGGGACTGGAGTTCGCTGTGCGCGCATCGATTGACATAGACGTCTACTATACAGATATATTAAAGCGATCGCTTATTTCCTGCTTTATCGTACCGCAGCTGCTGCATGCCCCTTTTTGTATGCGTCCGCATCAGCTTCGCGATTATTGTTACGGCAGCACTGTTATATACGACGATGAGAATACGATGATGAGAATAGAGTGCGAACGGGCTTCGCGCTTGGTTGATTAACCCGATTAACGAATAAACAATCGCTCGGCACAATTATATTTACGCACACTGAGTATACGTGAGTGAAAATCACTGCGCGGCGACGATGATTAGAACATCATCGACGTAATATAATGGGAAATAATTTGGGCGGCGATAATTATCATCAAAATGTCTCTCGCGCTGTCACGACCTACGTGTGTTAAATCAGTCTCGTGATATTCCGTGTACGTCGCGTGCGTCGAGAATCACCCCCCCCCCCCCCCTCCTAACGCTCTCTGCAATTATGGGTATTTCAATTCATTTGTTTTTACAGCTGTATATCGTTAATTTTCAACGATCGTGCTTAACAAAAGCGACCATTAAAAACGATCAGACATGGTAATGCCATTAGCCGGCTCGTATAAAACAAATGCATACACCCGCCGGCCGCGACGAAAGGCGTATAAAATTACCATCAATGTATACATCCCCACCCCATATGCTTTTGTAACGAAGCACAAGATCGAAGCCGTGCTGCTCCGTCATTATCGAGCGCGCGTATACGTTTATTCAGCGCTTACCTTCTGCAACGCGTACCAGACCGCGTCGGGATGAGAGCTCGGATGAGGGCATTTTTGTTCTTTTTTTACATTAAAGAACGATAAAAGAGAAAGCAAAAAGACTGCGAGCTGTTATCGGCGTATAGGCTTCTTTTTTCCAGCCTTGTTGCTCCGGGAAACAATGAGGCCGGCAAGCTATACGTACGTACGGGATTCATCCTCTCGGTCAGCGAATTCCTTTACCGGCGACCCCTCTATTTTGCACAGAATGCGCGTTTTACCAGGTAAAAAAACGCACGGAAAATTGAATAGTCGCCTCAAACCTGTTTCTTTTTTCTGTATCAAAACCGCCCGGAGGTACCGTCGCGTACAGAGACATTATTTTTCCCCGTGGAAAGTATAGAAATAGCCACGTGACAGAGGGGGGGGGGGGAAGATAAGAAAACGCAGAGAGCCGCGTCCTCGACGAGCCTCTATCAATTTGGACTCGGTCGCAGCTGCGCGACGCGTAAACAAAGGATGGACGCACAATCCAATTATTGGATAACAGTGCGACAAACGCGCGCGCGGCAAAGAGGCTATCGTATTTCGGCACGTCAGTTATTTACACAACTTGGCCGTCGCGTTGTGGCCGACAACTCACGCACTCACACACAGACATTTCGCGTGATTTCGTTCTCCAGAGGCAGCTCTCTCGTCGCAACAATGCACGCTCGTGCTTTATCGCGCGGTAATAGGTACCGCGGCCGCCGCGCGCTCTGCGTGCCGATTGCGTTAATACATCGAGTGTGCTGTACTTCCCTCCTCTATATGGTTCGAAGAAGAGCGTGCCACGATTGCCAGCGTTAATTATCGCGCGAAAGCGCGTCATGGGTGATATTTATTTCGCGTTCCTGCGACGACGGAAAAGCTAACGCAGATACTGAACTCTCAGGCGGAAGCGAGCACGAGTTTATCAGAGCTTGAACTTGTCGAGTTCGATGGCTTGAAAGCGGTGCGCTTGAGTCAAACGCGGCGAGGTCATTAATGATGTATCCGACGAATGGCTTGGTTTACGACGAGAGCGGCTGAATAATATATGGGAGATTCGGATAACTTTTATGATTGGATAGCGAATCCGAGCTCGAGTAACTTCGTTCGGCACAATTTTCTCAAACGCGAGCGGTATGCGGTGCTCCGGCCGTTATGTAGTTTGTGGAACGGCATGGTGGACTCATTGCCGTGCATTTACAAGTCTTCATGCATTAACAGTCGTGCACAAGCTAGTCTTATTCCTCGAGGTGGGCGTCTTATATTAAACTTTCGGGAACGACAAACGACTCCAGACCCTTTGTTATCGACGTGCGGCGAAACGAGGAGATGTTAAATATTAATAGAACGATCACGAAGGACATTTCCGAATCGTGTATTCACCGTCTCTCGATTAAAAAGTAGTCAACGACGCGCGCGATAATTACGGACAAGTCTCGGCTCTACGAAGCACACGCAGTCTTTCTCAGAACGATGAGGTCGTAAAATCGGTTTGCCGCGAAAAACAAACTCGCATGTCCCGGTAATCCCCTTAGAGCAATAACCTCTGGCCCTGCGGCCCACTCGCCCTCGATTGCCAGCGGGCGCTTGCGCTCGATATAGGTGGCCGGATAGAATATTTAACAGATTTTTGTTTGTCCACGCACGCGCGCGCATTGTATATATTACACATATACATGCATCAAGCGCTCCCTCTCTATCGGAAAAGCAATTTCGCGCGTTATATGAAACTTGTGATTCCATGACAGATATTTAGACCGGAGAGAATTCCATTACGCTCAAACGCGCGCTGCCTACATGGCGCAGTGTGTGGATAGAGTGCGCGCAGAGAGGGAAATAGTCGATGAACGAGCGCGGCGCGCTAGGATCGAAAAAAAATGTAGCGCGCATAATCGAATCATCTCGTGCCAACGGATTCGTACTGTATGCAAGAGAGCGAGGCGGAGCCGATCGGCTGCGTCGACGAGCGCTTGATTTTATAAGAGCAAATAAATCGCGCGCTACTTTATGACTCTCGCGCACTCGGTATCTCCACGCAGTATGGATATGCGAATATGTATGTCTCTTCATTCTTCAGAAGGGATTATAGAGCTATATATGTATAAAAAAATCCGTATCCACGCTTTTTTGTTCGCGTGTAACGGGGGCACGCGCGCATTATGTATGCGCGCTTTCTCTCTCGCGCTCGACTAAGGGATATACGGGTAAATATATTTTGAGGCAGCCGGAAATTGGCGTCGCTTTATACGCCCCCGTGCGAGCGCGCGTACAGCTCCGCGTCGCCATTGTGCTACTGCTACTGCTGCTGCTGCTGCTGTTGCCGTTGAAGGGGCCGTGCGAAATTCGGGACTATACTCGCGCGCGTATAGCCGAGATTTTATCGCGATTCAAAATGTATACATGCAGAAATTTAATTACGAATTTATGCGCTGACTCGACTACTACGTCGACGCGCAGCACACCAAACTCTTGGCGATTATACGCACACGCGCCGCCGCGCACCTGTGTTTGTATGTATACACGAAGAGACGCAGATAGTGGTGTGCGGGGGGGGGGGGGACAATGCATCAGCTATTCGACGCTTGGGAATATGATCGTCGGGGGGGATTTTCGGAAAAAGGCCGCGTCCTTGTGTTTTCGCGTCATTTGCCCCGTGATTTGGGGGGAGACGCGTGGAGGTAGTCGTATCGTTTATGAATTATGGGCTAAATTAAAATGCCGGATTTTCTCGGGAGAGTGTTATTCTGCGCGCGTGCATATATAGGTAGAAAGAGGAGAGAGTCGGGAAAAAAGTTTTCCACCGTCGATCCCTGTATATACATACTCGATTCCCAAGTGTAATCAATAATTACGCGCGAGTTCTCTCTCTCTCTCTCTCTCTTCTTCTTCTCAGCTGTGACTCGAATTCCAAAACGAGGCCGAGATTTTCCAATGCGCGGCTACCGTGAAATCTAGGTCATCGAAAATACGGTAACAAGTGTACAACCAAACTTTGCCGCAGTAGGATTGAAATATCGAAGACTGCGCATAAAAATACATAAGAAATGCAGTGCACTCGTGTGCAGCGTTCGATGAATATTATAGCTCGAAAAATGTGCACTTGTAAATCAGCCGGGAAACGTGTGCATCCGCGAAAAATCAGGAGGATTGAAGAGCGAATCTGATGGATAGATAAAAAGGTATGGCAGATGAGCATTTGAAATAGTGATGCACTCGCGGACAGTGTCATCGGTGACGGCTCCCGAGAGCTATCGCGCGCGACGCCGCGGTCGCCTTTGCGTCTACTGTATCACACGAACGCGAGACTAATGAAGGAGAGACCGGTCCCCGCCGCCACGGCTTGTCGTTTATTACGTGTAATTGGATTAATTAAAGCGTGGCCGGCGCTGCTGAAAAGAAACGTGTATACTCGGTCCACACCTCTCCGGCGCGCGAGCGCTTTGGTTACTCGGTGTGTTACACATACACGTACGATAATCGCGAGTCCGGGACAAGCGGCAACACAGTTTTCCTCCTTATGTGTGTGCGTGTGACGTATAGGTAATAGCAACCTGACCCAGTGCGCAGCGTCGGCCGCCGCCGCCACCGCGAGAGAAACCCAGCCGCACTTATATATTCATGAGTTAAGGACCGCCGTGTCATTCTCACGAGCTCATTGTCTTGGGCGGCGTTCTCGCGTGCTGAGAGCGAGTGCTATGCACGATTAGTTCGGTCGCCGCACGACGGGTTGAAATACCGTGTCGTCGTATTTATGTGAGTGTGCTCCTGTCGGCTGTAAAGCTTGAGGCACACTGCATCGCGATTTTTTCGTATAGTCGTATTAGTTTCCTACTCAGCTGTATTATACGATGATCTAACCGAGATTTTGATCGACCGGAGTGAAATTCGTGGAAAACTGTTTTAGACAGGATATACGGAGTTATGTGAGTCTATATTATACTGTATAAAGTTGTACACGTCAGCTGCCGCGAATACACCGGAAACGTCCGCAATAGCTTATTACGGAAGATGCATTTCAAATGTCCGCATATCAAATATTGCACTTCTCAAACTTTAATATCAAACCCTTTTTCATCAGATCTCTATTGTCTCGAACGCGAATGCAATATCACCTTATTATCGATCGAAGTCCTTTTTTGTACATGACGTACACCGTATTTTTAGTGACTCGATCGAACAAATGCATAATAAAAATTTCGTCATCAAGCAACCTACGCTGCGAGTCCTTCCCCAGCCATGCATAAATGCGCATCGTAAGGTGATCGAAGCGTTCCCGGAGAAATGTAAATCAATTCGAGACGTCATCTCCTCTATCGACTTTCACGTCGTCATTCATCTCGGTCTCGATGGCGCCGAAAAGGGCTGAAATCTCGCGAACCAGACCGGGCGCCGAGTAGGAAAATCTTGACGAACGGTGCGAGAGAGAGAGAGAGAGAGAGAGAGAGAGAGAGAGAGTGAGAGAGTAGGAAAAGGAAGAGCTTATTTCTCGAAAGAGACGAGCTTTCTCACGGTTCAGCGATGGGCTCGCTCGTGCGCAATAATAACGAGCCCGCAGTCTTTACATCTCATAAATTTCATATAGCGGCAACTCTATGTGCATGTGGATATGCACCGCGATAGAGACCGATGCAGAAAAAAAGCTCGAGTAGGGGCACATAAAACTAGCGATAGAGGCGCTGCAGCTTTCGATTTTTCTCCACGAAATTTCACATTCATGCTCGGAATGTGCGCCTTCCTTTTGGTGGAGACTGCTCCTTCGCGGCAAGGAATTTTTTCGGTTATTCTGTACACAGAAAAAATGGTTGGTAACAGTAACAACCACTTGGCAAAATACGCACCAACTATTTTTTTGGTTAACCTTACTAAGTACATAGTAAGTATAATAAAATAATTGGTAAGTTACCTGCTATTTTGGTAACATTTATCAAGTTATTGGTAAGGTTAACCAAAAAAATAGTTGGTGCGTATTTTGCCAAGCGGTTTGTTACTGTAACTAACCATTTTTTTCCGTGTAGGATTTTGGAATACGTAGAATCTTTTGTAATCCGATTAAGATATACTTCGCTGATTGAAGATTTCATAACTTGCTGCAGATTGTTTTACAGCCGTCATCGAAAAGCCGCTTAAGAAAGGTTCTATTAATCGAGTTCTTATATCGGATACAGAATGAATGCTATAGACGAAATTTCATGAATTTTCCATCCGCGAAGATTGACTGACTTGGGGGAGCTGAATAAGGTGAAAGCGCGAGTAAAGTCAAATAAAGCCAGCAATCAAAAAGTCAAACTTATTCAACGTCGATACATTTAAATAAAATTAAGTTTCGTTCCAAAAACGTGAACCATCGTGTGTGTCCGTGCTCAACTACCCCATCAAGAGTCCAAACTCAGACCTTCTCTTTTTCCTAACCGAATTTCCAAGCAATGTCCTCGTTCCTCCATCAGACGAGCGTGACGTAGCGGCGGCAAAGAAGCTTCGCCCCTAAGACCTGCCTCTGAGCAATCTCTGCGTATAGCTATATACCCTTTTCTCTCTAAGTCCTATATTAAGGGAGCAACGAGGAGGAACCGATGAAAAATTTGCCTAACCCCGTCGTCGGCGGTGTCGGCCTCTTTCCTCCACGAGCCCCCTCTCTCTCTCTCTCTCTCTCTCTCTCTCTCTTCCACACTCATCTCTCATCTTCGAGGGCGGGCATCGCGGCCGGGGTAATTGAATTCGACCGAGGGGTTGCTACTCCTGCCGTGTCGCACCAACTCTCCAAGTTAACAGCAGCAGCACCACCAACCCCCTACAGATCAATCGTATTTCCTCTCTCGTTTCGAGGCTTCAATCGTCCTCGTGCTGCTTTCTCTCCCCTCTCTGTCTCCGATGGCAGTGTGGCTACCACCGCAGACTCTATGCAATTTCAACGGGACTGGGATAGATCAGTTGAGGAAACCCTGATATTCTATGTACAGACACACGCACACAGGCGCTGCTGCCGCAGTTCGCCCGATGTTAGGGTCCTTCTATAGTGGAGATCGCTGCCGGTACTTGTACGACACCGCCACAGCGCAGCCTCTCCAGAGCTTCTCTCCCGCGGGCGAAGAGACGAGAATTAATAGCGGTGGAGTCTATTTGTTTGCCGATGGAGTATTCCGCGCGCATATTGTGTGCGATTGATTGGCTTCAATGATTTGCGCAGGTGTCGTGACAGCTTTTCAAACTCCACGAAAGCGCTTTGTTGAGTTTCGCGAGTTGTGACGGGGGTTATGCACCTCCAACTCACAGCTCTCGTCGTGGCTTTGAATATACCTATCGCTCGACATACGCTTTCTATTGTACAAGAGCCGCCGTTATACCGAGACGTTATATTAATATTGATTTCAAGAGCCAATGCAAAATGCCGTATTTTCTCTCTACTGTCGCTCGGTATCGCTTCGGCATGTCCAAAAAAAAGTTATCACACCTGAATTGCATTTTACTACGAATACTCGGTGCGCATAAATTAGTACGAAATACTTACTCTGAAAGAAACGACTCAAAGAAAAAATAAGAGTCACACTCCTCGCATTTCTTGACTTTAGAAGAATAAGCTATAATAAAAATAAAGCCAACCAGAATTTTCAATTACACGTACACCGACCCTCTCGGAACAACTGCAGCCGCACAAAAGAGCGCCGACTTGCATGAGTTTTCACAATCATTATGTAACAAGCCCGCGAGACAAAAAAAAAACGGAAGACCAAGCACTCGAAGCTGGAGAATATCGTTAGCCCGCGCGCGCGCACAAGCGCGTCTGCCACGCGATCGCATTAACTGTTTTTCTCGGCACACGAGTTTCCGCCGTGCTGGCAGCGGCTTATTTATCATACGCAATACGCGAAACCGGAAATCTCCAAACTTCGGCTAGCCGCGGGATTAATGATGGCCCGTCGTACCGTCGGAAACTCGACGGACAAAAAAGACGCGCGCAGCAGTTCTCCAGATGATCGTTATACACCTACTTCGCGACGGAGTCTTAATGTATAAAACTTTTTCCAGAGGCGCGACTTTGTGAGAATCACGCGCGTCAACAGCGTGAAAACCGACCTTGTTTTGCGTTTGGAACATCGCGCTGCGAAGAATCCTCGATTCTGATCAGGTATGATTTAATTTTCATGCGGCAAAAAGCTCGAGCATCTCATTAAGGCGCGAAAGCAGCGAAGGAGCGCGATATTTTTTTAACGAATCTGCAAGCAGCTCTCAAATAAAATCCTGCGCAGAGCTGCAAAAGCGCGGGCTCCCCCGCTGCTGCGAGTAATTACTTAAATCCCGAGTGTAGCTGCAGCGCGTTGCCTTGGATTTCATAAAAAAAGAAGCACAGCGTGTTCGGCTCTAGCACCTGCAACAGCAGAGCGCGCGTTATACTATATACACTTTGGCGTTGGCGCGCCCTCGAAATTGCGACTAGTCGGCGTTTTAAAGCGAGAGCTGTGCCGAGCCGTGTGCCCTGAAGCGCGGAATCCCAACGAGAAATATGCAACTTATGCTGAGCTCTATATCCTCCTATCTCGCACTGCTTTCTTTTCAAGAAGAGGATGTATTATATTATATAATCGCGAGGCCCAGTGACGTCTCCTTCGCGCGCAGCAGCTCGCAGGGGGCGAGAAATCCGCGCCGCAGTAGGCCCTGATACAATCGTTCCTCCGACGTCTAGGGGCGCGCTCCCTCTCTCGCGCTCTGAGGAGGCTATAGGGGGAGGAGGAGAGTCCCGCGCGCGGCATTCATCTGAGCAGATAGCATCGCTTGTTAAGCCCAACCCGGAGTATAGGCTACCTGCCGGCCCGGACAACATCCTACTGACACGAGATAGCGACCTCGATCCCCCTGCTCATCCACTACCGCTTCCTCGTTCGCCCCCCTCCTACTCCTCGCCCTTCCCTCGCGCGCGAGCACGTAGTTCCGTCTCTATCTCGCCCTCCCTCCCGCGACGGCTCTTATCTTTTTCCCTCGCGTTCTTTCGGGCCTACTAATACTCGCTCCGCAGTCCCGATTTATGCGGTTATGCGGCGTCGCTCGGCTGATGGTTTGCCATTAAAATTTGCCACAAGAGCGCTAGAGTCAGGGAGTAGGCTAGCTATCCGCATCGAACGCTGGTGGCGGCCCGATCGGCCCCTCAGATACGGAAATCTGACGAGGAGAGAGCTGTACGTACACGGACCGTTTTATTACGCGCGAGCTTTATTTTCGGCGGTTCTTCGGGCTCTGTACATACCCGCTAGAGCAGAGCCGCCCTTTCTTGCGTCGGGTAAGCCCTTCGCTATATAGTGTACATATAATAATAAGAGTAGTAGTAGCAGGCGCGCGCGGATCGATGAGGGCGACCCACTTGGCCTCCTGCGGCTATTCTAGCATGCATGCGCGCTTTTTTGGCTACTCACCGTGTGGGCGAGAACTCCGGGGCGGCCCCGTAAATCATTGATATTTACCTGAAACACAGAAAGGAGGCTATATTAATACAACGAGAAGATCTGCGGGTTTATATGCTAATAATATACTGCAGGGATGAGGAACGTCAGTGGGCGCGAGCGGTGCTGGGTATTTATATCGGTTTTTAAGCGAACCGCGTTTATATACACATATAGAGACAGTTATACTTTGTACGACCTCTAAGTAGAAACGGGCGCGGAGAAGGAGAATCGAGGCGGGGCGCGGGCCGCCAGAAATAATAGTAGCTTTTTTATCGCGCCGGCGTATGTATTTTACACGTTACCGCGCGCCGATGGGTATTGCGCACATAATTAGCACGCTAATTCCTTGATTTAAAATTTTAACCTATAACCGACACGATATTGCTATACTGCGCTATGCCAATTAGCGCCTTATAATTCGCCCGGTTTATGGCGCTATCGATTATTCGAGAGGAAATATTTAATGCCAACAAAGTTGCGAATTCGCGAGAGCGTACGCGTGTGACTTGCTGCGCTGATGTAACTCGATTAGCCCGGGACGTCGAAAGGTAAATTTACTCTGGTATTCTGTTTGAGGATACGTGATTTCAAATTTTCATGCTAATTGTCAGGGGGGGGGGGGTCATTTTTGGCTGTCGAGATATTCTCGTCAAGGCTTGATTTTTTCGTTCAAATAACGATACTTTTGACTTGAATTAATTAGTTTTTTTGCACCATGCGCACGCGCGCAATAATAAAAATCTCTCCCTTCAGGTTTCATTTGTATGCATAGACGAACGCCAGGATAGAAATTGTTTCATATGAATTATCAGAAATACAGGTTGGCTGATATCTCATACGCCAAATATCGAATGATAACGAACGGCTTCACACGATTCATTAAAATTTATGAGCTTTGCCTACCCTGAAGAACAGTTGAAAAGCCTCATAGGCACTCTGTGCAGGGAAAAGTATACATCTATACATTCTCAAAAATACATACACTATAGATATGGCCAACAGGTCTCGACGCCTTATAAATGTACAGCGTTGCCACGAGATGGCGCAGCCTGCCACTTCTTGAGGAGGTCTGGGACACGGCCGATAATTGCACTAGTTATTGTCGATTTCGTTAGCTCTGCGTGATACCTGCGGGAAGGGGGAGAGGGAGAAAGCACCTCTCCCTTGTATTGGCTTCTTGCTCGTTTTGCCGTGACTGCTGCATCTAGTACTATCTAGTATATATGTATACAGCCGCACGGTTGTTGGTTCGGGCGCAGCGAGGGGGCTCGCCTCAGGCGACCATCTAGAAGCGCGCGCGCACTATAAGTGCAAATTGGCCGCCTTAGCAATTACCAAGGCGCGTTCGCAAGAGAGAGAGAGAGAGGGGGGGGGGGGAATTGCGAGGTAAGACGTATAGAGCGCAAAGGCTTTGCAACAAGAAAGCCGGGTGCTTGCAGCGAAGAAAAAAATTGTGTACTCCGCTATACTTGCGTCAATGAATTTTAAGGCTGCATTTATTCATTCGACATCCAAGTTTTCGAAGGTTTCTCCTTCTTCAATTTTCAGTACACTATAGTCATTTTCAAGTACATGGCTGAATCGTAGATGCATGAAAAAGCAATTGTCTGGTACTGAACTGGTCAATTAATGCCTCATTTTTCTTTCACTTTCTCTCTCTTTTCCCTAATTGTGCTGGCTCTTGTTCATGTTATAATGACGTTTGCCACGAAATTCGAAAATTAAAAACGCTTCTCCTTTGTGCGTTGCATGGACAACATTCCGCGGCAATTAGTTTCAAAACAAAGGCGAAATCGCGCGGAGAGGGGATGGGATGTTGAAAAGATTAAAGAATTTGTGTAAAGCGGAGGTGTTGACGAGCGTAAGCCGCCCGCATCTGCGCCGACTATTGACTTTCTAGCTCGTAAAATGCATCTGCCTTAAGTACACCGCCGCGTAAGTAGAAACAGCCGGATTGAGTCGGGCCCGTTTCTCTCTCTCCCTCTCTCCCTATCCATCTTTTCTAGTGGCGAAAGAAGCGCGGAGGAGAAAAAATAAAATAAGAACGCGCGTGCAGTCGACGCGCAAGCGTATCGCGTAACAGTATAGCGAAGAACTCTCTCGCAGGGGAGATTTATGAAAGTGCACGTTTGCCGCGTGTGTTATTCTGCATAGTAGTGATATGGTCGTTATGCGCGAGGAGAAGCAGCTCTCGGTTATTAAGAATAATGACTGGCGACCGGACGAGTGGATAGCGAGCAGCCCGCGCCCGCGCGCTGCGGTGCATCATACTTATTCATGAGTCTAAGTGATTCGGCCGATATCTCTCGCCCGCGCGCGCGCGCCTACCGCCACTTCTCATCTCTCGGCTCTTGACCTATCACCCTCTGCACAAACAGAGCGGACACGTGATCGCTTCACTGTCGCAGCTCACACACACACACACACACACACACACACACACACACACACACACACCAAGCCTGGGCGTATAGTGCATTTATATGCATGCGAATACGAGATGGGGAGAAGAACAAGCTCGGTCGAGTCAAAATTACGCCTGGTTGCTCAAGAAACTTGAATCGTCGGACTCAAAGTATGAGTACTAGAGAGAGTCAAGTAGCTCGTTTTATTTTATCAAACAAAAGCATTGAATATAGCTGAACTCGAATCTTCTAAATAATTTGAATACGGCGACTATGCAAACAATAATCACGTTCGCGAAATAAAAGAAAAGAGTAACAGCCGCCCGGAGTCACACATTTTAAATATGTCTCTCGCATACTGATAGAGCGCGTGTAGATGTGCGCAAGCTCGGGATGAAAAAAGGGATGCAAGTATGTGCAGACGCGCGAAAATAACTCGAAATTGGCGATTTTACTCGATATCGTGGCCGATCTCGCGCGATATCGGGCATTAAAGAAGCCGGCTGAAGGGAAAGAAGGAGAAGGGGGAGAGGCATTACAGCCAGAGATAAGCTCGATATACAGGCGATTCGCCGACGCCTCGACTCTGCTACTGCGATGCACATACACGAGGCGCCGGAGTACGTAATAAGCTGAATAAATAGGGTGTCGGCTTTATCGCTCTACTTTTCATTCAAAGGTTAAAGGAGAATTTCTAATTAGCTGTCGTTGGTTGCTTTTTCGAGTCGCGCATGTTACAGCGAAGCGTGTAAGATGCGTATAATACCAGTGACTCTATTTTTCGTTTCGGAAACTTGGGCGTTCGAGTCCACAGCTTTAGTGCCGCAACAACGAGAGAACGAGCAACTTCAGGACAATTCTCGAAGCCCTGCGCGCACAGCCGGCGATTAGCGATGCAGAGCCGGCCCCGCACTGAAAATTCAATTTACTCTTCTCAGCTCTCCCGCCAAACTTATTTCATTTCCCAGACTATAACCGCCCACCACTCTGCCACTGGTTGCAACCCTCGCGCGCTCTTCTCGCGGAAAACCGGCATCAGGGACAAAAGAGAAAGAAAGCGCGGAGATTAATATCAGCGTAATTCGTTGCTCAAATATTTATATCGCGTTTAATTAATCGTTAGCTTTTAATGGCACCGTCGTATTTCATCCTGCAGCTCGGCCACACAGTCCCGAGCCAGCAGCGGTGGCCCCGCGATGTATACATATATACATACGTATACGCATGTACACGAGAGCCCGGCCATGTTATGACCGTAATTTACGGCCGGGCGGAATAAGGTGTCGGATTTTTGCGAATCGCGAGCATCCTTCATAGACGCCGGGCCTCCGCTCCGCGTTTATATGCGCGCATATACTTGGAGCATAAAATTCCAGCAGTGTATATAATAAGCCGCCTCGCGCGGTTTAATGCCATTCGACGGCAGGCCGGCGGGAATTATTTATTCTGGCCCGCGCTGCAGGACCTAAGGCTTATTTGTTGCGTGTATATATGCATTGTTAGAGATGAGTATATAGAGGCCGCTTTAATTCAATATAATACCACGGTTGGGCTTTTGCAATTATACGCTTCTGTAAATTTATATTATGAAACAGCTGCAATATATAATGCAATATAGTATAAGATCGATATTAATTCCAGCGCGGTCGATTCGGCTTATCAGGCATTTTTAATTCCGCGAGTATTAATATCAGCAGAACTCAACAGCGCAATATGGACAGGGAAAAAAAGCTAGCTTACCGGCTGGTGCTATGTATATAACTATATACCGGACGAAAAGAATTGGAAAAGGAAAAACAAGCCGCAGGGGTAAATTAGCCGTGTATATTCGGCGATTTGGCGCTTTCAGGCGCGGGAAATCGGGTCGAGACAGTACCGACCAGCCAGCAGCACTCGCCGCGCACTAACAGCAGCGAAAGCCAACCTCTCTATCTCTCTCCCTCTCTATTTTTCCACTCGTTTTGCCGAGCGCAGTCACGCCAACCGAACGGCACTACTAATTGCATGTCCGAACGAGGTATATCACCGGCCACCACCCCCTTATTCACCGATCCGACGCTGGATCTCGACAGCGACCACCCGCCCCCTCGCTCTTTCTCTTCATCGCGCCGTTCTTCTCTCTGTCTTCCTCGAGCGTATATCTACTGATTAGCCAGGCTAGTCTGCGGGCAACCCGTCTTCTCGACCGACGCTCCCTTGCGCGCCAAGGAGGAGGAGGCGCGCGAGGGAAAAATTACAGTGCGCATCGCGCAATGATTATTCTCCCCTTTTGAAAATCCATATAGCTTCCCAACCACCCCCTCCGCCATACATAAGAGGCGCTTGCATTCCGAAAACACACAGGCTGGCGCTTCCTCTCTCGCACGCGCGCACTGCGGGGCACACAGTGTAAATACGCGCCACTTTGCTTCCGCCAGCAGCAGTGGAGCTTATAGCGAGTAGCAGCGCGCTCTGCAGACACGAGAGAATAGAGCGCTGGGCCAAAATTTATATACAATCGGGGCTCGCGCTTCACTCCCTCATCTGCACATGTGGGAACGCGCGCGAGCGCGACCGAGCGAAGCGTTTTGCGCATATACACGCACGCATACACCGCGCACCGACGAAAAAAAAAGAGAAGAGCGCGCAAGCAGAGAGTGAAAAAAGCGAGCGGCGCATCGCTTTTGTTCTTTCAATCATAGCTCTCGCGAGCGCGGATTTGACGCGGTCTAACCTTTCGCTCTCTTTTTTTTCGTTTTTGCAGCCGCTGCCGGGCAGCGATATTTCTCGCGCCTCTACCGCGGCGGCGGGAATCGCGGGCGATTGATTTCTGGAGCATCGATATGTGCCCTCGCGTCTCTTTTGTGTCTGACCAGCTGAAAAAATATCGCCCAGCTGTGACACGCTATCTGTGTGTGCCGTGTGTATATATATACAGAGAGTGGAAAGAGAGGCGGGAACGAGCGCGGTATGTAGATACAACTAGGTATAGGGGAATTTATGTTCGGAAGCGCGGAGAGAAAGCGACGATTCACTCTCTATATATAGTCTTGCGGCTCGCGGCAGGGGGGGGTCACAGAGACTGGATAAGCGCTCTCTGTATATATGTATATGTACACGGCTCTTTTGCTTGCTGCTCTGTTGGGTTAATTTCTTCGCTCGCTGCGCGGCATTATCTTCTCCTCTCACTCTCGTCGTAATTCGAGTCCGCACATATAGGTATACAGCGCAAGAATGATGCAAGAGCCGTGCGTATTCCGATGGCACTCTAATCTTAGGGGCACTGCACAGCTGTTTTTACGACGGATCACGGGCTTCTCTATACAATAAACGCATCCTCGCCAAGTTACTCTTATCATATGCATCCCCAAAGCACCCGGTAAACTGCATAAACACGAAGAAGGCTAAAGAACTCTTATATTATATTCAACGAACGGGCACTATGCGCGAGCCAAACGTGCGCCGGAGGTAAACAATAAACAAGATTTGTTTTCCATGAAAACGTAGAGAGTAAGAGGGAGAGAGGGAAGGAGAGAGAGAGAGACAGAGAGAGAGAGTACAGCTAACGCAAGAGCCTAACTATATACTGATATTTTATCAAACATACGGCCTGATGAGGGGGCGCAAACACTGGCACAAGTATATTATGAGAAAACTCGTTAGATAAGCGAATTCCTCGCAATCAGGCATATAATTGAGTCAACCTTTACTCTGCGTGGGCGCAGAGGGAGAGAGAGAGGCTCTAATGCGAGAGCGCGCGCGCTCGTGAATATGAAATTCATTTAGGCCATCGGTCATTCTGGTATACGGTGCATCACGAATGCGGTTAATCATACGCTTAAATTATGCCGATTAGCGATTGCGTTCCTGTAATTCGGCGCTCGGATTTATGTTTATCCTTGCACCCAGCCACATTGAGAGAGGGAGAGAGAGAGAGCGCGAGTATATCGCCTGCGCGGCGCTGGCGGGCGGGTTCTCTCTCTCTCTCTCTCTCCCCGTGTACACACGCGCGCACAATTTATTCATAAATCCAGACCTCCGGCAGAGCATTTGCTCGAGCTGCAGGGGGGGGGGGGGTATAGCGCTGGCACTTGTGCCCTGGATGCGATGATAATCCCGGACGGATTTATAGTTGCGCGCAAGGGTTCGTCTGTGATGCCGTGCGCCGGCTGATCCGTCAGCGCGCGACGTCGAGGTCAGACGAGATGACAACTGGGCGCTGCACTGTATGCGTGTATTATTTGTATTCACGCGTGTGGCGCCTCTGTTTTAAACGGCATGCCAAATGAATTCCGGCCCGCCAAGACTCGAGCCGCCTGCGAGATATCGCGAATAAGTTACGATCCGACGAGAATAACAGGTCGCTTCTAGTCAATGTAGGAGGTCTTATTTTAACTAAGAATAACTTAAGACACAACCCATTTAATTAATAATTATAATATAAGATTTATTCAGCTAATAAATATTAAGACTCGCACTCAATGCGACTACTCAGTTACTCGGTCGGGACCAGACTGGCGTTCCCTCTTGTTCTCGCTGGTAATGGCCCGTGCCAGCCTAATCAGATGTTTATAGTATTTCATAAACATCTCTCCATTGGATCGATGATTCTTTCTTCTATAGACTTTGTTATAGTATAGGCTCTGCATAATTATGAAATATTCCCCACATCACTCACGTCAAGCAGAACTGGAGATTCGAGGAATTAATATACCAATCCGCAGCTAAATTTGCGAACCTCGCAAGAGAAGCGTCTCGTCTTGCATATCCAAGCTTATAAAAAAAAACTCAGAGCCGTATTTTCACGTATCTCGAGCTCGCGATTTATTGAACTATATCCCCGAACTCCTCATTCTCGCTACAACAAAGGAGGCCGTAATAAGATAGTTATCGGATGTAAAAACTTGGCCGTCGCGCTGCGCGAGATAAGAAACATCAGACGTAAAAAGAGCGAGACAAAGACGCTTCACCAGACGGGCTTGCGCGCAACGACAGTAGCCGGCAGCAGGAGCACGCGCGAGTATACAGCGGATGTATCAGAGCCGAGGCAAGGTTTGAATAGAATCCCATTCACCACCAGGTTTCCGTAAGATAATTGTACTTTACTTCTTCCGCTGCGTTGGTTAACTCGAGAGTGCGTGAAAATTACTTTTCCGGCTCGAGAAACAGATCTGCTTGCAAACATGTATACGCCATATCGACTTATAGGCAGTGGACGAGGTTTCGTTTCCTAGTGATATACTTTCTCGGCGCAGTCGTTAGCGGAAAAATATACACCTGCGTGATCTACGGACTCTTCTCCACTATTATCTCTCTCCCTCTCCCCCCCCTCCCTCTCTCTCTCGCTCTCTCTCTCTCTCTCTCTCTCTCTCTCTCTCTCTCTCTCTCTCTCGCTCTCGGCATGTGCGCTGTGCTGCCTTGTAATCGCTGCGCGTCGGTTGTAAAAAATGTATACCCCCGGCGCGAACCAAGCCGCGCTAAATGTATGCACTTTGTGTTCCTAAGAATTTTATGGAAAATTAAAAAATTTACGACCCGCACGAATTTTACGCTTCGCGGCGGAGCGAAGTGCACGCTGGAAAACGAGTCCCGCCCCGGTTTTACGGAGCTTACTAATGACTCGTCGGCCGTTTAGTATAAAATTAATCAAACGCGCTAACAGTTCGTCAAGCGGCTCGGAAAAAATTCATCATTCATTTTGCAACACACAGCACTGTACATACGAAAAAACTCTGTACGCGCGTACACGCATAGGTTTAATTTTTTCTTGAACGCCGCTCGGCGAGAGCTCGACTTCATCCGGACAAAAAGTGGCGAAAGAATTTCTCGGCGCGCGTTAAGAATGCAGACAAGCAAGCGTCTTCTTAGACGAGCATGTATGCATAGTAGTATACATTGCATCGCCGCCTTGCCTGATTATAAGAATCTGGAATTTGTCAGCGGCTTGCGAACTTTGCCTACGAAAGACAAAAGAAAACGCAGCCTTCGATCTCATCGTGACTGCGGCAAGTGATATTAACTTCTTTCGCGCATCGATCGATTTTATATGGGGGGACTAGCAAACTTAAAAAAAAGAAAAAGAAACAGAGAGCTCAGCACAGGGAGGCTGCCCCCGAGGCGCGACGATATTCGGTATACCTACATGAGCATAAAGCTCCGCGCGTAAAAAAGCTCGGCGACGGCTGCGAAAGGTATATAGTATGGAGAGGCGGGACGCGAAGAGTTGGCTGCAGTGCAGTGCGGTGGCGGCGGAAAAAGCGATATTCTCGGAGGAGCAGCCAGCTCCGTACGGGTATTTATCGAAATTTATGCGGTGTCGCCGTACCTATACGCGTATACGAAAGCTCGAACACTCGACGATGTTTAGGAGAGGGACGTACGGCTAGGGTTGAGATTTATGGATGAGCCGCGGTGCGCTTGGCTGCAAGCGATGTCGATGATTTTTATTGCCGACCAAGCTCTCGGGGGCAGCCCGTCGGCTAACTGCTTGTTTATGAATACATTTGTGGTCGTCGCGCGCGACGGAACCAATGTCGATTAACGTTTCATTAAATGCCTCATACTGTCTGCCTTTGCAAAGTAATATGCGCGCAGAAATGTTTTCTTTTTCGCTTTTTCGCGGGATTTTCCGTAAGATAAAAAACTGCTAGACTCTAATATTTAACATATTTTGTACAAGTATTAATAAGCGCTGATTGACGTAACAAATATAACTCATTAACTGTTACGGAATATACACTTATTTTATAATTGAAGCTAAAATTAATAAGTGGAAAATTCTTTTTGAGTTCAGCCCAAGAAACTCCTAATCTGAAGTTTCAATAATTTTTAAAATTGTTTGTAACAGCGAAAATTCGCGGAAAAAAGCTGCGCCGAAGCCAATGGGTTTAAGACCATTGCTGTTTTTAAATGGAAAAAAACTATAAAACTATAAAACTATAAAAAATATAAAAAACTATAAGCTGAGCGTGTGTGTTAAATTCAAGGTAAGACAAATACAAAGCAAAGAATGTTCTCAAGTCTCTAGCAACAGCTCTGAAAAAGATTTCGACCTTTATCGATGTCAGAGATTGCTGTCTTTTCTATATTCCTCTTCACGCGAAGCAGTTGCATACACGTGGGATCGCTCGTCATCGAGCGGCAAAATATTATCTTTTACAGTTAACAATGCATCCGCCGTACTAAAATGTAATATACACATAAACGAGAGGACAAGGCAAAGGACAGAACGAAAAGGAGCAAATAAAGCCTGCAAAAATATCTTTCCCATCGGCTGAGACGTTTCGCGGAACGGTTCTCTCCCTGGAGGACATGTTTCCCAGCTCGTCTCGTCGTGTGCCTTGCCGACGGGCGAGCTCTATATCGCTGTTTGCCGAGCAAACGGCATTTTCGTTTTATTGGCAGTATAACCTCAAAGCATTTGTATTCCCGGCTCTCTCTCTCTCTCTCTCACTGTATATATAGCGCCAACAGATAGCGCTCTATTTGAGTTGTATACACATCTACGAAGGCGATGTGCTTGTGCCGCCGTTACAATTCTCCTCTACAATGCTTCTTAACTCTCTCTCTCTCTCTCTCTCTCTCTCTCTCTCTCTTTTGCTCAGTAACTCGCTTTTTGCATCATCTCGGAAATCTCTTGCGGCTAGCGCAAACATTTAAGAAAACGGCAAATGTATTAGCTTTCACGATATCGTATCATCGCTGATGCTTCCGACTATTTGAACGCGAATTCAACGTGCTGAAGTAGTTTGAGGTACGATTTAATATTCCTATGTGATTCTGTTTCGATTCGGCGAGACTTTCAATTACATATTATTTGCATTATTACGCGCGAACGAGAGGTGTGATATTAGTACATTGTACAACAAGGGGCGAAAATGGACTTTTCCAAGCGAGGCTGATGTTTGAGCACGATTGGTAGTCGAGGGCGCCGTAGGCCGAGTCTGGAAAAGCACATTCGCCCCTCGTTGTTCACCGTGCTTTTTATAATAAGTGTATAAGGAAGACCATTTTGTCGCCTATGAAGTGGATCGAGAATGGAGTTTTTCGAGTCGTCCACTATGGTGTGTGTGTATATATATATATATATATATATATATATATATATATATATATATATTTAAATTTAGTAAATCAAAACTATAAAAATCTAAAAATTTTGAAAAATTTTGAAAATTTAAAAAATTTTAATATTTTGGAAATTGTTTCAACAGTTTTTAATCATTTAAAGCTTTAGTAAGGGGATGAACAAAAAAATGAATCGAGCAGACTGTTTGCAGAGCAGACGAGCAGCAGTCATAATTGACACAATACATGTATCAATTAATCCAAAAAATGGATTAATTGATACATGTATTGTGATCAGGAACTCTCGCTCTACTTTTTGTGTGACGCTCGGAAAACCCCATTTTCGGCCCAGTTTATAGGCGCCGAAAATGGTCTTTTTTATGCACGTGTTATAAAAAAATATATTTAGGGCGTTCATTATTATCTTTGCGAATTTTCATGGACTTTTAATTTAGTTATTGTGTTGTTACGGACGAAAAGGATACGAGTCGAAATAAGGCAAAAAAGAGATCCGAGAGACATGAGAGGCCTGAGCTCTGCATTCGGATTCGATGCATCATAGTACGGCTCGGCGGACTCTTATATTGCTGACTTGTCTTGCCGCTCGAAAGAGCCTAGGTGAGGAAAGAAAATTTATCTCCAGCATAAGAAGTAACGATGTTAATATCAAACAGCTTCATCTACTTATTGGACACGTATGCGTGGCTGAGCTTTCGTCTGCTCGAGATCTGCCTTCGTTATCACGTACAACTCGCGAATAGCGCTAATTCTCCGCGCGTTTGCGCAAAATAAACTGCGCCATTGCACCTTTCTCTAATTCCCCAGTTTTTTCCCCCATTTTCCCCTCTTTCTCCCCTTCTCTACGTTTTTTTCCGGAGAGAATTGACTTTGCCCACAACGTCCCAGTAGACTGTGGGAGATGTAGACTCGTTACAGCAGCAGCATCATTGAATACGACGCCAGCGAGTAAATACTGTAGCAATTTAAACCGCGAAAAAAATGGCCGCGACGCGTTAGTTCATTTATGGAATGACAAATTCAAGACGCTTTTGTGCGAATCGGCTTTCAGATTCATAATAATTCTAATTAGACGAGAAACAGATGTGACAAAGCAACAGGCTTAATTAATTAAACGAATTCGTCGCCGAACTTCATAGACGGAGAAAAAGGAGCAGCAGAGTTGCGGTTAGACATGCCATTTCCTCGATTATCTAATAATTAATTAATTTGCCTATTGCGCGTTAGCTGCAAGTTTTTGGACAAGGAAAGTCGGAATCAATTAGCTTTTTATCCTTATAGGAAATTTAAGTGCGGTTCGCGCATTCTTTATCATGTCATAATTAACATTTAAATTTTGCTGCCTGCTTAGCGCCAACAGTTTGAAGCGTTTGTAGGTTATATAATAAAATCCGTATTTCTGATTCGCGTTCCTTAATTCATGTACCAGGGGATCGATCCTCAATTAAATGCTTCACAACAAAGCCCATCACTTTTTTAAGAGAGGATAGTAAGCGGTTCTCTCTTTCTCTCTCTCTCTCCTGCCATTAAACTGAGCAGACAAATGCACGCTTGCCTATAACTTCTGTCCGACAAGGCAACTTTCAGCGAACACTCGAGTTTGCAATGGTTATAATCTACAAATCAGCATCGGCTACTGAATCACGATTGTCATTTGCAGACCTCTTATTCCGTGTAACTCGCAAGTTCCATCTACCATATCGAATACGTAGAACTTGTATACGCGGATCTGGTTCCGCTAAAAATCATATCTGGAAATCTAATATACACCATATAAATATCTGAGCTGTAGTTCGGCAATTCGATAACTCGGCCACGTGACGTCTGCGTGCAGCCCCCTCAACTGCATTACGTAAAAGAAGTGATAATTGTAACTGAGAAATAGAAGAATCAAGCGTGTGTATACAGTGTTCATACAGAACCGGCAATTCATTTGGGCAGAGAGACAATCATTAAACGATTAATCGACAAAATGCTTTTTAGATCGCGAACGTCCGCTGACGAAGCCCTTCCTTCATTTATCTATTCCAAAAGCAATCAATCCCGAAGCGATAAATGGTAATTTAAACGTAGCCAGCCAGCCGTGAGCTCGCGAGAGCGAGCCCGCTTCGCTGCCTCGATATTTTTTTCTGCACGCAAACACGGAACCGTGTGCGCTGGCCTATCAAATCCAGCGAGCAAACAATGCTTCTCTCTTGCGCTCGCTTGCGAGAGAGAGCCTCATAATTTACACCCCGGATTCCGCACGCGCGCATCGCCGGGGAGAGTGTATCGCCGCGCCAGGGATTTGTTCACGCGGAGACGCAGAAAAAATGGGACGTACGCCCTTTCTTCTGTCTTCGGAGTCGCATTTTCGTACCTTGTCAGCGAGGGTCTTTTTCTACACAGGTGCGTATTTTCGAGCCACAAGGAACAACGAACGACGCGGCAACGCGCGAAGTGATTTCCCGGAGGCATTCGCTCGTTGGAAAAATAACGAATGGCGGCGTCGAGGACTCAATGGATGACAGATTTGCACTGCGTGTATGGATGATGGTAAAAAGTGACGAGTCCGTGTGTGCTGCGAGCGTTGATATACCCGCTGATTTGAGAGCGCGAGCTGCACACGGAACCGACTCTTGCAGTGATTACAAATCGACGCACTCGTTATCCGGTGGGACGATGCCTATCAGCCCATTACAAATATCTCGGGTGTCGCCGCGCGCTGCATCCACACGGACAGGCGCGCAATCACAATCCCGCTTGTACACGTGCGTTCCCACGCCACTGGAAGCTGTCATTTCTCTGAATTTTTCACGAGCTTATCTCATTAATTCAACTCGCGGAGATCGCGTGATCACAAAACTATTCAAATAATTTTGGCCGAAAGAGGAACATTCCATGCGAGTCACGAATGGGAGAGTAGTATACTTGCAGGATTCTTGAACCTTTCAATGCACAGAATTGTGATTCCGCAGAATTTCACTGGCACGCGTCAAAGCGAGCTTTACATCTAGGTCATGGATCGTAAGCACTTTCGAAGCGCAACGAAATGCAGCTTTTAGAAACACACACTGCAGTGTAAGAATCGACAAAAATAAAACTTTACTATAGCTCAGCCGCGAGCTTTAAGTTAAAAAAGTTGACAGTCTCGAATGTTTAAATTGCCCTTCTTTTCGCGAAACGAGGAACTGATCCGATTTATCGATCTGTCCATCGATCGAATTCCTATTGTACGTACAGAATGAGTGACCGGATTTGCATTATTGACTTGCGCTGCTCTAAACTTTCGACGCTAATTCTTAATTATAGCCTCTTAATAGATGGAGGCCATTAATAAATTTATGTATTTTTATCAGCTCCCGATTACCGATTGATAATTTTGTTACGGTGTGAAAAATACGCTACCTCGATTACCAAAAGAGGTATCAACTGCAGCTTTTTTCGAGGCCTTTTTAGCTGAAAAAACTAAGTAAGTCGAACAAAAGATATAATGCAAACAAAAGTTTCCGACTTTATGCGACTGAAGTTCAATCTCCAACCGAGATGGACTTGATCATTTGAAAAAAGTCAGACCATACATTCGCGATTAATGAAATCAGACTGACGAGGGACGCAGTCTGATTTCGAATGCAGTTGAAAACTTTTCCAAAGCCAATGGCACTAAGCATCCTGTGACAGCAACAGCAGCAGCATCAGCGGTAACTCTGAGAAACTCCCGTCGCAGCGGCGACACAAACAAGCCAATTTTAGACTTGCATTCCCCGGGCAGCTGCTGCCGATGCAACTCCTTCGCATAAAGAATAATCAAGGCCCGTGCCCCAGGGCGTAACACGGATAGCCTCACGGATAGCAGCGCGACATCCAGCGTAGTACAGTCGATTTCGAAGGTGGAAAAGCAAGCCGTTTCCGGCACTATACCGACTATCCGCTGCGCAAATGAATGCATAACGTGTACATAGCCGAACCGCGCGCGAAGCGAAAGTGGCACACGCAAAGTTCGGCTCTGTCGTGCTCTCAGCAGGAAGAAGCACTGCTGCAGCAGCGCGCCGAGGCGGCGGCAATAGAGCTTGTATCTTCCAAGCGACGGGTCATGGATTTATTTGGCCCGACAGGAAACAACGTTCGGCGTTCCGGAGGCTATACGGGCTGCTATATAGGGGTAGCACGCGTTGCCGCAGGCCCATGCAGACTCGCGCGCGACACGTTTACATGTGCATGTGCGGGGCTGGCCGCTCGCGAGGAACCGGGCTATGCATATTAATAAGGGTACAACGACCGAGTATCGAAATGTCTAAGAGCGAGTAGCACGGCGGGGCCGACCGCCATTACCGCAAACTTAAATGGTTAAGCTTATTCCGGGGTCGGGGCTTTTCAAAAGTTTGCGCCGGCCCGCCCGACTGGCCCGGCTCCTTCCGCCATTCCGGGAGAAGAGGAGAGCAAAGACAGCCCTGACGTATACGTCTTTAAGCCGCATTTATGTTTCAATTGCCCGAGTCCCGAGCTGTATAATTCAGCGCGACGGCCAACTCGCGATAACGTGAGAAGTGGCCCGCCTGCGTGCGACCTTCTTAAGCTCCTTACCTCTCGCCCTCTCGCTCGCGCGTGTGCCGTCTCTCTATATGCATGATGTTTGCATTCAACTTTAGGCACAGAGAGTGTTTCCCGATTATTCTTTCGTCTCCTTGAAATCCTTAGAATTATTGCTCGTTTTCTGACTTCCGAAAGACCAGCTGAACGAGCTCTGTCACTGTAATATGCAATAACACTTTTCGCGCAGAGAAGCAAACGGAACGACGGTTCATCGGTTGCACACGTCGTGCATTCTCTCCCATTCGGTAAGCTTCGTGCGCGCATTCGCGTGTGTAGGGTACGGGCGATTTTCATACACAGCGAGTTGCATGTGTCACATCCAGGCCGCACAACAGCCATCATTATTCGACGGCGCGTGTACGGGAGACGAGAGCGAGTCGGTCGGAATAAAGTGAGCTGGCGACGCGCACGGGGGTAAATATTCCGATAAACTATAATCCAGCCTCATTGCCAGCTGGCACGAACTGCTGCAGCCGGAAATCCGTCGTATAATCCGTCTCTCTCTCTCTCTCTCTCTCTCTCTCTCTCTCTCTCTCTCTCTCTCTTCATCTCCCTCCCCCGTCCATCCGTCTCTCGATATCAGAGAGCTGCATAAATTAGTGGCGAAAAGTTAATTGGAGCGGACAGTCCACCCAGCGTTTACAGTTGTACAAGTTACAATCGCTGTGTATGCGCGCGAGCGAGTCGCGTCCACTAGTGGAAACCAAAACTCGACACGATTTCATGTGCACACAGCAACAGCAGCGACGCGTTAACTCTGGCTCTATATACACGCACCTGAGAACGAGAGTGTGACGCGCTAGAGGCGGGGGCGATTATTTTCCGGAATTATCGGCTCGCGCGCCGCCGAATACGATGATTCGCAAGACATATTTCTGATCATCATCAGATTTCGAATGGGTGAAATTTACCCGGACTGATTTGTCGCCGCGGCGAAGTTGCTAGCACACCAAGTTCTGACCCGATAGTTCTGACACGAGCAAGCTTATTTTGCAGGAAATCCTGAATTGGAGCGAGAGTTTGCCTCGAGAGCCAGCGTCGAAACGTTGAGGGACCACTACTCCATCATCGAACATATTTTCTTCGCAATATATGTATAGTGTTATTTTTTAAATGCTCGCTCGCTTTTTGAGAACCTATTCTCAGATATCCACAGCTCCAGTGTATCCGTTCCCCCTTGCCTGCTCTTCTGTATCGGGCCGGAGCAAAATACAGATCTAATAACGATATACAACTTCAATATATAAACAGCTTCCTTCCGCAATTCATAATAAAGGAATAAATCGAGCGTGTTGCGAGGCCCTCCGCGTCAAATAAGTAATCACCCTGTCGTTTTCTCCCAATCAGATTATTTGCTCTCGTCGCGCCGAGGAGCTTTGTCGCGTTATTTATTCAACTCGGCCGGTAATCCCTATTTCATAGCCATATAATTCTAGCTTTTGTAACTTCATCAAGGCCGCGCGTACAGGATGCCGGCAATCCTCTCAAAAGCAGAAGCGGCGTGGCGGTAGCTGCTGCGATGGAACAAAATTTTTCGCTGATTTATTTAAAGGCCATCGGAAACGACGCGCGGCGCCGCGGCAGCTAGAGCAAAGGAAAGAAGGCGCCCGAATCACCCGTATTTTATTCAAACAGTCCGCGCGTATCTACCTCACTCTCTCGCTCTACCTGCGCGCTACTGCGAGCGGCCCGGACGCAAAGAAACAGAAAGAAAAACAATTATTGGAGTAGCGTGCCAAGAAAGAAACGAGGCGAACTGTACGGCAACGCGGCGCGCACCCTGCCGCTCGTAAGAAAGAAACAGAGTGAGAGAGAAAGAGAGAGAGAGAGAGAGAGAGAGAGAGAGAGAGAGAGTGAGTGAGAGCAAAGCAGCAGCTAGTCCAGCGCGTCCGGGTAAGTAGTTTACCTTTTCATTCGAGCCCAAGCTGCTTCTTTTCCCTTCTCCTCCTCCACGTGCTTTAATAAAGGCCGTTGGAAAACAAACGAGGATTAAAAAAAATATAGATACATGCGCAAGCTCCGCGCGCACGAGGGCGAAAGAAGAAGAAAAAGCAGTCCGTATAGCAGCGAGAAAAGGAAAAGAGAGAGAAGAGAGGCGAGGGTCACTTACGCATCCTGCGCGCTTAGCTTTTTAATTAATGAACACAGCCGGCGAATGCGCGCGGCCTGCGCCGGATTACCCAACTGCCTCATTCCGCCACTGCTGCCGCCTTATACCAACAATTATAATCGTGATTACCCGGCGTGGGCTGCTGCTGCTGCTGCTGCTGCTGTTGATGGCGCGCGCTGCTTTGCCTTACTGCTATTATTATTAGTATTATAGTTTGCGGCTAGAGCTGCGCGCGTCCGGAGTAATTTTTACCTATCGCCGTACACACCCGCCTATCTCGTATATAATACTACCGCCGCGGGCATTTTCCGAGAGTCAAGCGGAATATTCAAGCGGGTAGCATATAACAACAAGGTTACCGATTCACAATTTTATTTATAACTGAATGTCTAGTCATCGGATTATCGAATATTCAAACCGAGTATTTTACTTGTTTTAAAAGTAATAAATTATACAGGACGTTAATGTTATCGCAGCTGGCATGAGGATAATTGTAATTAATTTATACGATCAAATTCGTATCTCGAAATTAAGTTTTCAAGCAATCGAATTAAGGGATGGCGGAGAAGGAAAGACCAGCACATAGCCTTGCCCTCGAAACGAGAGCAAAGAGTATATTACGTTATTTTGCGTACACAGAATGGCATTACACTGTGAAATCCTTATTCGAATTTAAAGAGATGCAAATAAATACGACTAACAGACTATTAGGTAATTCTCTCCCTCCCTCTCCCGTTCCGTCGCTCTCTCTCTCTCTCTCTCTCTCTCTCTCTCTCTCTCTCTCTCTCTCGTACACGCAAGAAATGCGAGAGATTCCAAGGGAAGAAAATGCGAGAGTGGAAAACGAGAAAATTGCGGAAACGAGGAGAGAGAGAGAGAGAGCCGGAAGCGGGGAGAATCGAGAAAGCGAGAGAGAGAGAGAGAGAGAGAGAGAGAGAGAGAGAGAGAGAGAGAGAGAGAGAGAGCGATACATAAAACAAGAACCGCTCGAGGTAGCGTCGTCGTCGTCGCCGAGGAAATAGAATAATGGTTGACGACCTATGATCGTGAGGAAATTCCAAGGACTTCCTATTAGCTGCAATACAGCACTCTTATCTTAAGGGAAGTGAGAGAGCAAGAGAGTGAGAGAAAGAGCTTTTCTGTTCCCTGCTAATTTCACGCTCGAAACACTCGCGCAGACGAGCCGCCGACGCTCTCATCTCATTCGGCGCGCAGCAACTCTCTTATTTTCTTTCCGATTCGGCTGGCGTTTTATTTTCTTCCTAACTTTGTGAGGATCCTTTTTCTTGTGCTCCCAAGAAGAAGCAGATGCTACCACTCTAAACTGATTTGTAATTCGCTTCGGATTTGTAAGCCTGTTTCACTGTGTTTATCTCGGCGAGATTCGTTTCGCACGTTAATTTTGCAAAGACTCGAGAATAATGAATAAGAGTAAGTAGGGATAATATGAATTCTCGTTTGTGTCGCAATTGCTAATACTGCACTGCATAGCTAAAAATACAAGAGAATATAAAACATTCAATTGGAATCATTCCTTCACCATGAGATTTTCCGTTATGTACCGGATAAAGTAAACTCCGGGATCGAAATAAGCCTCGAGGTAAATTTATTGGACTATAATCCTTTGTTATTTTAGTCGAGCTGCAGTTATCAACGAAAAGTATTCTTATATACCAATGCGCGTAAAAACATGCTTCGGGATAATTCAAGATTTAAATTGCACAGCTATATATACAGTTATGCCTTCGTTGCGAAGAACTTAAATCAACTTTGAGTTACTTGCTAATCAACTTTGCTTGAGCCAATTCTAAATGCAAATGCCTTCTCTCGCTCTCATTGTATGGCGCAAACCTTTTAATTAAAGTCTCTAATGTTATATATCAGGTAAGAGATAAATTTTAATTTGAAAGTGTTATAAAGTTTTGGCTCATTTATTATACAATCACTAGCTAAAAATTTTTTCGAATAATAAAAAGTTCAAAATAGTAACAGCACATTTGGACTCAATATTCCATTCTCAACCAATATTAACTCGCTTTATTAATGGCTTCCCAACGTCCGGTCGTCCTATTTTTCGAGAAAGATATAATATAATGCAGATATATTTTTCTCTGCAATATCAGTCGATCGATATAGCTAACGAGGTATCCTGCTCTCGCGGATTCTCACATAACGCGACAGCAGGAGAGCCCTTTACAGAGTCGATCTCTTGCAAACGAGTGCATTACATACTACACGTATTCGAGTGCGCTTTCGCGACGCCCGGCAAAAGAAGCGTATCGAGGGCCACTCGACAATGACAAAGAGGCTACCGCGTGAGAGCGCATAACACACGCGTGCGCGTACAAATAAACGGCGCAAATGAATGTAATATGTGTGTCCGTACATAGAGATAAAAGTGAGGCCGCATCGTCGGGTTGCCATTATACTCGCGTATCTAGACGTAGGCTACATGCACCACGCGGCGCGCATCGATAGAGAAAAAGAGGAAAGAGCACTGTAGCTGGGCGCGGTGCAAAAGTGTCGAGTGCACCGACCAAGAGGAGAGATACGTAAGTACAGTACAAGGACCGGGAGATCACGGAAAGAAAGAAAGGAGCAAGGCTGCGCGCAGCGGGTACTGGAGGCGAATGAGATACGCTTTACGACTGACCGTATTCGCGTTTATCTGCAGGTACGACGACGGCTGGGGAGAGAAGACTGCGACAAAGAAAGCTTAGCAGCTACTGTACTTCCTCTCTCTCTCTCTCTCTCTCTCTCTCTCTCTCTCTCTCTCTCTCTCCCTTTCTTTCTCTCTGTTTCTCCTCAGCGCGTTCCTCCTTCAACCTATTCCAGCTCCTCTACTGCTATATACATATATAAGCCATTCGCTGATTCCGCGTTTTGCTTTCATCTGCGCCGGGGGCCGTATCGCGCGTCGACGCCTTTTCTATATCTCCCTTTCTCCGTCCGACCCTTTTCTTCCCTCGCAGTAGTTGGCGATTTTTTTCCCTCTTCCGTGTAGCAATGCGCGCATAAGCTACGTCCCGAGGGAATGCGAGGGTGTAATGAATGCGAGGAGTGGAATCGTGAAAGGAGGGATATAGTCGCGAACGGTTCGCATAATGAAGGGCGGCTGCTTCCGCATAGCTAAATAGCAGTATAAAAATTTTATCATCAACTCCCATCAAAGTTTTACACTCGCGGTCGCCAGCGAAATGGTCTAGATTAATTTTTTTTTTCACTACGAGACAGGCGCTTTACGGTCAGCTTCAAAAACGGGCCTCCCAGTCGCGCAATCGCCGCGGGACGTA
Organism: Trichomalopsis sarcophagae; assembly: GCA_024372645.1. NCBI lineage: Eukaryota > Metazoa > Arthropoda > Insecta > Hymenoptera > Pteromalidae > Trichomalopsis > Trichomalopsis sarcophagae. The sequence goes on along the minus strand of QLSS01000032.1, from coordinate 662,972 downwards.
AATTAGCGATCTGCAGCGCTACGAGAGCTTTTTTTTCATACTTCGTGGGATCAGGTGGAAGGTACTCTTTTTTACGGGTTACAGAGAAGCGTATACTAGAAATTTTACGTTGATTTCTGTATGAGAATTCTCGTAGGATTCTCTCTGTGAACAAAATTTCGATTACGCTAATGAGCTTGGAGAAGAAGCTCACAGAAAAAAATGAAACGAGTTTAATTTAAAAAATACTGTAACAATCGCTTCCTTTTTTTTAAATCCGAGAAAATGGAATGAAAAAACTGCGTTACAACAAGTCGATCTTACATGCGCAAACTAGATTGAATGTATTGTGTGCGTAGTTTTATTCTTGCTGTTTATTCCGTGGTGTTTGCAGAACACACACTAGCTCAATGTCTATCCCAGGTATTTTCCAAAACGTTTCTGAGTTCACGTATGTGTATCTTTTTACTTCTAATTGACTGAATCTCTCGCAAACGAAACTTACCGTGCAGCCTTTATTATGCGTCATTTCTTTTTGCCTTATATTTACCAACTACCATACCTCAACTGTCGCTTGACTCTTTTTTATCCCGTCTTGGTTTCATGCACCTGATCTTAATACCCGTTTATTTTGCCAACAAGCTTTCAAGCCAGTGGAAAAAATATTTTACGATGACTGGCTGGGACACTGACACGAAGGCGATATTATGCAAACTGTATACAAAGTATAGCTGCTGCTATTAAATTTTACGAGTTTATTGCCCATCTCGTTGCATCAATCGCGCAAATGCAAAGAGTCAACCGCTATTATACTGTCATTATAAATTAGAGAACTTTTTCTCTCTACGATGATCATGCGTCGATCAACAGTCATGATGATAATCGATATCCTTTTAATCAGTTAAAGTATTGGAAATTTTAATTTAAAATACTCAAGCGCAATTCAATACATTACACCGGAGGGCTGGTATAAAAAAAGTAAATGCAAATCGAAATGGAACTAAATATCGAATTACTCGGTCGGTAATTACCGATAGCTTGTCGATTTTGTTGATTTAAAACATGCTAAACATACAGATGAATTGTTGGAGTCTATCTAAAATTTTAATTTTACAGCTAGTTACTTAATTCAAATTTCACACCGACTACTATAACAAGTAATTTGCAAATAAAAGTTAAAATAGAAAAAGAATTATTTTCTGATAAATCAATGGTCTTAAACAGAGTCAGGCTATCGTGGATCCACTGTAAACCATTACCGTGCGCATTAGTCGTCCTTACGTGTACTTTTACTCGATTATCGTAATTGCAAAATCAAACCATCAACGCCATTCAATACTCGCCAGCTCAAAATATACGTGTCACTACATCCAACCAGCCACGAAGTAATTGAACAACGCTCGTACCTGTGGAAAAAAAATCGATCGCATAGACACAGCCTACGCTGAGGGTTGCCGCATCAACGGTATAGCGCCGGATAGTGCTCTCCAAGTAAACAAGCCCTTCGGGACCATTATCGTGCCGGCAGTGGGTCGGCAACGTATAATGGTGCGCGTAGACCTGAGTCGGCTGAAACCCGAGCGAAGAAAGGGCATAATCTTTCGCGCTTTTCCTCTCACGTGCGTGGCCGTCGTTCGATCGCGAGAAGCCTACTACTGTTGTATCCAAGATTATACGCGGGTGTATTACTCAGCAGCCTAGCAACGCATCACAATGACGGGGACAAGGATGGAGTAAGATAGATAGATATTGCATTTCTGTTGGAAATAATACAGCAGTCCGAAATGAACAAAGTCGCCACAGCTATTTGTATTACACATTTCCATATGTATACATGGAGAAAGAACGCAGGGTACTCGAACAACAATGGCAGCTTCGCTATCTCATTATTTCGTTCCTTGCGAAGATGCATCAAGATGGAAATTCGGAGTTGCCATGTACATTCCGTCAAGTTTACCTTTGTTTTCGAGGCGCGCAACGAATCTCAATATTGCGTTAATATAGGAGCTGTAGTGCCTAGTGGTTATACAGAGGGAGAGATGGGTGGATATAGATAGATAGAGCGAGGTATTAACTCCTTGAAGGTTCGCTGCACTGCGCCAGTTCGCGATATGCGCAATTTCCGAGGTAATAAGATTCCTGTATATTTCTATAGAAGCAATATACTCCTTTCAGTAGAACACACCCGGCTTTGGTTAGACTTTGCTACAGCTACTACTTTGATACAGCTTGACTCGCGCATTTATCAGTGTTCTGGAAGTAACCGAGGGCTACTAGGGATAAGAGCAAGTGCAGCGTATTTATTCTTTATTAATAATGTATTTTACCTATTAGTAAATGTAGCGAACGTTTCTTCGTCATTTGGCTCTCATATGCGCTATATCGACAAGGCGATTCGTGGCTTCAGGCCAATACGGTTAGGAGTGATTTTATAATCATTCCTAGACTGCCACGACCCCCTCTAGGAGTTTTACTCTGCGGATTTTGAGGGCCACTTTCAGTGCAGAAAAGGTAAAGGACTAATCTGTGACTGCCATGCCAGAGAGTTGAGTGGTGGGAGGTGTTCGCGCGGGCACATGACTGCGTGTGTATAGCTATAGATATAGAGGAGCGCGCGCACTGCTTCGAGTCCCTTCGGTACTCCTCGGGAAAGCGTCTTTGTTTTAGCGGGCCTGAGTTTTCGGCGGCGTTTAATGAGTAGAGCGTCAGTTCTTGGCGACAACTTTTGAGAGAAGGTCACACAAGGACCTGATCGTTAGGAGATTTTGATAAAGTCATAATATCTGATCAACAATGGTTTCACAGTTTATTTTTGAACCCTAATGTAGTCTTATCCCATACAATCAGGAAATATTGCTCTCACTAGTGACAAGCCACGTGCCTTAAACAACGTTAAAAGGACCTATTTCAAATACTACAAAGCCTCTATATGTTATATACGGTACATCGAGTTCACATAAGATTAAAAATAAACAGCAGCCGTATAAGAACGATATAGCGGCCTCACGTATAGCGTATACAGCTCCGTCGCAGATATTTCACTTTTCGTGCGTTAAATTTGAGTTTATTTATAAGGCCATTATAAGTCGAATGGAGCGTTCGCGCGCGCGTAGCCACATTATTAAAAGAAAGCGATAAAAATATACGGCACACAGTATGTGCGCTATGTATCGCCTATACGGCACCGACAGCGTCGCAAAACACGATATCGGTGCTGTTCGCTGCGCGAGCGCGAAACGCTGTAATTAAACTTATATTTATCGTTTGCATTTACGTATAAGTCGCGCTCGCGTGTCATTGACAAATCGGCTACGAGTTGAACTTTCCACAAGCGCGTGCGGGAATGGCTGCTGAGAGAGAAGAGTGTGCCTCTACGCGATAGGCTCGGGGATTGAAGCTCTCTCACTCTCGCATGGCGCGTAAGTTATACCCCTAAAATCAATGGCCGTCGCTGCAGTAGCGCGGTATATGTATAGATAGGGTAGTATATACATTTCGATGCTCTAATTTGCTTAATCCCATTACAGTGTAATTGATATTTCAGCCATTGGAGTGACACGAATCCGCAAATAATTCGAGCCAATTTGGATGGATAATGCATATGTAAACGCATGACAGGCTCTCTCTCTCTCTCTCTCTCTCTCTCTCTCTCTCTCTCTCTCTCTCTCTCTCTTTCTCTCTTTCTCTCTCTTGTGCATCGACACAAGTGTTGACCACGTTAGATTTGCTCGCTTGGCCAATAAAAGAAGTTACATGGCACACTTTGCTGCTCAAAAGCGGGTCTTTCGAATCGTCACGATGGAAAACTGGTTGCATACAAGCCTGCATTTAGAAAGGATGAGTGCGGATCTGGATTTTCGAGGATTTTTATCGTTGAAATTTCGCGGAAAAATATAGGGTTCAATACAGCGTCAATTAAACTTCGCTGCTCCGCACGAAGCAGCAGACTTCGGCAAAAGTGAGCTGTTAGAATGCTTCTAATTTAATATACAGGAGATGTAGGGATTCAGTTAATAATGTCCCGCAATTACACGAGAGTTCCTATACGGAATTTCAAATGAGCCTTCCTTCAATCCACCGTGAAATTTATTCAATTTCGAAAATCCAGCGTTCCCGTGCTGTGCTTATACACGGAGCAACTACTGCACTTTGTAAAGTTACAAGTAAGTTATGAGACCCGCCTACAGATGCTAAGATAGAATATTGCGAAAGAAAATATTGGAATAAAGTAAAGTACGGTACAGAAAGGTAAAGACAGGCTGGAAAACTCTGCCAATAGAAACATCCTCGCAACTCTAAACTTATACAGCTTCTTCGTATATCTACATACACACACACACACACACCTTACTTTTAAAAATAGCGTAACACATTTTATACTTTTATCCAAACTTATAAAGTGCTAATAAAAGAGTCGTAAATGTAAAACTTGCAGATAACAAGTGCACTGCAGCATAAAGATCTCACATAATTTCGATCGAGCTTCACTTCAGCCAAGTTCGTCTTATCGTGAAATATTTCACTTAATCCGATTTGATGAATTTGATTTTCCAGTATGTTTAGTACATGAACAAATTTTCCACTTTTTTCAGGTTGCATGTAATTTAATGCTGTCGACGAAATAATTCGAAACTTTATAACGAAACTCAAAATATTGTTACAGCAGCGAGTGATTAATGGAGCTAAAGTGTCAAGTTTGGTATACACAGTTTTGTGTAAACTTCATTATGAAGTTTAGCAGTAAAGTGTATTCACTGTGGCAACGTTGTCACATTTTATTGTGGAGGGGAATGAAACGTATTTCCAGTGAATCATTTAGCTTACTGAAATAAAAGCGTTCGTTTCTGGCAGCCTCCATAACTCATCCAGCCGCAATCGCGTTTGCATCGGGAGCTAAATTATAAATTGAATCGCATCACAACCAGCGGCATCTCTCAGAATTCGTTTTTTCTCTCATCGAAAACATTTACATTTTGTACGGGGTGATTACCGCGATGCCACTTATGGCGGCGAGAGCGCGAGCAGCAGCAGTGTCGGGCAATAACACAGTTGAACGAGAATATTTGACGTGGATTGATCTGTCGCAACAACAAGCAGTGCCCCGCGCTGCTGCAGGGAGTCAGGAGAGCTCGTTATTTTTTGCAGGTGAAAGCCAAGGGAATGTTTTCTAGAATCACAGTGGTTGATTTTCAAGTTCTTGGTTCGTTCAGGCTTCAGTCGGTTTCCCCGCGGTTTGTCACAGAAGCTACAGGCTGACAAGCCACAAGCGAATCGGTTTACCGCCTCTTTTCATTTGCAAACATCCATGTACAACGACAAGCGCGGCCGAGATAGGTGCGGGCAATCGGTAAACAAATCAAACGGTCAACCCTTTCCGCGCAGAGAGGCTCATATGTAGATAGTCGAGGCCCGAGTCGCGCTGAGTTAAATTGAAAAGAGTCGACGTTGAATAGAAGCCGTATATTGGTTAAAGTAAAAACGATGTACCGATAGATAATAAAAGAGTTTTTTTTCTAATTCAAGAAATATTACGACACGCACAAATTATTAAACTAAAAATTGAACTATACAAATAACGTTTCACTAGGAGAAAGGAAAACAGCTGATAAAAATCGAATTCATGCACCAAGCCACACTCTAATGACCTAATAAATTCTGAGAATATCGTCCGAGTACCGCCTCTTCTTTCATCTATAGAGGCCGTTGTTTCTAATTCGAATAGCCATAAACGCGTCGTAAAAAATAATATACGCTCCTTTCGACACAGCACAATACATTACACGCTGCGCATTTTCTTCACTGATTGAAATTATAGCGTGTTTGGGTTCCATTACGAGTGGCACGATGTGACACACACGCACACACACGGCTCACTATTACAAGATGAACGAACGTCACTGCATTAAAATGTCAAAAGCCATAAATCGTTCTTCGCCGGCGTGTTGTGGAAAAAAGGTGCCTCCAACGCGCCCCGACAATCAAAAAATAAAGACTTTCTCGCGCGGCATATCTTTTTAGTAGAACGACGCATAATCTTGCTCGCAGCAGCAAGAGGATAACCTGTTTATCTGACGCACTCAATATATGCAGTAGAAGCGCAGTATAGGAGGCTTATATGCATCAGGCCGGCTAGTGATCCCAGAGCAGCGGGTCTTCTATATCGTGGCTGATTCCGCATCAGCCCTCGCGCAGACACGCGAGCCCCGCGTGCTATCGTCGTAATCGCTCGCGCGAGTCACTGTAGCGTTACGGCTGACGGGATGAGGAAAGGGAGTAGAGCCAGCGAAGCTGCATCGCATTTCCACCTGTCGTCGCATAGTCGCGTCCCGTTGGCGCGGCATCAAGCACCGTCGCGGCGTTTCCCCTTTGCTTTCAGGCCAGCAGAGAACTACTATGTGTATGTACTAGCACCAGGCACAGCAGCACCATCGCACTAGTCCTGCTCCGGCGCTCGACAAAGCTGTATCCCTCTCCCTTCTGGCTGAGCCTATTCTCCGGCTCTCTATCTCGCTAGCAGCGCGAACAATAGACAGAGAGAGGGAGAGAGAGAGTTCCCTGGCCAATGCGGCACTATTATCCGCCTCGCGCGCCTATGACAGGCCTATGAATTATGCAGCTTAATGTAGACGGATGTGCCTCCCACCCTCTGGTGCCGCGAAGTGAGCGTTTTGCTCACCTCCTCCCATACACGCGCGCGCACACATAGACATAGCTATATAGTCGTCGTTGTCGTCGTCGTTTAGGGAACACTGGGCGAAAGGCAGGGACAGCCGTATGTCGTTCTGCCATCGACGTCCGAGAACTCAAAGACACGCGATAACTGCACGATGTGTGCGTCGGATTGCTACTCACGATGCACCCGATGTGACTATGGCGCGGCTGTTTGATTTCTCCATTCTACCCCCCCCCCCTCCCCCCTTTACAACAACTGGGTCGTCGGCAATTTCGATCGCCGCAGCCGTGCCACCATCGCGCAGCGAGGGCAAAGCACCCGCTTTATGGAGAAGGTAATTAGTCGGCATTAAATAATGCGTTTGGCAAAGCTCGCCCGCCGTGTTGCCGCCGCCATCGCCGCAAAAGCTTATAAACGAACGATTTTCGATGCTCTCTGCCATTTCAAAAGTCTTTTACCCCCTTTCGGGCTGGATGCGCACATACATTTTTCGCCCCGCCGAAAATTACGCTCATTCAAGATAAATACACTCTAGTACTCCTTTAATCAAGCCGAGCCATGAATTATGCTAATTGCGCGCGCACTCTCTGCTCTCTCTCTCTCTCTCTCTCTCTCTCTCTCTCTCTCT
>QLSS01000032.1:617813-655592 GCA_024372645.1 Trichomalopsis sarcophagae | reverse complement strand
CTCTCTCTCTCTCTCTCTCTCTCTCTCTCTCTCTCTCTCTCTCTCATTAAAAGCATAAACTTTCTCTCGTAAAAGTGTGTGTGCGTGTGTACTGGCGTATTTTATTGATGACCCGGTTGGTGAAATGCATAATTCTAAAAATGAGCACGCAGCCTCTCTTCGTTTTATTAATATCAGATCGAAAGCGCACTCTGTGCGAATACCGTGGGATGACCAATCTCTCGCCCCCTTGCCATCAAAACGCCATCGCCGAAAAAGGGCAATTCGAAAAGCGCACAAAAATTTTTCCAAGTGCAGTTCAAAGAACGTCTCCTAAAAAGAGACAATCCGGCTATAGACGCGCGCGATTACATATCGTCCCGTCTTTGAAGGGATAGCTCAAACCCAGAAGCGGCAGGAGCGTGCGTGGAATCGTAAAATTGCTAGAGACCACACTGCAGTTGAACAACCTTGAAAGAAAGGCGTAACTAGTTGACCTTCTTCCGGAAGTAGTCTATAGGCCGCGGGACTCGTCCCAGTGCCTATAGACCGCAGTTTCGCTGCTATATACACAAGCAGCAGCAGCAGCGAGAGGAATCCCAGATGCAATGGCGTAAGGCACTTTTTTTCCTTCTTCCTCTTTCCCACTTGTACGCAGCATCGGGGGACGACGCTCGCTGCGTCGAGGTGACCCGTGGCGCGCAAGCTTATACGTGGCTCGGGAAAGCGAAAAAAAGGCAGAGCCTCTCAGCTCTACATCTGCGCCTTGCTTGTATTTTGTTCCTAGCTGTATACCTACACTTCGCTTCTCTCTTCTTCAAGCCAAGCCTTCTTTGGCATTCCCCTTTGCTAAAGCCGCTTTTTATCCCTTCGTTTTCACGAAAAAGCATAATAATGTCCGAGACAGCAACTGAAAAAGCGGCTCTCTGCGTGTTATTACGTGCAAAATGGTCTCTGCTGTGCACTCTGCTTTTCTGCCGAATTTTTTCGAAATTTTTCTAACTCGGCCTTTTCACAGTTTTGACCGATGAAGCAGTACTCATCGTCTTATTGCTTTTGTCTGTTTTTCTCTATAAGTGGTACGCGTCGAGCTTTCGAGGTCACGAAATTTGTCGGTTTTCGTATCCCAGCCATCTCCCACGGACACAAAAACTTCCGCATCAGTGCTGTCATTATGTGGTGTTATTCATTGGGGCGACTAAAAGGCTCCAGTCGTGCTGTAATTAATTGGGTGCTGCAGAGCAATCAACGCGCACCTTTGACTCTGATGGGCATCGGTGTAGGCGCGCACTCTCTCGGTCCGGTTGTGATGCTGCGCACTAAGTGATCATTAATTAAGGCGTGAATCGAAGCCAAGGAATTGCTCAGTTCTGATTTGCATGACTGCGCCGAACCTCTATCTCGACGCAACACCGTATGCCCGAGTGTACGCAACAGAAACAGTCCCACGGCAACTACAATCAACTCCCTTTTAATGCCGCAGTCTGAACCCGCAAAATGGACTTTGAGAAACTTAGCCCCCTTATGCAGTCAAGCTGTGCAAAGTGGACGTATCGTTCTGCTCCCGTCCATATGAACATCAGAGGAGACAGAAAGAGGAGGGGTTTACGAGTGAAGGAGAGGGGGGGGGGACGCCGACGATTAAAACTTTTTAAGTGGCCACTTGCTAGCGAGGAGTAACAACGAACGAAAACGTATCTCTCTCTCTGCTTATCTCGGCCAACGGTACTTTCAAAGCTGGGGAACGTCACTCGAATAAAGAGTGAGCAGCGCTGGCGCCTGGGCCAATTAGCTTTTTCAAAACGGGGTGAGCGCGAGCTCATAAGTACTCGTGGCATCGATTAGTATGAGCGGAAGAGAAGGGGTGCTTTGATTTTGGGCACGGCTGTTCTGTCGAGTTGATTTATTATCGTGTGCTTTAATTGTGAAAAAGCTTTAGCAATTTTGGCACTATTTGTGATTATTTTTATGCAGACCTTACTGAAAAAACAATTTCTTACGATGCACTTGAATCTAATTTCACCTCAACATGTTAATGATGTTGCATTATGTAAATTAATTACTTTTGTATACGAAAATAATTAATCTCCAGTATCGGTTAATTAATTTTCATTAAAGTAACGTTTGCAACCCCAAAGTTTTTCTTATAGCGCAACAAACGCAAGACCTCATCAATTATCACACATCATATTCATACGCAAAATTCGTCGCGATCGTCTAACCAATTCCAAAATGTATATTTATCGTAGAAAGCGGTAGGGAGGGATGTAGGCTAATCAACCAGAGTTTATAAAAATTTTAAAATTGAAGTCGAGCCACGGAGGAATGAAAAACGGCAAAACCCGGCCATGCGAAAGCAAGACAAAAGGACAACGCGACCCTTGGCTACAGCTGTTACGTTTTTAGTGATTACGTGCTAAAGTTTTCAAAGGAATCCACCAGTCACGAAACAAATTTAACTTTTGTCCGCAGTAGGCGAGGCCAGAGCCGAAGAAAGAGAAAGTACGAGCTGAGAGAGAGTGAGAGAGAGAGAGAGAGAGAGAGAGAGAGAGAGAGAGAGAAGATCGAGAACGACGCAGAAAAGAGAGATGAAAAAAATAGAGCCTGTAGAAGAGTAGCACATAAAAAAATCGACGAGCAGCATTCCTCGCTTATTTCCTCTTTTATCTGCACCTCTTCTAACGCCTGCGCGCGTCAAAAGAGAGGGAGAGAGAAAGCGGTTATTTCTCGCCAATGCTGTGAATAGAGCATCAGAGCCGTCTCTCCTATATATACACTCTCCTCGTGATGGGTCGCAGCAGCCGCCGCCGTTCTCCCCCGGGATTATAACGCGTGCCATTTACCATCTATCGTAATTCACCCGTCATGAATAAATAAATGGTATTTAAGGCGCCCCCTCTCGCCCTTAAGTGATGTCATAAATAACGTCCGAAAAGTGTGTACATACACTCACTCAATTTTAGAGCGAGCGAGCGCGCGCCCGAGAAAACATTTTTTCTCTTTTTTTCCATTAATCAAATTTATCTCTTGTTTTTAATCTTTTATTTTTCTTATCTCGCCTGAACGGCTGGACCGAAGAACGATTTGCTTTTGAAAAATCATCGATTTGCATGAGTAATTTTAGACGCGGGGACGCCAACCTTGTTTATAATCGTATACTATATTTTCTCGGTCGGTGTGGGCTCTTAATATGTGTTATGTAGGAGGCTATTATCTGTCTTGTGTATATATTATACAGCATGTGCATATAGCATCATTATAAATAAACTTTGTAAACACGTATTAACTGTGTGTAAAGCATGATTATATACTACGTTTTATCGATTATTGCCACTTTGCATAACAAGTTCAAAATAATTCGACGATAATTCATCAATCGGCTAACTTATGCTATAACGACAGCTATACGATAAATACGTTTGGATTTTGTCATATCATTGGTCATTTGAATTATTTACGACAAAAAGTTTACAGGCTGTTTGAAACGATTGTATACATCTTTACGACAACGGTAAATAGTTGGATTTGAATTCGATATCAGGTTTGGAATCGTTGCGAAGCATTCTTGACGTCACAGAAGAAGGGTAATCGCGAAATTTGGGAATTCACCCAGATGCCGAGCTATGAGAGAAATAGTTATGTAAGAACGTCGCAATCACACCCTCGAGGATTTGGCTGTCGCTTCGAATTGGGGTGGATGGCTCGAAAGGAGGAGTCCGGGATTCCTCTAGCAGTGAATAAGAGAGAGAGTTTTTTTTAGATTTATTTATTTTATTTTTCTGTACATTATACTGTACAATATTTACATTTTAATTGCTATATATAGTATTTTTAATTTAGTTAGGGTGATAGATGTATGTGAGATGGAATGTGCAATGGAATGGAAAGTGATGTGATGAGGGCGAGATGGGAAGATGCGAGCTGTATGTGGAGAGTGAGAGAGTGTCGACTAGGACTCGATGTTGTTCTGAGCCAAGAAGTGGTGCCAAGAAAAGAGAGAGAGAGAGAGATAAAGGGGAAGGAGCATAACGCTTACAAGGATCAAGTTGTCTTCCAATTGTGGAATTTTCAAGATCAGTTGCTTGTTTACTCAAAGCTAAAACGAATCTCTTCGCTACTGTAATTATTAGTATTCTAGTTATTACAACACGTATTCGGCGTCAAATAAAACAAGTAGCTTACGCGCAGAGAGAGAGAGAGAGAGAGAGAGAGAGAGAGAGAGGGAGAGAGAGAGAGAGAGGGAGAGTATAACGTACTTCCAATTAAATTATTTTCTCTCCGGTACTCATGCACATACGTTCTTGCTCGCGATAATTTTAATGGGATAAAAAGGAAATGGCAAAAAATGAACCAAGCCTCCTACGATCACTTTCACAAAGACGCATCCAATTAAAAAGTTAACAGGTCTGTCTTTTTTTAAACGCATTTTCAGGACTGCTCCTCGCTGAAAACAATTAAGTCCAGTAATAACGAGTACCGGTATAAGCCGTGCAAAACGAAAATTAAATATTTGTTTTTCAAGAAAAAAATCTCAACAAAAGTTGGCGAGAGCCAAGAGCGCAGAGCTGGATATTGCCAATATAAAATTCTTTTTAGAACGAGCCTCTCTCTCTCTCTCTCTCTCTCTCTCTCTCTCACACACACACACACATACCGTGCGTGTACCTTTCCGTCGACGTTTCGAATTTCAAACTCAAAACCCTTTGCCCACGTTACGCTCGCTACTCGCGACTTCAAAAGAATTCACAATTCTCCTGCAAACTTCTCCGCTATGAAAATCTAATTTATTAACCCCTGTCGGAATCGGCGTTATCATTTCTTATCACGTAAAGCTTATAGCGGAGAAAAAAAATTGAACGTGATAAGCCGAGAATAAAAATGATGAAGAAAAAAGGCGGCGACTCTAAGACCAAACGCAGAGCCCGCTCACACGCAAAGTCTACAAGGAATAATTAGAATATTTGCTACACTGTTCCGTCGAATTAAGGGCTGCTTAGGCGCCTCAAACAGCATTTGCATTGCAAAAGCCGCGAGAAAGCGACGCTGTCCCGGAAAATAATAGAGGCGAGCCCCGGCCGCATAAATCAAGCTAAATCGACTCGTCGTTGAATCAAGCCGAAACTTCTATCACAATTCATTAACCCTTACAAATGATCGTCTCCGGCGTCTCCCTCGTCGTCGTCGTCGTCGCGCTCCAAAGAGTATTAGCGCGTCGGAGCGGTCCTCTCAAAAATAATTGCCACTGCTGCGCGCATCGAGCTCTTTTTTTCATTTCTCCGCACAACTCGTTTCGCGCGCGCTCGCGATATTAAAAAAAGAAAAGGGTAACCGAGTGTCCGCTAAAAGTGCCATTTCTCACGAGCCCTGTGTGTGCATGCGCAGGGAGGAAGCGAGGGAAAGTTGCCGACACCATCTCTTGTCCTCTTTCAACTAGTAAAATGCTCGTCGTAATTCCCGTCGTTGCGCCGTTCTTCGTCGCTTTAACCTTCTGTGCTACTGCTGCTGCCGCTGAATAAAAAATGATTCTTTGATCTGTGTTCGCGATGGGTGAAACGCGACTTTTTTGGAAGTAAAGGTACGGTCGTTGCTGTTTTTTTTTTCCAAATCAGTTTATTCGAGATCTGCCTTGCCGCACGGAGCCTGCAATGTTTGCTTTACCGAGTCGATATGAAAAACCACAACAGCAGCGAAGTTTTACCGGTTATTGTATACGATTGTTTTTCTTTCATACCGCATAGTTATCGAAATATTTTTCGATACGACGGCATGCGTATAGATGGATCTGATAACAAGGCATCGCGGGGGAGATATCTCGAGATATCAGGCGAAAAGAGCGAACGACAACGAGAAAGAGATAAAAGAAGGTGAGTTTCTTTCACTGTCGAGACATCTCGCCGGCGGCAATCCCGAATAATCCAGACGCCTCCATTGTGATAAGTCTTTGAATTCGAAGTGAAAATTCGCCGCGTATACTGCTGCTTTTACCCAGGAATTTCGACTTCTATTTTCTGTTTTGCCCGCGTCGTCGACGACGTTCAGCGTCTCTCAGTGACGAGACTCGATCCGTAATGAAGGAATGAGAAAGAGAAAAGAAGAGACGAAGCAAGTGTCGCTGCATTAATAACGCGCAGTTAAACATGGACGTTTTTGCGCACGACTGAGCTCAACGCTTGAGAGAGGCGGGGTGTGAAAAAATCTCCTTTCTAAGTGTGGCGTATACATTCTTTCCCTCTTGTTCTGTGAAAAGCTCGTGCTATCCTTTGTTTCAGACATTTGCCGAGTGCAAACAGTATTTTGATTGTCGGAATTTATCTATTCTTTTTTGTTATGAAAAGCTTTGGTTCTTTTCTATTTGTGTGAAACGCGTTGAAAGTGCTATTCTTCATGTAACAAAATATTGAATGTAATCTATAATTAACAACAACATAGATTCCACATGTTGGCTCGCAATGCAATGGCTGATCCTGTGCCTATCAAACGCAAGTGCGCTTTACACGCAATTACGCGATTGTTCATAATGTAATATAATACCTACGTGTAATAATTTCTCTCCAAATTATTCGAATCCATATGCTATTGCTATAAAATTGATTGAAAACGACCGTGGCGATATAGCCTTTTTTCAAGAATTTATATTACCGCCAAAAGTGAGAATACAGTTCCTTCTAAACTGGATGTGAAAGAAAAACAATACAAAGAAGTTCGGAGTATCATCTCTCTTCTCAGAGTTACCGTGTCCGTAAAATGTATTATCTTTCTTCAACTTAAGCAAGAAAAAAAGCACAGCAGCGCCAGTGGTATAAGTATAGCTAAGACAGTGCAAAGAAACGCGCAAATAAAGAAAGAAAAAAAAAAGAATAAGAAGGCGACGGGCAAAAGAGAAACAAGAGCGCCGTCGCAGAAGAAGTAGGCAGCAGCGAGCAGGCGACACGAAAAGAAGACAAGTTTCGGAACACACACGTAGCCAGAATAAAGTAGTCCGCGAAAGCAAAACTACCCGAGGATATATATCCGTGGAGACCTGCCATAGAATGTATATACAGATACGTATACATACAGATAGATAGGGAGAGAGAAAGAAAGAGCTGTCGCCGCACTGGCAAAGGAGAATCAAATTTCGTCTCTCAGCAGAGCGAGAAATTGAGCGTAACCGACTTAAGATCGAGCTCGTTGCCTCGCAGGCCCGCAACGATACGCTCTCTTATATATACCCCCTCATTAAAGACACCCCCGCTCGTTCCAGTGGGGACGGAGGAGGCATTGCGGCAATAGCACCCCCCGTCCACCTACTCTGCCTGGAATCTACTTGATACATACAGCCTCAAGGGCATCTTCGTGTCGGGTACTTTGTTAGCTCGGAATGCGTGGAATCGTACGTACGTATGTATAGACTATGACGGAGGGGTGAGAAAGAGAAAGGGGCGCCAGCGACTATCATCGCCCGGCGACGTGTGCGCCCTTTCATCCCGAAAACCTCCCACGGGAGCGCGGCTATGAGAGAGTCAAGAGAAGGACAGAGAAAGAGTCCGCAAGTGTATGCGAGTACATGACTGAGCTCTTTCTGATATGCCGCCGCAATGAACGTCCCCCTGTGCCACTGCACTGATATACAGACAGCCCACTTCCGTCTGGCTTGCACGGCCTCTCTTTCTTCTTTCTCTCGTATTTTCCAGTAGATTAAACTCTGACTCGATGCATGACGTTTGTTCGCGGTATTTATGATTATTCTGAAATTTCAGAAAAATCGCGAGATGAAACTTTTTTGTACACGAACGAGTTAATGTTTCCATCGACGAGATTTATGATAAAAATAAATAAACGCTCGTATATACAAATTCACCTTTAATCCAACGATAAAATGCCGTGAAAGTATACATGCGCGCAGTATGCAGCTATCCGAACAAGCTCTCTGCTCTGGCGCGCCCGGCGAATAACTTAATGCCCAGATTTATTTTCGTTAATAACAATAATATCACGCTATCCGCAGCCTTGTTGGATGTTTAATTAATTCAACCGGAAATTTTCATTCTTTTGCGCTCGGTAATCTGATCAGAGCTTGTAAATCAGAATAGCCGGTGGAAAAATAAATTATACCTTATCGTTCGCCCGAATTAAAGCTCTCGTCGTGAAAACAAAAACTTTGAAAGGCGTGTAAAGTTTCGCAAGCTTTTTCTACCGCCATCAATATCATCGTTGTCCTACGCCATCCCCGAACTGACGAGTATACGCGCGACTTGCAGCGAATTTACGATCTCTAGCGCTGCAGCGCGGCTGCAATGATTTTTACAATTCGTACATATACACCTGCGTCGCAAGCTCGCCAGCCTATAGCACCGCGGGAGTAGTGGTTGTACAGTTGCCGCTAGTACGAGAGAGAAAACCGAGGCCGCATAGTCGATGCTGTATGACCACGGAAGTGGAAGAATGCAGGGTGTGCAAAGAGAAAGATAGAGAGAGAGAGAGGAGAAAAAAACGAACGCCGACTAGGTCGTAGCAGGCGTCGTCGGCTGCCGCGCGGGTGTCTGAGTGCACCTATATACATATGTGTGCGTGTGTGTATATATATATATATATATATATACACACACACACCCATGCACACCGGTGGCATAAAGAGGTGCGGCTGGAAAAAAGGCCGGTGAGCGGGACTTCGTGAATTTTTATGGGATCACCGAGCCGAGTCGTGAACACGGCGCGTTTGCACCTTTTCAAAAAGCGCGGGGCGCGCGCACCGTATAGCTCGACTCTCTCTCTCTCTCTCTCTCTACCTGGCTATCCCTCACTTTTTTCCACCCTCGTATACTAGTTCCTTTTTTTGCTTGTACCATGTACCACTCTCCTCGATTTCGCCCTTACACGCGCCGCGCCTCTCCTCTCTCTCTCTCTCTCTCTCTCTCTCTATGCAAAGGGCTGCGCGTAGGTTCGCGTACGCAAAGAGGATGAACTCTGTAGATATTTTCTACTTTTGTCCGCGCGCGCCACCACACTGACTGTGCCGCACGGTAATGGATGAGTCTGCGTGGCGAAATCAATCGAGCCGCCGCCGACCTAGAGTCGATCCCCAAAGATGTTGGGGTTACTCTCCTCATAGGACTCTGCTGCGCGCGAGCGAGCGGGGGATGATTTATCGCGCGAACCGCTCTCTTGGAGGGGCGAAAGAGCGATACACACAGGGGAATATGAGGGATCGTGATAATTCAAAGTGGTTCTTGATGATCATTCGTCCGTTCGCCGCGTAGCCGAGTTTTAAATAAAGTTCGCACGAGCGGATGAATGTTTTACGATCCGAAAGTTTAAGCTGATAAATTGGTGAACGATCATCCTCCGATGCTCGCGCGCGCGCGGACGGTCGGGCTGACGTATCCATTGCATTGATCGGGTTATAAGTATAGTTTTATTAAATTCAGAAATTAAACGGAAAGCAATTAATCGGTTTAGAAATTCGATCTTTTGTTTCTTTCGTATAATTATCGGGATACGTCTTCGTGAATGATTGAACGAGTGACGCTGAGTGAAGAATAATGATTTTTTCGTCGAAAAAAAAACAAACAAATATTTGGTAGTTTTATTTCACCAAAACTCGCGAGGTTATTCGGATACGCTGTTTTAATTACTTAGTTAAATTGAAGCAATAAACCGTATTTGAAATTTAATATATTCACAGCATTCTGACGTTGTCCACCTTATTGAATGAAGTATGGCACCTATAATACGTAAACACGGGACGCATGCCAGTTATTCATAGCTGTGTGACATTCTCGAACGTCCGAGCCTGTGTCCAAACGAACAGGTGGCTGCCAATAATGTAATCGATGGTCGTGAAAGCACAGAGATGATTTCACTGTTTTTTCCGACCTGCGGTTTTCAAGAGCCAGTCGAAAAATTTTCCGATAACGTGAGTGATTTGAACGAGTGTAAATATATTGTTTCGTAAATCAAACGAGGCAGACCAAGGCACACAGGAATTGCGAATATTCACCGACCGATTTTCATGAGCAATAATACAAAGCATAAATTCAAGTAATAATAGTATCAATCAACGCGATATAATAACGCTGCGAACATCGCCCCACTCGCCGGTTCCCTTCCCACCCCCAGCGCGCACACACACTCAGCGTCCCCTCATTATTAATTATCCCTCTCATAAAATCGTTATCGTACACTCATGATGCGTATACAACAAAGGGCTTGTGCGGTGCAGTCAATCGAGCCAATCGATGAGAACTTAATACGCATAAGCAATGGTGAGAAAAAGGAATGATAAACACGTACCTGATGCATCGGCAACCTTGCCCGTAGCAGCGGCGACGTGACCCACGGCCTCGAACAGTCCCAGCACAAGCACTAAACACCACATCTTCGCAGCGGTCATGATCGGCTCTCTTGGTAAACGTGTTCAATCCAAAAACTCGCGACTATTTCCGGCACTTGTCAATGGCACAGAATATCGGATGCTCGTCCGCGCGGCTTGCGATAATCCACGTCATAATCAAGCCGGCCAAGCATTCGCTGGACGATGCACTGGCACTGCGCTCATGGCGGGCTTTGTCGTCGTTGTCCTGCGCCCGATGCTGCAGCGCGAACAGAACTCGACACATATGCACACATACACACAAAATTAACACACAAGAGTATGGCAACAGCGCGTAGAGGGATTGCAAGTTGATGGAGAACTCGAGTGGAGAATCATGACGCGCCGGTTATGATGCACGCACAGCGCAGCAACGCGTCTTGCATACACATTCGAATCGTCAGGAACGGCCGCTCAACCGTTGAGCTGCTCTGTGCACTTCACAATCTGCCATGCCGACGGCTGCACCGGCGATACTCTCATAAGCGAGGATCACAACTTCGCCTTTCGACCGATGCACCACGTGTGTCTCGCGCAGCCCGACGCAAGCTCGCGCTGTGCTGGTGTTTATCATCTATTCCTTTTTGTCACACGAAAACTTAACCTGCTTTGCGAAAGCCGCGAACGCGACCGCGCTCGATCGATCGATGCTGCCGGTGATCGAGAGCCTCTCGTAGATTGTGTAACGTCAGGATTCCTTACGCGAATGGGAGGACAGCCTCAGAACCGCACGTGGTCCTTCGCCGAGGTCGGACGGCAAACTGGCGCGGGAAGATGAGCGCCGGCGCCGCCGCGCGCGCGCAACCACCGCCGCCGCTGTGGAGGAGCCACCCTACAGCGCCGCGCCGCCCAGGCTCCCTTGCTCTCTTTCTCTCTCTCCCGCTCCCTCTTGATCGCGACGTGTACATACTTAGGCAAAACGCTCAGTATACTTATGCCGCCGCGAGTGAAGTGATTGATGCCCATCGCTTTATTCGGCTGCGTCGGTCGTCCCGAGAAATTGTGCATGACAGTGCGTACGATGTACATACGTTGCAGTGCACTGTTATGTGTTTGTGTAAATATAGATGTACACTCGAGACGAGACTGACCAACCGTAGCGCGGGGTTCCAAGAAAAACGCATACTGCCCGTGCGGACTGAGGCTGCTTTCGCGGGACAAGCTAACGATATAACTGTCGCAAGGAGTTCGAAGAAAAACGCACTGCCGGTGCGGAGTCTGCCTTCGCGGAAATCGCTGCTCATGCAGAGGCTCGCTGTGAGTATACAAAAAGTGTTACTGTTTATACATATATATTGAGACGCAGCTATTTTTTTTTTTTTTTTTTTTAATGGCCGAGCGTGTGTGTGTTAGTGGCGTGATTTGGTGTTTTCCTGGCAATAAGTAGTAAATGCTTCTTAAGGCAGATATCCAAAAAATACATGCGTTGGATATTTTGTATTTACTAAATTTGTCAAACTTCAATAATATACGTAAGTTTTCATAAGTGATTGGAGAAGTGATTTTTACCTCTTATTGTAGAAGTTAATATTATTTACGTATGTGAATGCGTGTGTGTGGCGGAGACAGGTATTATCCTGATGATTATAAATGCTCTTTACGACAGACATCAGACATTATTAATATATGCGTCCGATCTTTCGTATTTACGTAACATTGTCAAAGTTTGGTAATATACGTAAGTTTTTATGAACGATTGAAATAAAAGTTTTTTATCCTCTGATTGTAGAAGTTGATATTATTAGCTTTTTTCACGACTAAAATAACGGATTTTCCGATGTACAAAAACAAATATTTGGTCGTTTTATTTTACAACACTCGCGAGGTTATGCGGCTACTGTAATAATTGCTTAATTAAATTGAAACTCTAAGGGTTGTGAAGAGTTACTCGAGTTAACAGTTTTGACCTGATCCATAACTTTAAAACTTACTTAAAGCTTACACGCGAAAAAATCGTTAGAAAGTTTGTTATTTTCAATAGAATTGTTAGATAATAAATTCAACCTTTTTTAAATTGCTATTTTTTCAAACGTGATTTTAACTCTTTATTTGCATGAAACGCAGTAGAAATTACATTTGCGTCAAAAACGGCAAGCGCTGCCATCTATAAATGATATCTATTCTAAAAATTCGGACAGTCTGTATCGACAGTTCTGTCGATAACGCAGTGTTTTACACTTATCATAGGACCGAAACGAAACTTTTCCAAACAATCTAAATAATAGCGATCCAGGTTAAAAACACATTATATTTTGTAAATTTGTTTGAATAAAAATAGAGTTGTGTTATTAAGAGATCTATACGTATGTACCCTATCAGGAAAAACGCTAAGTAGTTTCTATGATTCACGACGGTGTCGCCACTAGGCGGATTTGGTTTAAATCAAGTTATACAGTCTTATGGAGACGACGTTCGTAAATGCGCGCTCGACCGTGAATATTTTCTACTGCTAATACGTGAATAAAAAATTCTAAAATAATTGAAGTAGAATGCAATTACAGGAAATTGAATTCAAGATTGCGATGCAATTAGAGAGAAGCTTAAGCAATCAAGCATATCGTAATCTGTTGAATAGTTTTGTCAGCACACCGCCGACTAATGATACTGATGCGTAATCATAGAAAAGATTGCTGGTGATCAAGTTTATTAGTTTGAAATATTTTGAAATAGAGCAGGAAACATTTAGAAGAAGAATCGTTAAATTTTTTTCCTAATGGAACAGAACGTAACATTTTAATGTTTTGATGATAATAGAATAGCAACAGGTTTATAAGTTGCATTATGAAAACAAGGAAAGGGTAGATCTATAAAAAAACAAAAAACCATTTTTATTAAATTCGAAATCGTGATTGAACACGAATAAAATATCGTTCTCACACAAATACACACAACATAACACGTTTTCAGTCGTTAGCTATACAAAAAAAATACATATTGTTCCGATATTCTGTGCATATCGCGACAAACTCAGTTGAACAGTTTTGAAGGTAATCAGACATCCAACTGGAAGTATCGGAATTCATTAGATTATTCTTGACGGAACTTCGAAGCACGCGATAGGTTTCTCATTTTCCTTCAGAGCCCAGTAAACGGTCAGCGCGACCTGAAAATAAAAATAATCAGATGTTTAGTGATACACATTTTTAATCTCGTGTATATTGTACACTAGCAATTAAGAGCTATAAGGCATTACGTAAGTTTAGCACACAACATATACCAATGAAAAAAAACTCGGAGTGTAAACAGCGCCATCCGTTCTCTTTTTCTCGCAAACTTTGCAAAAGCTGTTGTCGTTAAAAGTAAAAACACCAGCCTTTGCCGTGAACCAAAAAATCAGCCTCTTGACGCGTCCTTACGCAACGCATAAAAAAAACTGAAACGATATACTGACCGTCGGATAGACCGGTAGCACGGGGAACTCATTCCTATAGATGTACTCTGTGCCCTGCTTCAGCGGGCAGGTGGCGGGCGTGTTGTCAGCCGCGTTAAAGATTTTGCCGCAGGCGTCTGTACCGTCGACGCCGATGAACGGTAACGGGATGCCGAGGATCGTCGCGTGCACCGACGTCTTCAGGCTCTGGACGTCTTGGCTGGGTATGAATTTCTGCTCGATGGCGACCTTGGTGCGCCTCTTCAACCTGCACGGCGGCGCATCGCAGTTGGTGATCTGGACTTGCGTCGTGTCAGGCAGAGCTTTGCCTTGAGAAGAAGGAGAAGAGTAAAAAGAAACGGTTAGTGAGGTAACGACCGCGAGAGAGTGACTCGTTAACGCCAACAGCGTCTGCGTGTATTATGCATATATGGATACACCTAACACACACACACACACACACACACACACACACACACATACACACGCACGCACATGCGTCGCGCCGCCGAGGCGAGATGGGAGTGCGCTTAATTGCTGCTTTGCATAACTAAACTATACTATGTAATATCAACTGTGTGTATGTGCACATCACACCAAGGCTCATCGCGTGCGTAAAGCTGAGGAAGATTTACTCGCTTTGGTGTTCTTTGCCTCTTTATTATTCTTCCCCGACGACGAAGAATGTAATAAAAAGGAAGATCAGAGAATGAACGGCGCACGCGAGGTGTGTAATAAATAATACCTATATATGTATAACTTCGACGCGGTCGAATCGGCGATCGGTTTTTTTGCGAAGGATGCGTAAAAAATGATGCGGTGTACAGTATACGAGGGAATTCCCAAGTGGAAAATGTTTTCGACTCGATCTCGAGTCTCCGGTAGAGTGTGCAGGATTTATCGGGCGATGGAAATGATCGTTTCCTCGAGAAACTCGACAAACGAGCGGATAATACTATGTCGTCTGGATTTTTTCACTCATGAAGTGAAGTCACTTACATGAAGTTTTTGTCTTTTATAAATATTTGCCGATTCTATATTACCTACGAGCAAACGATTCGATCTCATAGCGTACACTAGAACATTTAAATTAATTTAAAATACTGAAATTGTATCCCTCTATAAACGTAATGAATTGAAAATATACAAAGCGACGCTCGATCGGAATCATATACACGGCATGTAAACGTAGCCAATCGTTTTCGCTCTCACGACAAATAACAATGCAACATTATCACCATACAAACTCCAAACCCTTCTTAATTCTATTGCAGAGCCGGACTACAATAATGCATGACACTCGTTTGATCGCGCGTTCCCGCAGGTCGGCTGGTGCGAAATTGAATTTCCGCAGATTAACGCGACAGCAACACGCCGGTACAGCGGGGCAACTCCCGTTATTTGTCATCGCGATGGTTCACGGATTTTTGAGCCGATTAAAAGTATCACGTCGGTATCAAAAACTCCGCGATTTATAGCTTCACGTTATTCAAACCCTTGATGAATAATCGCAAAGAAAGTCGGATCAGCCGTAATGCGCGTGTATAATATGTACATAACGAGACTTGTGAAACTCTCTCTTATATACACCGTACAGTTGGCGAAACGCGGCGCCCATCATATTTTTCTCCGAGTGTATACGAGACGTTTGCGCCAGCGTTTATAATTAACTGCAACAACTCACCACTGCCGCATTCGTTGACGCGAGTGGCGGCGGTCAGGGCGATGAGGCCAACTATGGCGATGAGAAACAGCGTCGTCTTCGTCATGTTTATCGCTCGATGACTTCTGAGTGAAAGTATATAGCTGCTGACTAGGTGCTCGTGTGCAGGCAGTAGCGGTCTCGAGTTCGGCTCACGACTGACTGGCGATCGGCCGAGCGCTACACGTCGCTGTATATAATACGAAAACCAAGCGGGACTCGCTAGCCACCAGGTGGGGATCGCGCGCTCGATGCGTGTGCTAGGTAGACTTCTCTCTCTCTCTCTCTCTCTCTCTCTTTCTTTCCGTCTTCCTCGACTGTATCCAAGATAACGCTAGTGGCTCTCTTTCTTCTCCCGAGAACAATGGCTTCTATTGTACGAAGGTCGCGTCTTTCGACGGGTCGAGATTATGCGACGATTGTATAGGGGCACGTATAATAGCTTCGTCCTGCTGACATGCGAACAGGCTTCCGCGTCACGAGGAAATTCGGAAGATGCCGTATAAACTATAATGTATATAATACGAGCTATGGGCGTCGAACGGGAAACGATACCCGCAGAGTTATTGTCATTCCATATGAGCGCGAGCGTGGTCTCGCATCCTGATCGATGCGTGCGCGGCGGAACAATTTCGTCTTGTGTGGCTTCTTTGACGCGAACAGGCGTTCGCATTAATTGGGAGGATATTGTTTTCTTATTGTCGACCCTTGATGTGGAAGCTCAAGACACCGAGCAGCATCAGAAGAATTCTTATAGGCACGATTTGGCCGGTTCGCATTGTCGTCAGAGTCAGCTGAGTATGGCTTGAAGCGATGATTGATTGGGGGTATTATGAGAAGCTGTATACTACCTTTTTTATCACGCACAACCATCAAAAACTTGTGAATTGCAAGTACCTAATTAATCTAAAAAGTGTTCGTCTTACCGAGCACTTGTATCCAGTGTCACGGCGGCGTTTGTAACGACCGCTTGAATGGTTTGAACAAAATTATCGTATAAAAACACTAGTACTATTCAATGCGCACGTGAGTCAGCAGCAATTCGAAGATAATTTGTAATTTAAATCGTATAAAATGACTCGACACAGAGAAGCATCCCCACTATGTTTATAGATGTATCACGTGAAAGCCAGTGTTTACAAATTTCAGCACGTGTTGCCCATTAAAGGTGATTAGCTTTTGATTACCTTACAACTTGCGAATTTCTCATAAAATATTATGCAAATTTACGCGAAAAAATCTCCTCTGTAACGTACTTTTTTAGCACATAAGAAAACTTGATTATTATACCCGAATATTTTCATCGTATTACCAATTTTAATTTCGGTTCGAAGTATTGATTGTCATTTATTAACTACAGATTCTAGACAAGTTGTTTCAAGGAAACATCAGATACTCACGATCCCTCTACAAAACAGTCACACTAATGAATGCGCATTAATAATATTTTTTTTATGCTTCTCCAATCGTACATATGTCTTTGACTATTTTTAGACTACATAAGCTTTATAAGAATTTACATGAACACAATTGTTTATATTTAAACGTCTAATTATTTTCGGAAAAAAAGTTTCAACTGAATTACCTCGAAGAAAAGTAGCTTCTCTGCATATAAATACAGACCACCGTGAACGCGCATGGCGCATCACCAAATTTCAAAGTCTAAATGTAGTCGAGTTAAATTAATTCTAAGCAACTAACTTTGCTCTTATCTAGTAAATTATTATTTATTTAAACAAAAACATGCACAAAATTATGACCTTTTAAAAAAAGCAAATTATATTACTTAAGTATGGATGCATAGCAGAAGACTTGTAAAGTAAAAAAAAGTTTAATGTGTAGCTCTAATCCTGCTATCTTTCAAAATCATCTCCGATGAATATCACGTTAATTACAATATGTTCACATCCTACGTTCCTCGAATCCGCTGTCGCGTCATCATGGTAAAATTCATTAAAATAAAGTACGTCAAACTCAAAGGCGAAGAATAATGACCGATGTAGCGCACGCGATAATCATTCCTGCAAACACGCGGCGCAGTGTTCGTCTATATGCAGCTAGTAAAGTATACACGCGAAAACAAGCCGAAGTCAAAGGATGAAGTGCGCGTATCGTAATTTTCGAGACCTTATCAGGCTTATCCACATGGCATACACATGAGCGCGTTACACGCCACTGATTACGGCCAATGTCTTGAGTCCTGTATACATAGTTTTCTTGCTAAATGTGAGAATAGTCTCGCCTCGGAACATGATTTCGGGTAAATTAGATTAACGCCTGTTTTGAATTTAGGAAGCAGCGGAGGGAGATTAGAGAAGAGAATATAAAAACACAGTGACTATAACATCAAAAGCGGAACTGCGTCTGACAAATGAGCCCGCTACGTTTACGGAATAATAACACAAGTAACGCGCCTACACGAGCGGAATCCACTATTATTTCCACTTACGAGACGCGCGACTTAAGTGCCGCCGCACATATAGCGTAGCATTAGTTCCTACCTGCTTTTTTTCATTCACTTTTTTATACAACTAATCTCGATATACTTTTGTTTCGAGAGTTTTTTTAACACGTGTGAATCATTGACCAAAGACAAGCTTTGTCAGCTGAAGTTCCGCAAACCTGGTATATTTTAGTGCAAACATATACATTGTAACAAATTTACATAATAATTATAAATATTATACACTTAAATGGAAGATTTTTTGAAAGAATTAAATAAATTCCTGCTGAATAAAGCTTGTATTCTAATAAGTTTAAAAATAGCGGCTAAAAACTTGTTTGGATGTTTCTCCGTTTTTGATATAAGAGTAAAAGTAGTAAATAAAGATTTTTTTCCAGAACCCGGTAGTTGATGAAATCGAGTGTGTATTCTCATAAGTAGTTAACAAAATATGATTGACTATTCAGTAGATGGTAATGACGTTTCATGCCATAGCAAGAAAGAAACGTGAAAAAAAAACATTCAACAGCGGTCAATGAACTTAATTTCTAACCAAATTGGAATAGGCCTATTTTTTATGGGATGATAGAATTTTGGCTATATTTGCATAATAATACAAAATACTAGGTTCTTTTTTGAACCTTTCGAACTTACGTCATGCAATAACTACAGAAGATTATAAATCTTTTCTACGTCAACAATCACACATAAATCATGGACCGAACAAGTGCAACAAATACCTATTAAACTTTTTTTCACGCATCTAAAATAGGTGAAATTTATGTCGCAGGGAATAAATCAATTCAAATCCACTGGGCGGTAATAAAACGAAAACGCATCAATATGATATGTTGTTAAAATGCGCAGTGCACTATACACTTTTGTTATATTTTACGCATTCGGTACTCGGTTAAAGCATAATTTTTTCAAGCGATGTTTCTGAGAAAAAAATGTTATCTTGTACTTTATAAATAAAAAAAATATCCATTGTTCCACGAGCAACGGTTCGAATTCTAACAATACCTCAAGTATTTATGACTGCTGCAAATTTCATTCAACCACGACAAAGAACTATGCCTAAAAACTATTCTAAGGAAGCACAATAAATGAACCACGAAGACAAACAGTGATGTTATTTAATGGTTTATTAGATCGTTCAAACTGTAAATTTTAAACTGCTTCAATTAAAAAACCTTTTTTCTTCTAACATTAAGTTTTTTCATTCAGATGAGTCAATCTTTTGATTGCATGTAATTTTATACTTTAGAACATCAATATAGTGAAATCATCATTAAATTTTACAGTAGCAGTATGCGTAAGTGTAACGTTAAAGGAATATGATGCCAATTATCACCCGTTTGATATTGTACCTACCTGTCTTACCTTTCAGTCGACACTTTATCCTCGATTGTACTCATTAGAACATAATAATGTACATTCCTTATCTTATGCTACAGGGGGTGTCATCATTTTCTTCATCAAAATACTATTGCGCATAAATATTTGAAACGCCTTTATTAATTTCATTCAAGATTATCATGCAATATAATTGTTTGAAAGTAAATTTATTGTTATAAAGTTTCAACAATGTGAGATAGAGAATCTAACCTTCAAAATCTCTTTAGTAATTTAACATTTGAAGTAAGCGATGTTGGTGCAAAGAAAATTTGAGATAAAAGTGCATTCGAGTAATAAGAATAAAATCTGTAACCAATATAGTGTGTTAACTGTGACATGGTACGCTTAGTCGAGTACTATCGGTAGGTAAGTCAGAATTCTGTAGTGACGAGAGGTGCTCAAAGTAGTTTTTAGGCTTGCCGACCATCGGTTGTGTAAACGAATGACAACATTATATTTACCATACATGCCGTTGTAACTCGAATCGGTCAAAGATTCTTGAGACGTATGCGTATATCTAAATTCGCCCAAGAACCCATTTCTCAAAATATAAACTTGTCGGTACATGATCAATGTTCCAATTCAACGCCGATGTAAAATGTAACAGCGTTTCGATAACAAAACCGGGGTCAATAGGATGAACGGATTTACAAAAGGTTAAAAATGTTTCCCCTAATCGCGTTACACCGTACGTGAGTACATACAATCGTATTTCGTGGCGCGCTGCACATGCATAAAGCGGAAAGTAAACTATGCAAATTGCGCTCGGCATCTACTGCGAAATGTGTACATCGGATTAAATCCCCCTCGCAGCTCCCCTTCGTCCTGCATCATCCGGCCAGCTACATTACGCGTTTCTGCATCAGGCAAAAAAGAGAAAAAAAATGCTCGCGCGAAAAAATTGATCGCCGAGCTAAACAAGTAATTCCAAGCTTCAAACTCAATTTCCCGCTCGGTCCCGCAAAAACGCGTTTGCGAGCAAAATATGAAAGCCCTGTTAGCGCACGCATATAGGAGTGGTGGAAAGACGTGCTCGTGCCGCGCAAGAAAATATTCAAAATAGCCGTCCGTAAAATTTCGAGCAACGCATTAGCCCCTGTCTCGTCGTCCGATGCGCGCACACGCGGTGCTGTCCAGTTCAGCAGAGCGGCGGTTCTCGGACATTCTGTTAACCGGCGAAATTCCATCAACGGCCTCGCATATGTTTATGCGCGCGCGCTCGCGTCTCTTTGCCGCGATACAAGCGAGTGCGGCGGTCATCATAACCGAATGCACGCGCGCAGCGAGCCCGCTTAATAAAGACCGGAATGAATGGTTATTATTACATCCGCGATTATGATTGTACATTACACGCGGGAGCCCGCGGTGCACACAGAAGGAGGCCAACTATACATATAGCGGCGTGTAGCGGCGCACCGGAGCTCGCGTATAATTACATTACACTTTGGGAAGGCGCATGGCATTATCGTTATCGTCATGGGACGGCATTGTCGGCCACGCACGCGGATAGGGCTGCTGTTGCTGCTGCTGCTCTATCAGTCGTGTGCTTTGTGCGTTGCACTGTGTGCTCTACTCTTGCTACCGTACACCGGTGGATGTACTAATTCGAAAAGTAGAAAAGCCAACTCTGCACGCGGCAAACGTGTCCCAACGCGAATTGCAGCGAGGTTGCATGTATGTCTATATGTGTGAGCTGTCCTCTGCATGTAAATATGCAAGAGGGATAAAGCGACAATGATGCTGGCAATAGAGTAAAAAGAATTCACTGAAGAAAAGAGGGGGAGAGTTTTAATCTGATTTGAACGCCGAGTTGAATGGCGGAATTTTTTCCGACCAAGCTTTACTAAATCTCACAAGGGAGTTAAATGTAGCGCGCGTAAAGCTCGCGTAAACTCAGTTCGAAGAAGTATGAGCAACGAAAGTATGACGAGCTCTCAATTAGGGAAAGCATCAGCGGCCGCAGTAGCTGCAGTATTATATACATGTATACACCATCGCCGCAGAGGTATAGCGTATATATAGTCAAGAGAGGGCGACGGTCCAGCAGGTCGGGAATATCACGCGCGCGAAGGGGTATATGGCCGCTACGGGCCGCCAGGGCTAGTCGCGCGTTCCGGCGTTCCACGAGTTGCTTTGCATAGTAATAATATTTATCAAGTGTACTCGGGGGAGGGGGTGGGACAGCAGCGGTACGCGTGCCTTTCTCGACTGTATCGCGTATACATACATATAGTTCGACGTCAATCGATACATACAGCTAACCTCATCTCTCATCAACGTCCATTCGCCCCACTATGTTCGTGTGTATTTATACCGCTAGCTTCGGAGGCTATGCAGTATGTATAGCTGCGTATAGTTCCCCGCCGAGATTTCTCGCAAGTTCAGCGGTTTGCTCTCTGCTTTTCCTTAATCGAAATTTTAATGGAAAGACCACAAAGTCGTTGGCGCACTTTTCAAGTCTCCCTCCTCCACCTTCTCCTTCTCCCTCTCTCTCTCTCTCTCTCTCTCTCTCTCTCTCTCTCTCTCTCTCTCTCTCTCTCTCGGCGCTTTGCGGCAATTATTTTTTGCCAGAGCTAGTACCCCGCGCAGCTCGGATGATGTTTGATATGAAAACCCGCCCGAGGAGCTGAGCGCGCGCAGTGCCGCGAGTGTGTATACGTGCATACTTGTACAGTCTGCACACGCCAACATACACGCCTGTGTGCTTACAGCGAATAGAAACGAGAGTTATTACTCTCCTAGGCTGCGCGCGCGCGTGCACACGCGTTGCCTCGTGTAATTTTCAATTACTCGCGGGCGCTCAGCTTTTTTCGGAGCCATAGAGAGTGAGAGAGAGAGAGAGGGAACATTCGCACCCGACAGTCGGTTAATTAAACCCGGCATACGCGCAAGCCTGGCGAATTTTCGAGAACTCGTCGGTCGCTTCCTAATCCTAAATGAGGGACAAAGAAGTGGGAGAGCCGGAAAAAAGGAAGGCCAAGCTGGCGGTAAAAACTCGAGCAAGATCCACGACTGTATTTGTACCTCGCGTATAATATACGTATAGCTATGTGCTGCAGAGACGCTCATGAGAAATGGCGTGTAAAGAGCGAGCTGGAAATGGGATTACTTTTATACGGATGCTGCTGCCTCTGCTGCTACTGGGACGCTCTCTCTCTCTCTCTCTCTCTCTCTCTCTCTCTCTCTCTCTCTCTCTTTCTCTCTCTCTCTCCTCAGAGCGGATTGATTTATCGCGGCTAAATGCATTTGCTCTCGAGCGAGCCCGGTACAGTGCTCTTCGCGATTCGCGTTGACCGCAAATGAGATATATCGCCGCGCGAGCTGTAGCGATTCGTGTTTACGGGAAATGGATATCGTATACAGGTTGCCGTTGTAAGTACTTTGCGCTTGAGATCTGGAGCCTCGTGTGCTGGAACGAAGGTATGCGTAGACAATGCGCCTTACCAAGCTCCAGTTGCTCTACTGCTATGCGGTTGTACGAGTGTTCGAGTTCTATATGTGCCACCACTAATGGACGTTTTTATTTTATTATCTGTTTAAGATAAAAGCAGATTTTGATATCCTTTGGGTTTGATCGCCCTAAAGCGATATCTGGTCATTGTTTTAACTAAACTGATTTTCATGATCTCGATTGAAATCAATGCATATATAATCTATATACGAATACACACGCACATACACACCTTCATACAAAAATCATCCAATATAGTGAAGCTAAAGGGGATAAATGATAAACATTGTATCTAATAGAGTACAAGTATGCAAAGGAGCAAAACTGAGGGGAATCAAGGGTGAGAGTAGATAAATATCGAGCAAAGTATGTAGGAGGCGATCGCCGTCGAAGCGTCGTGGTAGCCGTCGCTGCGAGAAAAAATCCATCGCGACCGAAATCACGCTGAATTTTCATCTCGCCGCGGCGTGAATGGTGAAAATTAACGTCCGTAGAAGAGCCGTCGTGCGATGAGCTGAGAAAGAAGCAGCTCGTGGAATAAGAGCGAGAGGTAGTTTCTCGGGAGGGCAAACGCCGGCGAAGGGGACGACCGACCGACGGGAAAAAGAAGAAGGAGGAGGAGGATGAGATCGGAGGTTGAATGTCGAGCAAAGCTCGAACGGTTGCCGCCCAACTGCCGACGTCGACGTAGCAGAGGGCGAGGGAGGCGCAAATTCTCCGTGAAATCTTCGACAAACGGAAGTAAGGTAACTCATTTCCGTTTCATCGAGGAGGGGTGTCTTTCTTGGGTGACCCTAGCGTCGCCAAACGAGAAAGGGAGACGCAGCAGAGGACGACGCCGACGTGGAGATAAGATAGGAAGAGCCGCCGTGGCGATGGGCGGAAAAGCGGATTAATTAACGTAACGTAATTACGTTCACATTATGCCATCCTCGCGCGATATCAAGAAGAAATAAAATCCTTTTCCCTCGCCCGATTACGAGCGAAAAATAAAAAATAATAAAAGAAAAGAGGAAAAACCTCGCGACGAGTCGGGGAAAAAGGTGCGGCAAAAAGGAATGAAGTTTTGCAGTCTCCCTCCTCCCCTCTCTCTTTTGCCCGGTCGGGCGTCCCCCAGAGATGCTTTTTATCAGCCTCGAAAAATTTTATTTTACATCTTGTGTGTTTGTAAAAAAAGGATTAGCTAGAATTCGGTGCGATTTCCTGCAGTGCTCATGCCATATAGCCTACGAGACTGGTGTCGTAATATCTGAAAATGATTTAAGAGTAATTCGAGCATACATATTGTATGGGTTTAAAAAGATGAAAGGAATTGGAATAGCTATTGACTACCGATTTTTATTCGCAAATCATGCAGACACAAGGGATATAATCCAGCTTTTCCATTAACCCGCAGGGTCAAGAGTGGATATAGAGCGACCAGAAAACGCCACTGGTACAAATTTCTGCGCGACGGGCTTTTAATCAGCCAGCAATTTCGCGGAATAAGGATCAACTTCGTAAGCGCAGATTTTACGGCGCGGCATGCTGAAAGACGCGCCTCGCTCTTGTGTGTAATATCTCTGTGACAGCGAACCGTGAACACATAGCGTCGGGGTGCATGTTTCAGCCTCGTTACGGAAAATAATTAGTGACGCGCGCAGCAGCGGCGACGACGACTAGTAGGCGCCTCTCGTCTCTTTCTTCGTTATATGCGCGCGCGCGCGTGTGTGTGCAGCTGATGTCGATTTTTACTGGTATATACCGGAAAAGTACCTTTTTGCGGGTATTTCACGCTTCGAGGTAACATTTTATACCAACGCACCATCGAAATCGCGCCGCAATGCAATATTTTTCGGAAATCTGCATTTCATCAGAATAAATACGAGCGAAGGTGTGTATAACACGTAAACTGGGGCTGGCACACTCGAGTGTCTTATACACGAGACGACACTCGAGATGTGCAAGCTCTTTAATAGTATACACTTATACCGGTCCTGCTTTACCTCCTCTACAGACCTCTACAGACCTCGACATGACTCGAGTGGCAAGTACCCTCACATTTAGCGATAAATATACATAAGATAATGATCGAGTTCATAATCGGCAAGTTCAGCCTGCGGCAAAGTCGTAAGAACTCGAAGCATCAGCTTTCGCTGAGGGGCTTTGGTCGCCCATTAAGTTCAAACGTAAGCGGCGCCCAGCTCAATTTCAGTCGCGTCAGAGATGAGTAGCGGAGCCTCTCTCGAATAAGAAGCGCTTTTAATATAACCGCGGTGCCGAGATGACGAGATCACCGCGAAACAATTTGCGGAGCTATACGCTGCATACGCGGCGCGTATACGTGTTATAAACCTACCTATATAGTCATGTGCGCGAGCGGCGACGACAACGGCGCCTTTCCATCCGGAGGCTGTATTGTGGGGTATATATAAGGCAGATGGGCTGCGGCGTGTGCGCATATATACAGGAAAGCAGAGGGAGTTCGGCTGCCGCTTCTGCTGCTAGACATAAAACGTTTACGAGGGAGGACGCAGCAGCAGAATCAGCAGCATCGAGCCGAAGCCGGACGACCGGTTATATACCGCCAGCTCGAATTAAGCCGCGCGGGCAGCGAGCTTTCATCGATTAATTCGTCACGCCTCCTCGGAGCGTCGGGACCTTATCCGCGCGCAGACCGTAAGCCGGCCGCACGTTTAAAGGAGCTTTATGAGCCAACGTTCGCATATATATACGTTTGACCTGCGTCGCCGTACAGGAGCTTTTCTATGAGATTCGAGTCCGGTGGTACATATAGCGATCGCGAAAATTTCGATTAAAGCTCTTTGCAACTTTTCCACTGGCCGTTAGCATTTCGCGCGTATAACAATCGCACGCACGAGAGTACCACGTGCCCGAGAATCCCGAGACCATACGTGTAATCTCTGGGATTGACTCGAGCAATCGAGCGAAGCAAACTTGTCTTTCATCCCCATCTCATCTATATATATATCGAGCGATTCGGAAAATGGAAGCTGCTAGAAGCGCTCGCGAGACCGACTGCAGCGGCAAATTCCGGTCAGTGCTGCGCTAGTTAGATTTTTGAGACAGATGAAAAAGAGCTCTCCGCGAGATTGGGAAAAAAGTGAATTTCCCGTCGAACTAGAGAGAGGGAGAACGCGATCGATGGATGCCACCGCGTAAATGGACGTTTCCCTGCGCGCGAGATATGTATATATATTTGGCTGCCCGTGCCAATTATAAATTGCTGCGATATGACGACATCGCAATGTAATTGGAAAAGAGCATGCATGATTTTCTCGTTAAGTGTGGTCGATTACATTCGGGGTAGTTGCGCCGCATGTTTCTACTGGGCGTGTATATGCATGTGCGTGTGGTTTTTTACTTTTGCATTGCTAACGTTATCAAATTTTTACTTAGGTAGTTGAGCTTAATATAAAGCGCTTTTTTTTTCGTTCGTTTATTAGTACATAAAAAAGCTTTCTCTTCTCATTAACTATATGCGTTATGAAAATATTTTCAGCATCTGCGGACAAAGTTTTCTTTTAGAGTACCAACATTAAAGTAGAAGAAAAGAGCTCCGATTTCAAAGCTTCTTACGTGAAGGTAACTGTATGATTGAAAAATTAACGAGAGAAAAAATTACTTGATTTCGAAATTTTTACAATTTTTCAACGTACACATAACTGCTGGACTGATTATCCATTATTACGCAAAATATTTTTTCTAATTAAAACTTAATTTTCTGCTTCAATTCTTCCCTCTTGAAAATATTTTCTTTGTTCGATATACATTCCGAGAATTGTACAAATGTTCGTACAAGATTGCAAATATTCGCTATACGTACACCAATGCCGACAAATTTGAAACATAACCGCGTTGAAACTGGGGCTATTTACACTTTTGAGTATGAAATGAGTATAATGAGTATACGGCCGAGGTGCTCGAAGAAAGAGCGATTTAATGCGAACATTATTTTGTGTATGCAACATTCAGCTGTTTTGCTTTCCGACGAAATAGCCCGTAACCGCCTCGCAATATACTTAAATCTCTGACCACAAATCAGTGGCGCGCGGCGACAACCGATGTACCGAGATACGGGCTCCGCTACTTCTCTCGTTTGAATAGTTTAGACACTTTCCCGCAGCCGGAACAAGATAGTGAAGGGCCAATACAAAATCCGATTCGAACACACACATTTGAAAAATAACATGCAAATACGCTTGACGTACAAAATGCAGCACATCAACTTTTTTGAAAAAGTTAATTTTTAATAAAGCTCTCCGAGTGAAACATGCGATAATTGTGAAATCTCCCGGGAATTTTCTGCCGTGATAAATGTATGGTGTAATCGGTATAGAAAGAGCATATGGCATTCCATTCGAAAATTATCCCGAGCTCATTACGTTGATCGGGCATGCAAAAGGCCGATATTCCAGCTCGCGAATAAAAGAAGTCCAATAAAGTAATCCTCTTAGCCGTGACTGGGCCGTTTCTATTAATTTGCGCATCAAGTGAGCATTAACAAAGGCTGTACCCCTCGCTGAATTCCGTGAATTCTCCGCACAAATGAGTTAATCCCAGCGTTAAGCGTCGCGTCGCTGAGTCCGACGTTCGCCCAACAATCTGCGCTATGCAGTTTCATGTATATATATGTGTGTGTGTGTGTGTGTGTGTGTGTGTGTGTGTGTGTGTGTAGGTTTATGCATATATACAGGCATACACAGGAATGTCAGCCGACTAATCCAGTGTCGAGCCGGCGCTCTATGATAAAAATTCATGAACTCCCGCAATTATAAAATTGTCCGCGACTGCTGCGCCGACAAGTCTGTCGAGCTGCACCCTCGCCCGCGAGTACATAATACAGATTATGTGCCACAGAGACTGCGCACATTTCGTGAGTATCGCCGCAGGTGTAAGTGCATCGTACACATCCATATGGATATACATACATACGTACACGCGTATATAAGTAGTACGATGTGCGAGCAGAGAGAAAGCCCGAGTAGGAGCTTGCAAGCTTCGTCGGTGGCGCGGCATAATGCGCGCGATCGTCGGACGTGAAACCGACCGAAACTGCCATTAATAACTTTGAAACGGCGCGGGCCAACTTTGAGCGAAATTAATGCGGCCTTGCGCGCTCGTGAAAGATACACAGTCGTTCGCGCTGCGCGCTCTCTCTCTCTCTCTCTCTCTCTCTCTCTCTCTCTCTATATATATATATATATATATACACACACACACACATATATTCGCATAGAGAGAATCGCCGCATCGATCCTAGCGATCCTCTTCGGTTTATTTATGTTCGCGCGAGTGCGCGCATGCAGAATGAGACGCATCGCAGCTGCGCAAGGACGAAAGGCTTGATGAAAGCTCGTCGCCAAGTGCCGTTTGAGAACTTTCCTATTTAGAAACAACGACGAGTCGCGAAATCGAACTGCGGAGCGCGTACGTATAAACCTCACCTGGCCTGTTATACCTATGTATACGCAGCGTGTATACACGCTGCGCGAGCGTGTATATAACACGCGCGTGTACGAGTGGAAGCGAGCAGGATCGGATCGCGTAGAAATTCGTTGGAACGCCAAATCTGCTCGTAAAGTTCGGAACAGATACTTTTTAGTGCCGAGATTTTTAGCCGATTACGATTTCTTTTTTTTTCTCGTTTGTTCGTTGTTTTTGCGCAGTTGACGATCGAGCCGTATACCTATACGCTGCACGCGCAAACACATGTCTCTGCTGCATGTTTGTGTATACGGTTTTTTTTTCGCGTTAGCCTACGCCTATACGTGCGCGCTGCGAAGTTTACGAGTTTTATTTTGCGTGCGGAGATATGTCGGTGCCCGTTTGGTCCTGATATTGAATCTTTTCTCTCCGTATCGTGTCTCTTTTTCTTTTCGGGGGAGGGGACGAGGCGGCCGGGTCGGCGCCGGGAGTAAAACAGCGGATTGACGAAAGAGTAATTAAGTTTTGCCGTTCATTTGCAAAATGGTTTCGACGCTCGAGGCGTTGTCGTATTTTGTTTGGACTCTCGCTGCGCAACTCAAACTGATTGCTGCTTTACAATCGGGATTTGCGTACTATTGATCACGATAATTGATAATGAAAATTAATTTTGAGCAAGAAGTAATAAGCGGCACTGTGGGGAAGTTAATTGATATGCATAGCAATCAACAGCGTATTGCTTTCGTTTTAAACCACAGTCGAAACGTTGAATGAGGCCGGATTAAACAAACATCGGGTTATCAAACAACTCGGTGCAGAGTCGCGCATATGATAATCAAATATATGAATGCCCCTCACGTTCTTTCGCACAATCCGCCTCGCAATTAAGTCCCAAGACGATATCCTTTGGCGTAAGTAAGAGCCGGGACGTGGCCAGCGCAGCTGGTACTCGTCTCGCGTCGCTCGCACATACAAATCCAACGAGAGACTGAAAGTAGCCCCTTCGACTCCGCGACGACCACCAAAGAGCCCGAGTGAACTGGGGACGAGAAAAAGGATAGGAAAAACACGGCGCTACGCGTATACAAGAGAGGCGGCAAAAACAAATGATTAAAACGCGAAAGCGAGCCGATCTTGGAACTCGCTCACAATCAGTGTTTAATCTGTCGAGAGAAAGCGGCCGGCAGAGAGAAGAAGGAAAAAGCGAGCGGAAGGTGCAGCGCTGGAGAAGAGGACGAGGTGTAAGAGGAAGTATAGAATAAGAAGAAGGAGAAGAAGAAGTAATCCGTCCGGCAGCCTCTTTTCTCAGCCAGCGCGGCTCTCTTTCTCTCTCCCTTTCTCTTTTTCTAGCAGGATAATCAGTCTTATAATCAGCTAAGATCCAAAGCGTCTATCTTCTAATCTGATTTACAATGTTCCGCGCGTCACTTGGAATTAGAAAAGTTAGCTTCTGCCGCGGCGCGGTGCATTTCGAAGATTAAACGGGTACGCCCTCCGCGTACAATCGACCCTCTCCTATAACTATTCCCTTTCGTCTATTTCTTCTTCCGCAGAGCTCTCACGGGCCGTGTTTTGTTCGATGACGCGCATTATCCATCGACGCGTACAGGCTCTCTATGTATGTGTATATACGCTTGCGCACGCGAGAAGAGGAGCTGGCGCGCGTGCACGCGTCATCGAATTAATTTTCCGATAATTAAGACGTCGCGCGTTATGATAGTAGGGTGAGAGGGTGTGCATGTGCGTGGCGCTCGATTTTCACAGCTGCTCTCCTCGCCGACGCTCGATAATACGGTTTCGAGTTTACGCGCACACACGCACACATCGAGTCGCTCGAGACGCCCGATGCAGCTTTTCGATCGCGCGTCTGTGCTCGAAAACTTGGGCTAGTATGATGGCTTATTTGTTTTCTATCGGACTTCAATCGCTCGAGCTTTTGTTAATTTTTCAACGGATGTACACAAAATGCGCTGCTCCCACTCACGCGCGCAAGTATAGCCATCACTCGACTTCTTTTTCTCCTTCTCTCTCTTTGTCTGTTCGATGTGTCAGCGATATTTATTTCCAGTCTCGATGATGGACTGCAGAGTCGAAATATCGCTATTCCGCTTGTTCCCGGCCATCGACGAGCCGGCCTTTCTCGTTAAATTATTAAAGGCACACGGCTTTTATACGGGACAAGGAAACAGCGACAACGCATCGATCCGACAGGCGACGAGAGTCCCGACCATATCCCCGAAAACACTCGAGAGATTTTTTTTCCTCTATATACTCGAGGGGAAATCAGTCCGCGCTTTTCATGCGACGGATTACACATTGAAATGCAAAGTCGCGAGGTATTTTCAGCTCGACAGCGCTGGATTTTTCACTAACAACGGCTCTGCGGACTTTGTCCATTTCGTTGTGAGCTTTGCCGAGGTGCGGGGCGAAATTTTTCCTCTTTTCCAAACCCTATACTCGCTCGCACTCGCTCCATCTCATGCATGTATATATAGCCACGAACGCACAAACACACGAGTGTACGCGGTGAATCGACTCGCTGTCGAGTACGCCACATCGACTCAGGTTATTCAGCAGTTTTCTCTAAGCCCGAGATGAATGCCGTCCGATTTTACTTACAGCCTCGGGGACTTCGGCTCCCGAGCAGCGCGCTATCTTTCTCGCTCGGATCGAGAAAGAAGGAGGACATGAGTGCGGGAAAAGGACGCTACCTCTCTTATAACTAGATGCTCCTTAGCTAGCTCTCGCGGAATTACATCGAATTCCAAGCTGCGCCGCAGAGAAGAGACGGGACGGAATGCGCCGTTTAACTGTCGGAAACGCGTTCCTTTGAAAAACCCCGGCTTATCTCATCAGGAGTCAAAGTATATTATTTGTCCCTCTGGGGAGCGACGATAAGCACGATGAAATTTAATGGCCGATTGCTCCCTCGTCGACAACGCAAGCGCGCTGAATGGTATAGGACATCCCGAAACTTCTCGCTGCAAAATCCGCTCTGAAATCGTACGATTTCATTCAGTCAACAACTCCCTGGCTTCCGCAGTGTACACTCGACCGTGGCGAGAAGACGACTGGATATAAGAGGAAAAGGAAGGGCTTGCTCAGCAGACTTGTTCCTGCCGTGCGAAGTCGACTATACGCGTCTGCTCATCTCAGATGGAATCTAATTTACTTCCAATAAATCTCGATCGTTTACTCGGGCGCAGCGGGGAAAGGTCGACGAGCTGTATATGGCTAGAAAATAGATTTGGCAACTCGGTCGGACGTATAGCCGGCGTGAAGTGACGATTGACGTCATTATCGATGGAATATTCGCGGATAAGGCTGCTTGTTTTCACGAGCTTGCGCAACGGGTTTTCGAATCTCGAGTTCTCCCTGTCTTTTATCGTCAGTAGTGTCTGATGTTTGAACCTTTATTAGCGTCTATATTGCTGTAGAACAATTGGAAATTGAAGCCGTACCGCTAAAAGCGTCAGTGCTCTCAAAGAAGAAGATTAAAGTCAGCCCCCGGGTGGGCAATGCCAGCGGGAGTTCATTACGCGCGGCACTTAATTAAATCTCCAACTAACGGTTCTCATATTAGAATAACAATCGTAAAAAACTACGTGTCATTTTTTTTTTGCTATACGTGTAGAAAATTCAGCATATTATGGCGATATTTGTACAATATTTTTTTTTAAATAAGGTAATATTATAAGTGTGTTTCAAAGTAATTCTAGTATCTCTAGATATACGTCATTTTAACATTCGTTGACGATAAAATTGACACCGAGACTATAATATGAAGAAGATGCCTCGGCTTTCACAATAAGAGTATATAGTAGACGTAGGCGCTCTCCCTCTTGAGAGATCGATGCTTACAAAGAGCAAGACAGACCGTCGTAAGAGAGATTAAAGACGGAGAGCGAGAGAAATTGCAGAAGACTTCTCAAGTGGCTTCGTCTCAAAGACCAACGAGCTCCCTAGCGGGCATCGTATTTACGTAATTGACGCGCCG
The DNA here is from genome assembly GCA_024372645.1 of Trichomalopsis sarcophagae. Classification (NCBI taxonomy): domain Eukaryota; kingdom Metazoa; phylum Arthropoda; class Insecta; order Hymenoptera; family Pteromalidae; genus Trichomalopsis; species Trichomalopsis sarcophagae. The sequence goes on along the minus strand of QLSS01000032.1, from coordinate 623,474 downwards.
TTGCTAAGAAACGAATCTGTTTTTCTCGTTCATATGGTGTACCTCATGCAATTTTTATTATCTTCACCTATACAGCACGCGCGGCAAAGGCTAGGACCTAGTAAACGCGCACGTTATTTAATCGGGGATCGGAAGAAAGCTCGTAAGCAGCACACTTCACAATATCAGTTTAATATTCGCAGCAGCGCGAGGATGACACTATGGTGTCACGGCCTCGAATTCCCGGGCGCGCGGAATATGTACAATAAACGCGCGCTCTATAGCTGCTGTCGCTGTAATAAAGACGCTCGTCGCGGCAACTCCTCCGAGACTCTCGAAGCAAGTTCCATGAATCCTACTGATGGCATCGCGAGAGCTATGCGCGCACGCCTTCTTCATTTCGGAAGATGAAGAGGAGTCTCCGTGTAATGCGTAGTTTTATTCGACTTTCTTTTTTTCGTGCGCTTGATGCACATGCATGGCGTCTGCCGGTGGTGGAGGGCTTTGAAATATGCGAGCTATTTGGACCGTCTGCGGGGAAAAATTCTCAGTCGCGCGCGACCCTTTTTCTCACTTCATCAGTCATTCCCCGCGTAATTTTTTCTCGGCGTCTCAGGTGCCCGTGAACTTTTGAATTTCGATAATCCAACATCGTGAGCGCATGTCTGTACGATATCTCTCTTTGCAAAAAGACGGCGCTGGTGATTTACCATAATCGAGAACAAGAGGCTTCGAAATAACCCGTTGCTTCTCGCTAAACTTGGACGGGAAAAGCGCGGAAAAATACGTTTATACATCTCTAGAGACAGAGGGAGATATATATATATTATATATTAGATATCTAATAAATATATATATATATATATATATATATATATATATATATATATTAGATTATAACTTATTTATTAACGCCCAGGCCCGAGGGCCGAAGGGCGGGGTGCAAAATACAGCAAAAATTTTTGGTAATTTACAAGTGATATTACAAAAATAAGAATCGTTGAGAGTCGCACAATATTATATGTTTATCACAGATTACAAGTACTGTGCTGATGTAGAAAACAGAATAAAATACATAGCTTTCTTATTGGTATATTTTAGAGCAACAATTTCAAAGAGTAGGTTAAGGTCAGTTCGCAAAGATGTCACTCCAAAACTCGAGATAAGAAGTGGGCGTGCAAAAGCTAATTACGGAGAAAGATCGACTAAGTAACATATGTCTGCTCTTGTGTTAATAAGTAGTCAAGTAATCTGTCCTTGAAGATATTAAGCGAGGGGCTAAGCCGAATTTGGTTCGGTAACGCGTCCCAAAAGTACATTCCTTTAATTGAAAATGTTCGACGATATATCTCGATAGTGGCTCTTGGGATCATAAAGGATAAGGGGCTTGCTCTGGCCGACCGCCGTAGTTCCTCATTAGGGGCAGGAAAAAGATCAACTAGGTAACCCGAGCGCCTACGGGTGAATAATTTGTACAGCATTTGGCCCAAATATAGTTCCTTCTCTGATCAAGTGATAGCCACTTTGACCGATCATAATAGGGCTTAAGCGCTGCATCTCTCTTTAATTGAAAAATATAGCGTATCGCTGTGTTGCATAGTCGCTGAAGCTTTATAGCTAAGTAATCAGGAAGATCGAGAAAGACTAAGCAGAAGACTAAGCAAGCATAATCGAAGTGCGGTAGGACCAGGGAACGTACTAATTGTGCTCTTAAGCTTCTCGGTAGGCAATATCCTTTATAACGGAGAGAGAGAGAGAGAGAGAGAGAGAGAGAGAGAGCGCCGAGCGACATACGGAATTCCACTCGCCCCTTCGTTTTCCCCGCCGGCAATTAGTCCCCTCTTAAAGAACTCCGCGCGAGACGTCATCATCGTCATCGCGCAGTGTCCCATCCATCCGGGCTTTCCTTGCCATTCATCTTCATAACCGGCTGCTGCTGCGGGGTGGGAAAACCCTTTTCCAAAACACGCGCGCTCGCTCGAATCTATTTCACGCGGTTTTTATGCTCCGAGCGCTCGGCGGCGGCACCTTTTGTGCTGTCGTCCGCCGAGAAAACGATGGAGTTATAAACGCTCGCCGCCTCCGGGGCGGACGTAACACGTTCTATCTATAGAACCCGCGCACGCGGCGGCGGAGAAAACCTCTTGAAAAGAGCGGCTATCGAGCTGCATTTTCTATCGGGAGTAATTAATGCCGAGAGAGAAAGAGAGAGAAGAGTTCGCACGCATGCGTCGATTTCTGTGCTCGCTCGCTCTGCTGGCGTACGTTTTTTTCGCAGCTCGGGACCGTGCGGTAAACCAAACGCCGCGCTAATGCGATGAAAAGGGTGTATAGACTTTGTTGATGTGTGTGTATGTGTGTTGAGAACGGAAGCAGATTCAGCGGCTGTGCCTCGTAATTTCTTCGAGGCCTTTTTGCCTTTCGTTTTCAAGAAGAGATCTGTCGTACGTACGCGGCCTTGTGATCCCCCATTTCGCTCTCTCTCTCTCGCGTTTGATGTGCTGCTAGTTTATTATTTCGGCTATTCGCCGCTAACGAGCGCATTGAAACCATCTGGAGAAAAAGCTGATTTGCTTCATCGGTTCGTTATCGAGGTGGGAAAAGGGGAAGAGTTTACACTCGGTATATTATATATAGCGCGAACAAAGAAGAGAAAATTGCGGCCAATATTATTCAACGATCTTCGCTATTTACCTCGACTCCTTTTTTCTCCGGCCGCGTCTGCGTCAGTTTCTCTGCATTCCGCAGCTCAGTCTCGTTATATATATATATATATATATATATATATATATATATATATATATATGTGTGTGTGTGTGTGTGTGTGTGTGTGGCTCCGAGACGTAGAGCGGTTATATCCGAGAGAGAGACAATTTTTTCGAGGCCACCGAGCCGCTCTCTCTCTCTCTCTCTCTCTCTCTCTCTCTCTCTCTCTTGCTCTTGATTGACGGCTCCGACTCGCTGGAAAAATCGCTCGCTCTCGAAAGACCGATGCGGTTTCCCGCTCTTCTGTCGCCGTGAGATTGCGTAAGATGCGGTGTTTTCCTTCGAGAGTGCGCTCGCGCTATATATTCCTCTTCTTCTCACTCCCCTTTAAAATAAAAAGAAGAAATAATACGCGACAGCGCTCGCGCGCAGCCTTTAATCCGCGTAAGGGCGGTATTAGGTTAAGCCAGAAATCGTGCTGAAAATAATTGATCGATGCAAAGCGGAAAGGAAGAGTATTTATTTGTTGCGCGCTTTACGAGCTGCAACACGATTCTTTCTTACATCACCCGAAATTAACGATGATCGAGTTGTAAAAAAATATATTGTTTTCGGCGACTCTCTGTATATTGAGTGTCAGCCGACAGTAATCATACTCGCGTAATCCGAGGGTTCGAGTGGCTCTGCAGAAAAGTGCAAATTATTTGGAAAACATCGCTCGCGATCCCTATACGCGCGCACGTATATTACATGCGTCGGGCGAAGCCCTTCGCTGTTTACGCATGCATACGCGAGTCACGTCCCGTGGCCGGGATGATTTATTCGCGCGCTCGAATCCGCAAAGCCGCTTTGAAAATTGCCTGCTTGTCAGCGAAAAAAACGTAGTCGCGTTATTATTAAAAAATATCTTTGCGACCAGAGGCGCTATTCTTGGCCCCAGCGTCGGCCAGCTCGTAAAACGCGCCAGGCTAACGGATGTGGGCCGCTGAAATAAGAAACACGAGAGGGAGATAGAGATGAGAAGGAGAAAGCCAGAGCAGAGCTTTCGGTGGAATTGATCGCCCGATCGGAGATCCAATATTTTTTCACAAAGCTCGCGCGGATACGCACTTCGACAGCTCACAGTGTATACATTCATATTTTTAACCCAGCGCTGCCTCTCGCTTCGGAAATCCGAGAAAGAGAGAGAGAACGGCGTCGAGTGATCCCACGGGTATAATAATCTAGGGGAATCAGCTCGAAATGCTCGCGAGCGGGCGGAGGAGAAGTTTTGCTGGTTCGTTGCCACGTCGGCCATAGTAGAAGCCTCGGAGGAGAGTCTAAAATAAACGCCCTTCGCGAGCGCACGCAGTTTTTGCGAGCTTATATGTACCTACTCGGTCTCCTTTTTTCCCCGACGCGAGCTGTTGCTGCTGCTGCTGCTCCTGCTGTGTACAGAGCTTGCAAGGGCTCTGGGGATAATTTTGAGCGGTGCAGCGGGGAGTAGCGTGAAATGAGTTGCACCAGGGTAATGGATTCGGGGAAAGGGATCTCGCTCTCGAGTTTCGTTGTTCGCGCGATAGGCTGCACTTGTGTATATTTGATAAGGGAAAATTACCTGTTGTACATTATTTAGTAAGTAGTTTATGTTTTAGTATAATATGCTCGCTCAATCATAACGGCCGATTTTAATTTAACGGTATTTACGCGCGTATGCAACTGTAGTTTGTTGTGAATACATTACTGCAATGGTTGCTCTTACATTACCTCCGTGGTAAATAAATCATGATAGAGCTTTTGATCACGTTTTATGAATCAATAAATTCCACTGTAAATAACAGTTCGGCTGAATCTCTTTCATCATCTAAATGCCAGTTCAGGGAATTTATACTTACGCCTATTACTGAAGTTTTACGTTCATGCATGATTAATTGAAAAGCTGGGCTCGTCTCTATGCTATATAGAGTTTTTAAATCCCAACTTTCATAATAAAAAGCTGCCCCGAAAATAGCTATCGAGCGGCTGTTCTCCGCATACGCTAATACTACGAATGTTGCTCGTTGTGTTAGATATAATACACAAAGCTTTATATGGTTGCACGAAACTTATACACTTACTTTTTTTTTATTAAAGTAAAAACTGCAAATGTTTTCATTTTACCTAACATTCGAACGTTGCGCTTTTCCACTCTCGCTTCGATCTGGCTTGTTGATCCATCAACTATTTTCCATCAAATTTGTTTTCGTCCAATAAAACGACGGAAAAGTATAAAACTCGAAAAAAAAACACGCCGGAGAGAGAAAAATTTAAAGCAGAGATATCCATGTCGTATATAGAGAATCTCAAAATTCCAATCCGCCCATGACTTGGCCGTGATAAATGTCGACGTCGTGTAGAGCGCGCGATGCATCTTGCCGCGCGAAAGGATTCCGGAAGATCTAGCCGCTTAACCTTGAAATCGGAGCTTCCCCTTGTTTGTCCGACTGTTCCATTTCGTCGTTCGCGCGACTTCCCTTCTCGCCCTATAATATAAATAGATCTACAGCGGCAACTGTCGTTGCGAAACCGAGACGATCGGCCAACACAATAGCGGAGCAAGCTGCCTGATTGAGAATCTTTATAGGTATACCTCCAAGAGCGCGAAGAGAGGACTATTTTTTAAAACAGCGAAGCACAGTATGAGATACGGTTGCATTATGATACGCTAAGCAATTTTCGACAGCGAAATTCATCGTAGCGAATCGCATACTAACCGCATACAGCAGCGAGGTACCGAGCAAATACGCGGATCATCGCGCGTCGGTAATCAGAGATATTCCTGCAGCTGTCGTCTTGAGAGGAGCTGCCACAGCCGAGCAATCCGCTATTCGAGGGGTCGCTTCCTCTGCAGCGGAGCATCAGTACCGACCACGTTTCCGAGTAGCGGAACGTACACATCGCAGGCGTCCCACTCTCTCTCTCTCTCTCTCTCTCTCTCTCTCTCTCTCTCTCTCTCTC
>QLSS01000032.1:604564-617116 GCA_024372645.1 Trichomalopsis sarcophagae | reverse complement strand
CTCTCTCTCTCTCTCTCTCTCTCTCTCTCTCTCTCTCTCTCTCTCTCCGAGTCGCTCGAGTCGAATGCACGAGGAGGAATCTGCGTTTCAAATGCGCAGCTTAGTTCGGTTGCGCGCCGAGTGTACAAAAATATGCTGCTCTATTTTCATCTCTTTCTCACCCGGAGTACACGGAGACAGTGTGACGCAAAAAATCTCATCGATAAGTCGCTCCTTCTTTCGCTCCGCGAGATATGGATATAGAGCCAGATGATGAGTTTCTGTTCGGAGCGCAACGAGATACACTGCAGCACGATATAGGAGTATATAGCATATACTTGCGGCACGATCCGTAACGAAGTTGCTCGAAGGGAGCGCGGTGCTCATCGCGTATTCTTCGTATTATATACGATGAAGCGCAAGTGCAGTTTGGAGCACGACTCGGAATAAATCGCTCTTCTCTGTAACACTTATGAGCCGGAGACATATACATATTAATGCAAATAGTCTCGCAGTATAAACTATCCTCCTGTGTTATAAACGCGACGATGTAGGATGGAGGATATTACGTGTAGGGGATGATACCTGTAGTGTTTCATCAGGGTTTCAAATGGAAACCGTTCAAAGGCGCTTTGAAATACTTTGCCAACTCGCGAACGAGCTATGGCGTTCTAGGTTGTATATATTGGCGCGTTTATAGCTTGTAGTTTATAACATATATTAAAATCCGCATATAAAATACTCGAGTGTACTATAACATGTACTATTGCGAGAATAATATGTTCAATACATTCAGCACGGAATACGTCAAATATATGGGGAAATCTACAGAAAATATGCAGTTAGAGTGCTCGAAAATCCGAAAAAAAAAATTCGATGCTACATCGCCGCTACTACACTTTTCTTATCCTTTGAGGTCTATATAACACTGAAAAGGCGATGATCCTGCGATATCGACCTCGGCACAATGATTTCTGGGCGATTTAAATTTTTTTTCGTGAAATTTTCGTCGTGAAAATTCATGAATAGTAGCCATTGTTCAACGGCATGTACTCAAGCTCTGGGGGTGCAAATGGTAAATGCGTATTTATATAATCAAAGTATGAGATAAAATCTTCAATTTTAGCACTGGTGAGTTAAAAATAGTTGCTTACATTCAAAGTTGTCTTGGCCTGAAAATAGCGAAAAATCGAAATTTTTCATAAAAAACACAAGGTAATTTTTTTATTATCCTAATAACTTTTGACTCGGGCTGTCATTGTTAATCGTCCAGGGCTTAAATTGAAGATCTTATCTTGTTCTTTGGTTTTGAAAATTTAGATTAAACCCCTCTTTGTTGAATAGCTATATATATGACAATCAAAAAGGTCGAAAAAGGGCCTCTGATATCCATAAGCATATTTCCATAAGAAATTGATAAGCATACATATAGCTAATCAACAAATAAAATGTTAATCTAATTTGGTAAAATCAAAGTACAAGAAAGGAGCTTTAATTTAAGCCCCGGATGGATGACGACAACCGCCCGAGTAAAAAGTTATTAAGATTTTATAATAAAAAAATTACCTTCTGTTTTTTATGAGAAATTTCCATTTTTCGCTATTTTCAGACCAAGACAACTTTGAATGTAAGCAACTATTAACTCACTAGGGCTAAAATTGAAGATTTTATCTCATACTTTGATCATATAAATACGCATTTACCGTTTGCACCCCCAGAGCTTGAGTACATGCCGTTGAACAATGGCTACATTTCATGAATTTTTACGACGAAAATTTCACGAAAAAAAATTTAAATCGCCCAGAAATCATTGTGCCGAGGTCGATATCGCAGGATCATCGCCTTTTCAGTGTTATATAGATCTGAAAGGATAAGAAAAGTGTGGTAGCGGCGATGTAGTATCGAATTTTTTTTCGGATTTTCGAGCACTCTAACTGCATATTTTCTGTAGATTTCCCCATATACGTATACGTTGCAATAAGCGAATAACCAACACACACACACACACACACACACACACACACACACACATATATATATATATATATAAATTCTCGACGATGTGCCTCGGTATATCGTTTATTGTTCCAGCTTGACTAAATTCATATCGTCGCTCTTCACACGAAAACTAGCGTAATATCCCACGACTCGTCTTCCAGCAACACAATGCTCGCCAATGTCAAAAGTTCCTGATTTACTCCCTATTTCTCCATTTACGAGCACCTGCGTATTATACCCTCGCAGGAGATCGCATTTTGTCGTGCTGCCTCCCGGCGTTTTTTTCCCTCGAATATAATTCGCCAGGCGTGCGTGCGCGCTCGCAGCTGCATTTGGCATGCGCGTGGAAATCGCGTTCTTTACTGCCCCCGGGCGGCCTTTCTCCTCTGCCTTCCATTTACTCGCGCGCCGCAACGGCTTCTCGCGATAGCGAGGAAAAACCGGCGCGCCGTATATGTATATACGTATACACAAGCGAAAAGGGCTGCGCGCAAGCATGGAAGAAAAGTCCCGCGGAGAGTCATTCCACCGATTTATTTATTTCGTCGGGAAGAAAAAGGCACTGCCGCCGCATCCGAAACGTCTAACGACGTCGCTTCCGTTAAAAGGGATCGCTGCAGCTTCTATTGTTTTCTTATCTACCCTCCTCTCCCACATCCTCTCCGCTTGCAAGCGCGCTAGCGGGCCAACTCTGCAGCATTTCGAGGCGTTCGAGCGTGGTATCTGCGCGCGCGATTTGCGACAGTCGGAATTTCGTTATACGCGCGTTTAAAGGCAGGACATTCGCCCGCGGCGATTTATCGCTGTCATGATAAACCTGCAGTTCGAGGGATATTATTTTTATGGACGCAGTGCGTGCGCGCGTGATTTAGTATCGAGAGACGAGATCTTATTAGAATGGTAAATATTGAAGACGAATGAGTATCGGAGTTGTGAGTATAAAAGCTGTGAAAAATAGCGGCCACTTTTTAGCTCGAAGTAATTAGACATCGGGAACAATGCATATTTTTTTCAACGTGAATATTGCTGCGTTTTTGATGGATTCGATAGATTCATCACGCACACTTGAAAAACCCGGTTTGTATTAACAGAATTTTCCGCGAATTGATATTCGCTGTAAACTAATACGTGTACGATTATAACTGATTTTACCCATCTCTATAGTGCTGCATTTTAATTAGGTTCGTAACTGAATACTGCTTGCGAATGAAGCGCAATAACGAGAACCATTTTTCCGCACTGAAATCCACATCATACTGGTAACTACTTCTTTAACCCCCTTTTAAGTAGTGCGAGAAATTCTCCGAGCAGGTACGAGGAAAATAGGCATAGCTTTGGTATACATTTATGTTTACTTTCGTATCAGTTTCCTCTTGTACCGATTCTACTTGTAGTTTTCAGTTGTATAGCAAGAAAAACTTTCAAATTTATTTGCGTCGAGTATTTTACGCTAATGATCAGGGCGCTTTCATGCCAAATAACCAAACTTTCAGGGAATTTTGTAAGGAAGCTTATACTTTGAAACTTTTATGTAGAAAATGTATTGCGAAGCTTCGTGTGCAATCAGTGCGCTGAGCACCAGCTCGCGAGATATACATGCACTTGCGCAAGTTTTTATGTAAATATGGAAGAAACAATCTTCGCACTGGAGATTTTCGATGATTTACGCTCTACGTTTATGCATATTTCGATGTATATAGCAGATAGCTGCAGGGATGCGGCTGCGCTTGCAGAACAAACCTTTGAATATTCACCGTGTTTCGAGGTAGTCATTGCAAATCAAGTTACAAACGTTATTATTACGAAACATTGTGAAGAACTACAACAATGAATAGCAGGATACGCAATCGTGATAAACGATCCGAAGTTCTTCTCGTCCGTTTATTCAAAAGCTGAAGCCATAAAGTGGTTTCATAATGACGAGCTAATTTTGATTTGTGAGAATCTCAAATTTCAACGCGCGTTTGCTCATTCCCTCTTGTTAATTCCACAATTCAGCTTACTATCGAAAAGCTAATACAAATACATTAGCGACAACAATGCTCTATTTACGTAATAAATCCAGAGAATTGCAGAATGATTACGCATGTATGAGATTATGTCAACATACCTGTATTACAATTTCCTCTATACATTTATCGAAAAATCCAAATTTAATTTCTGTCTTTCACGTTCGTGAAAAAATTAACCAACTTGAAATCTATATGTTCGACGTGCAAATTTACTACCCTCGCTGGGCTTGGCATTCACATCGCTGCAAGTGCGAATGAAAAATCCTCTTGAGAAATTTCGCTCACGAAAACCAGAGCGTGTCACACTCACTTATTCCGCGCCGATGACAAACGCATAAAAAGCACGCCAGCTGGCGTATCTACTCAAAACCCGCACAGCGCGTACCACCAGGCTCTGTATCAGAAGTATCGAAATGCGGTTCGGACCCCGAAACATCAAACTTCTGGCTCTCCAGTGCGGCTGCAGAAAATCCTCGTCTACGATCATCCACTGCTGTAAACTGGTTACACGCACGCATTTGTATATACGTACCTACCTGCGGCGTTCGTTACGTTAGCCGCGCGCGCACACGGCAGCGCGAAGCTTTTAGAGCCGAAGCTCCAGCAGAGCATCAGAGCCAGCTGTAGTCGAGAGGGTCATTTTTAAAATGTCGAGTCCCGCGTGACCTGTAATAAATCGAGGCGTTTGATTGAAAATTCGCGTCGCCGAATAGGCGGGGACCGGAAAACGAAATGCGCCAAAGGGATCGGATTTGTGCGAGTGCGTGTAGGTATATCTACATATACGTACTGAAAAAAGAGAGAACAACGAATAAAAGGCACTCCCATCGTCCCTGACGCAATGTGGAGCGATGTTTTGCGGGGTGTGTAATATGGAATAATACAAATCTTCGAAAAGTGAAGTTCCGCTCTCCCTGGATCTACTTTTTTGAGTGAAAAAAGTGCGTTGAAATGAAATTATCACTTGGTAAAAGGATCCAGAAGATTTCATGAATTTTAAGCTTCGTATTGACAGTAAACACTGTCCGTTATTTTATAATTATTGAAATTATAACTGAAATTTTCCCTGATGCTAATTCTTGTTATATTATTCAACTATTTATATATATATATATATATATATATATATATATATATATATATTCGTCTACCAAAAAAATGAACATTTCTATACTATAGGCTATACCAGGAGAAGCTGGCGAGAGCGATCGATCGTGCTGAAAATGAAGATTTACCGCTGACTGCGGACGGGTGAGCGACGTTATATAGCTGAAAAGCTCATATCCATATTATGTAGCCACTCGAAAATGCGCCAAGTTTTTAAAAGGGATTTTTGCAGTTTTATCGTTTGCACTGTATTTCTGACGATTCGAGCGATCGCCCACTCGTTGACACGATGCTTTAGTTTCACCATTAAAATAAATTCTATACGCCAGACAGTTTTTTTTTATTTATCGACATCGACGTGGAAAAAAGGTGATGACAGCTTGCACACGAAGGTAAATAACATCATCGTTCGATGACTTGGAGACATGCGAAAGCTTCCGAGCAAAACGTCAAAGCTCTTTTTGCGTCTCCCATAGTCATACGTGAAAATAATCAGCACGATCTCGCGAAGTAAACAATCAAAAGAGAACAGCGTGGCACGTATGCAGTCTCTATTGGGGAAAACGAAGAGTAACCGAACACGCTGAGCTGTGGCTGTTAGTCTGGAGCCGCGGGAGTATTATACACAATTCAGAAGTTCGAGAGACCATATATGTATATACCAGCGAAAAGCGAACGCGAAAGCTGTGTATGTGTGGAAGAGAAAAACGCTGATAACCGACAGCGAAGAAAGCGGGGCGATGTTTTCATTTTTCATCCATCTGGCGCGACGACGAGCAAACAGCTTCTTTCTCGCTGCTTCTGCTTTTTTTTTCCTACAGTAGTGCGCAAAATTAAAGCCACGACGCGACTCGTGGTGAATAACACCACGAGTCGCGTATACACCTTGAGACCTGATGCGGTACAGCCTTGATGGGTGGGGGGAATTAAAGAGCGCGGTCTTATGGTGCACTTTAAATATTATGTATTCGCTGAACGGGAGCATCTCTCTCTCTCTCTCTCTCTCTCTCGTGCGCAGCTTTATTTATGAATTCTTTTCTGAATAATGTACGAGTGCGAGTTTTTAGGAAGATGAAACAATATGCGGCATTATGCGAATCACGTTTTGCTCTTACGTATGCATGATATCAAGTCGCGCGCGCGAGCGGTGTATATACAAGCTTTTCCAGGCATTATGTATCTCTTACTCACACTGGGCGAAATTTCGTAGCAAAAATTGAGTACAGTCTTCTTTTTTCGATCGACAATTTTTATTCAGCGCCGAAGATCCAAAACGACGCATTATGCGATACATCGACAATTGGCGGCTGATGATTTGAGGGCAGAAAACTTTTGCCTGACCGTCAATTTATCACTCTCCGGAGCATGTTCAGAGGCAACTCCCGCGGGAAAATTCGAAAAAATTGCATCAGCAAGCTCGCAATTCTCGCGCTGAAAAATTGCGTGCATCATTAGTGAATTCTCTTATATCCGCACACTTTTCGCGCTCGCCGTGCAAGGTATACGCTCCGAGAGAGGTGCACATTTTTCAGCTTTCTCAAAAAATCAGAGAGGAAAGCCTTTCGAATATCGCTCTTTTTATCCCACTGCCCGCGTGCTTCTCTCTATTTTTCAGTGCTAACCTCTCTCTCTTTCTCGGATAAGCGTGTAAATGCGTGTATAATGTTCGAGAGAGGCTGCTGCCGCTGCCACCGCTACTACTGTGAGCTCGTACGCATACACATCAGACTCGTCGGCGAGCTTTTAAAGCTCGAGAAATGTTTGGAATGCAGTTTCGGGCGGAACCAACAGTATATAGCTGCGTAGCGATTCTGTAGTGGAAAGGGAGCGAGAGCTGACCGCAAGCCCGGGTGTTTGCACATTGTTTTTGGCAGATGCGGGCGCGCACTCGTTGTCATTTCGCACGTGCTCCGAAAATAAATTCGCCCGATTGATCCACGCCGCCGGAAAAAGCCTCGTCACTCTCGGGATTCGCGTGCATGTTAGAGGCGCGAACCAGCCAAGTGTGTAATGCGCGCATGCATTATAGAAGCGCCACTCGCTTTTTCTTCGTCCAGCTGTTATATGCGCGCACTCTGGCGCGTCTGCAGACATGTTTCAAGTGATACATGATGCGTGAGCCTGTTAAGAGATGCCCCTGACAAATACCCGGGATGAAATGTTATTGGAGCCCTTCCCCAGCAGTGCGTATATATACGGCGCTGGGGCTGCTCGCACAATTCCCTCAATTTATAAGGCGTAAAGCGGATATATTGCCGTACGCGTCTCAGGCCGGTTATGAAAACGACTACGCGAGCGCGCATTTATACTTGGCTGCAGCTTTTTAATCTCTTGCTTATAATACAAATAGCCAAGGCTTCGACATTTTAAATCAAGATGTGTGCGTACATCGTTAGCGCACGTCGACCAATACACGAAAGAGCCTATCACACGAAGGTAATTACGAAAGTGGCGACGAAGAGGGCCTGTATAAAATCACCGACGGCGGGAGGCCGAGCGGCAGCAATTCCATTAGTTTTCGATTATCATGTATAATTCAATCTCTCTGGAAATCAGCTCCCCCCACGTGTGGGCGCATTAGTCATAGATCCCCGTGTCGCATGCGTGTACGCGATGATTCGAAAGAAAATCTACAATGGAAAGCGCGGGACGATAACGAGCGCATAACAACTCGATCATCGCGAGCGTTGTTCGCAGAGTGTATACTAAATAAGACAATAGCCGGCCCGGGAGAGCGAGCACTCGAGACAACACGTCGTAAGGGAATAATTGCCGCATCCGTGAATGGCGCAATTCGCTTCCCCTAAAATGTACCTATATCTATATGTACGCTCACGCGCTGGCTATTTAACGATGAGTCAGCGAAGAAATTGAGGAAAGCGTCGGCTGTATAGAGAGTGAGTGAGTGAGTGAGAGAGAGAGAGAGAGAGAGAGAGAGAGAGAGAGAGAGAGAGAGAGAGAGAGAGAGAGTCATTATACGGCGCCTCCTCTAGAGGAAAACAATTCGCAATTCATTACGTTCTATAAAGCATTTGATGGGCTCTTATCGCGGCCCCAACGACGACGCGCCGGCCAATGTTTTATGTGTGGGCGCGCGCACCTTCGCGTGGAATCGATATAATCCCCACGTAGTCTCTGCGTCATTTCTCCGGAGGACCGATATAATATAGGTAAGCTTGTACTCTGCAATAAAGTACATAGCTACTACAGCGCTCCCGTGACGTAAGATAAAAAACGTTTCCGGCTCTCTCTCTTCAGCTATCCGGCGAAAGTTCGGCTTATCAGGGTCGATCTCGCGTCCAGCGGCGGGCCGATCAACCCCCCGGTGATGAGTCACACAGCACTACCGAGAAGCAGCTCAGCGTGACAAGCGGTATTATTTTTATGCCGCTCTCGCGTGGCTCCTATGATTCACGACCGCGCGCTGTATGTACACGGCGCCGGGCGCATTAGATCGACGAGGCCGCGTATAGTATAGGCGCCACGAGGAGGAATGAATCGCCGGGAATCCCGCGGCGATTAACCACTCTAATTAATGGGCCGAGTAGTGTAACGCTCACGGAGAGACGCAATTATAAACAAAAGCCTGTGCGTACGCGCGAGGCATGAGACTATGCACTCGAGATTGCCTCCCGAGCGCACGCCCCCGCGCTCGTGCAGCGCTTTCGTGAGATATGCGTCTACGGCGATATCGAGACGTTCTAATCTGATGTCAGCGTGCAGCAGCGCGGCAACGGCGGCGGCACACACAGCCCGCCGGTTTATTGCGTTAAGGTCGGCTGCGGCTCCGGAGAGTGCACGGGGCTTGGATTCGGCTCTATCTCTCGCTCTCAATATCGGAAGCCGAGACCTCGCTGCCATGTCGCGTATGCAAACAAGATTGTCCCCGCCGCTGCCAGTGTATAACTGAAATATACGCGCTTCGAAATTGAATGCAATTCGGAAAAGAAGCTCTCTTGCGCGCGGGTGATGGCAAACTTCAGCCGAAACTTTCAATGCCCGCGTCGTGACTCCGTAATGTAACACACCTGTTGGTCGGGAGTCTGCCAAGGGGCGCATCTGGGTGCGGGGAATATTAATTAGCGGGTTAAGAATGATCCTCTGGGTTATGAATATTTCAACGGGCGTCAGTGTGTTCGGAGCCGTCCCCGAAGTCGGGCCGAAGGATCTCTCCGACTGTAACCCAATTCCTACGGACGAGCCGCGCTCGGAGCTTCGAGAGAGACGTTCTTCCACTAAGACTCGGCCGCTGTATTATAGCGTGTGCGCTCGTATTATATTGAGGAGGTGGCGGCACGTCGCGGTTCTAATCCTTTCCTAAGTCTTTGCTAATATATAGATATGGAATTGCCAACTACCACCATACACCCGACGCGAAGTTTGAGGCGATGATACGCTCGTTGGTATTAAGGGATGATTGAGTTGAAAGCAGCCGTACACGCAGGGCTCGACACATCATTAGTCTATATGATCGATCTCCGTTGCGCGGGTTTCCGAAGGAGAGGAAAAACGCACCTCTCGACTCACCGATGCCTAGTGCGAAACTCGGTTCTCGCATCCGCGAGTATATATGTAAAAGATGCGACAGGGAAAAGCGGTGGAAAAAGAGAACGCGGAGAGAAAGCGGGAGAGAAGACGAAAAACTCTTTTAAGAGTCGCTCGCGCTTTCGTGGCGTCAAAGTCGTGGTAAATCGAAAAACGTCGAAATTCTCCGGTATACGCGCTGAAAGTTTTCCCGTCGAGCTTGAGAGACGACGTCGTCGAGTTTTCCCCCCTACGTGTTCTCCCTCGCGCGATCTGCACACGCACACGATGCAGAGAAGAGAAAAAGTGTTTGGGACAGGCGTACAGTAATGCTCGAAGTGATTTCGTTGATTCGGGACGGCGCGCGGATAAGCTATCGGGCCACGCGCCTATGGCTGTATATCTGTATCTGTCCATATTTCATGCATACGAGCGCGTGATACGCCAGAGAGGAGCGTTTTCCACCCTATGCGACGCTGCTTTTCCACCCTTCATGAATATACACGCGGGCCGCCAGTTGCAGCTAGATCGTCGAGTATAAGCTGTATGGTCGCGTCGCGACATAGTGGTATAGATATAGGTGCGGGGGGTTGTAATGCGAGCCGCGATTGCTGTGCGACGAATTCGTCAGGCTTTTTCGACAATTTTTCAGACTAGCGCCCGAATGCCGTCGTGGGAGCCGTGCGCATGAAAAACTCCTTTATATAGTATGTTCAACTTCAAGCTTCGTTATGCGCAAACGATCTTTCCGCGCTTTTAAACCAGTCTCTCGCGGGATATTTCGAGCGCACCGGGATCGCACCTGGAAATTCGAAATACTCGCGTTGATTGCGGCGTATTGAATCAAAGGGATAATCGAAACATAAAATGCTTGCCATCCGGGGCGTGCCTCGCGACTAAATACCAAAATCCCGTCCATCGCATTCCACGAACAATCGGCGAAATTGCTTCAGAGCCGGGCGCCGCATAGTCGTCATTTCAATCCGACCGCTCGCATAACGCACTGATTCCCCGCATCTATCCACTCGGTTCCAAAAAATTCTGATTCACCCGCAGGCGCTATCGGCATTGGACAATCCAGCGGAACGTCCGTCCACTCGGAGAATCAAAACATCAGCCGGTTCGAGTAGATACAGCTCACTCGGTCGTGCGGTATACGTGCGCGTATAAGTATAGTCCCCCCCGAAAACACGCATTAGTCGGCGGGTGAGTCGAGAAATAGAAGTCGTGGAGGGGATACGGCCGGCTGCATCGGGGGGGGGGGGGGGGGACGAAAAAGAGACACTCAGAGAATGACGAAGCCCGAGAGTGTAAGGCGCTTGGTGGGAGAAGGGTCACGACGATAGTAGGCCCGTGGCGCACATGTATTTCCAACCTCTTTCCCGCGTGTAGGCGTCGCTTGCACGCACAAAGAGAGAGAAAGAGAGGGAAAGAGAGCACGCGTTCGACTCACGACTCGTGCGTGCGTCTATATCGCGCGGCTGGCCGACGAAAACTGAGCCTGCGTCCGTGTCTTCGATTTTCGTTAGTTTCGCGTTAGCCGTCCGGGACAGCGCATCGCATCTTTCTCCTCTCCCGCGAGCCTTACACTCGCTAATGCGTGCTCGAGAAACTGACGTTTTTATTTCCGCACGAGGTGCGGCCACGCGACAGTGATTCATCGCGCCTCGAGACTCGCCGCGGGCAAACTTTGCCGCTGATCCCGCGAGGCGCGGATTTACGCGAAAATCTGCAGGGCAAAGTTGCGAGAACTCGCGCCCGCCGGCAAATAAGACGGCTGGCATTCATCCGAGTGTCTGCAGTGTGTACGTTCGTTGCTCCTATAATACCGATGTGAAAAGTGCGCACCGGCTTCAGTGGATGCGTTTACGCAAGTGGCCTATCGTTGATTACACATTGTGCTACGGTATAAGTATGCGAATTTTTGTGAGCTCTGCATCGTGTCGAACATCGTTTACAAGACACTCGACGGAAGTTTTCACGGAGAGAAGCAGTGGGACAAAGGCTCGCCTTGACTTCTTGGGAGGTCCGCGCCGGGCAAAAAAAAGAAGCTCCGCGGCGGCTCGTTTGGCAATCAAAAGAGGGATGCAATAACGAGAGAACGCACACGTGTGCGCGGCGATCGACTTCGCAAAAGTGTCGGCGCTCAAAAGCAACTGCTACACCGCAGATACGCCGGTTCAGAGTCGTCGCATTAGCTCTGCGCAGTTTAGCAAAAGAGTGGGCTATACACAGCCGGTGGGTCGCCGATCAAAAGAGCGTCGCGAGTGCCGGACGTGAAAAGCCGCGACGCTTGAATTACACACTCACACACACATACACACTTGGCGTCGTTTATTTTCCCGATGGAGAGCAGCGGCTTGTTTTCGCATTGGCGTCGAGGGTAAAGGCTGCGAAAGCGGCAAACAACTCAGCGGATCCGCTGATGCCAGAGGCGAAGCGAGATCGTGAGTGAAATCTCAGCGCCTTTGATCCGCAGCGGCTCTGTCCTCGTCATCGCGCGCGCACTCTACTCAATGTCGCGATTCCACGGTGCAGGCCTGCGCTGCGGGACGATTTGGCGGTCGAGTCGCGTACGACGACACAGGGCCACGTGTCAGCAGTGACACCTATCTAAGGATACACACGCGCAGCCGCTTGCACGCAGACACCCGTATATAGGGGACGAGATGCCAGGCTTCCAGAGGAAAATGCGACGCACGTCGCGCTTGCTGTTTCTCTCGAGTTTGCTGACGCTGCTGACGGCTGCGGCCGGAAGGACCGGAGGTGTAGCCGACAGCCAGAACAAAGGTGAGCCATTACTACTTACGAGCAGTGCGATCTTTTCTTCTCCGTGCGACGCGCCGGCTCGTTTTTCTTATTCTCTCTTCTCGCGCGCGGCAGACAGAGAGAGAGAGAGAGAGAGAGAGAGAGAGAGAGAGAGAGAGAGAGA
>QLSS01000032.1:584918-596146 GCA_024372645.1 Trichomalopsis sarcophagae | reverse complement strand
TCTCTCTCTCTCTCTCTCTCTCTCTCTCTCTCTCTCTCTCTCTCTCTCTCTCTCTCTCTCTCTCTCTCTCTCTCTCTCTCTCTCTCTCTCTCTCTCTCTCTCTCTCTCTCTCTTTCACGTCTGTTCCAGTTATCGCGCGCGCAGCGATATCTAGGTGCTCGCACGTTATACAGGCGCCGACGCCGTATTGGCTTCTGCTCCGTCGGCTATGCTGTCCGATGAATCTAGGCTCGCTTTGCACTCTACTTTTCTTTTTCGCGTTCCACTTATTTATCTCGCGCGCGCAGATGAGCTTCGGAGAGAGCCCGAGAGACAAAACACTCACCCGCATACACACCGACACGTACGAGCTTTCGCTCTTCGCTTTTTTTTGTTCCGCTCTTTCGAACAGTCGAGCCCGAGAGAAGTCGTATAGTCGTTGTTGCGTTATGCTCCTTTCGCATCCGGCTAACGTACGGAAAAGTCGCAATCCCACTCGACTAAACCGGGAAAGAGAGAGAGAGTGAGAGAGAGAGAGAGAGAGAAAGAGAGAGAGAGAGAGAGAGAGAGAGAGAGAGAGAGAGAGAGAGAGAGAGAGAGAGAGAAGGAGAACAAGCGAAATGAAAAGGCCACACGCAAGCTATGCTGTAAGCGGACAAAAAACGGAAGAGGACGAAAAGGCATACGATGACCTGCAGCATTCAATATCGCTAAACTGAAAATTCTAGCCAAATATATATTTGCGCTCTCATTTCTCCATAATACTGATGAAAGAGCGGCTCTGTTTATTCGCGCTTGTGTTTATCGTTCCGGTATCCGGTATTTGCGCACTAGCCCCTCAGAAGCCCCTCAACCTTTTGCCGCTTGGACGTATAACTCCGCAAATATTAGAGCGTCAATTTTCAACGATCGGAAAGCGAGAGCTGCATTGTATAAAAAGAACGAAGTGCGCATGCAAAGTACATTGAGTTCGTAAACAGCAGGACTGCGAGTTCACTAAATCAAGTAAACACAATTGCCGTCGCTAGGGAGTGTATTGCGTAAGTAAACTAGTGCGAGTAAACGCGAGCTTGAGATAACATTTGCGTCGCTGCGTCTAACTGATTCGCGCTCTGGCAATCTAACGAACTCGTCTACTTAGTATAATCGTTCGATCTGGACTAAACCACTTTTATTCAATTCCCCGTAAACAAATACAAGTTTCTAGACCCAGTGAGTCACCTGAAAACTGTACCAACTTGATTACGCGATCGTCGTGATCAAGGCATCCAGTTCCATATAAGATATTACTATAACGGTTACAAACGTCTTCATCGGCCTAATGGAAAGAACGTCATCCCTTTCTTACGCTCGGCTGCATCGAAATTAAATTTACGAGGCACAAAAACGCGAAAGATTTAAGCGAATAATTTCAAAGCCAGACGCTAACCGTCATTGTCTGAACGGAAAATTTTCGCCCTTCATTCTCAGTGTAAAAACTGGCCAGTGGGTGAAATTGCTGGAACGCATAAATGGATTAATTTATCAAGCTCCAAAGTACCGCGGGAAAAAAAGTTTGCACGAGTGAAATATCATCAGTAAATATTCTGTACAATCTTTATTTCCTGAAGATAAAAAAAACTAATATACCATGTGTGTGTGTGATGAAAGGAAAAAGGTAATTTATACCTCCAAGAAGCAGCGTTTAAACTTCTTGCAGGAGGAATGTTAGTTTTTGCCCTGAAAAGTTTCTCAATTCTAGAAGAAAGGCAGAAAAAAGTTGGAGCTTTTGACCGTACAAGTAGAAAAAGTTACGGCAGCACATCAAATAGCCGACACTCAAAGAGTTTCGCGAAATTCCTAAAGAGATTGATCAAGTATTTAATTAAACTAAGGGCATTGATGCGCGCTGGCATAATCAGTGAGATTTCTCGATTCGTTAAATGAAACACGCGAAATACGCGAACTTGTATTTCACCCAACTAATAAAACTATAAGGCACTTCCGTGTTGCGGTCGTGCCTAATAAACGAACATACGTCGCTTCGTATATGATTATCGAACAAAAATATTTGTCATTACTCAGAAACACGTTTTCCACCAATATAATTAATCAAATCACGCCATATTCTTCCGTTCGCGCAGCGTTTCGACTCTGTCTCCTCTCTGTTCGTAACACTGTTATGCATGTATACGTCATATAAAGGAGAAAAAAGCTGCATCTCTAGAAAAAAGTACAACGCATGCAAACTTCAACAGCGCTGCATCATCAGCAGCAGCGGCAAGTTTTGTGTACAAGAAAACGCCTACTCGGCCAAACGCGCGCAGCAAAATATTGTTCTCCCGGCGCATAGCGCTGCTCACACAGCGTCAAAGTACGCTCCGGCCGAGCAGGTGACGGGCTTACATCATACATACGAAACCGCGTCGAAATGACTCGTCTGTATATACGGCTAAACGACGTCTTGGCCGCATGTGTGCAGCGCTAGATTAGACCAACTTTCCTGTGTGCGAGCAGCTGCTCGGCCGCTTTTATTCCTCGAATTCTTCGCCCGTGGCGGGCGGGCAATTCTTTCCAGCGACAATACGCGTGCGCCGCGCGCCTTCGCCGAGAGAGCTGCAGAGCAAACGCTTCTCACGACTCGCTCCCTTTAGAATTTAGCAGTCCCAGCAGCGCGTTTTATACATAAAAGCTCGAGCGCAATACGGTCAGCGCGTAAAGCAGCAGAAATTGCGTTTACCGAATTGGCCGCGAGGAAAAGCGATGGCTCTTCTTCTTTTTTTTATTTGATTTCCCTCGCTCGTTTCCCGCACCAAGCTTCTTTCTCTCTTAAATCTCGTGCGAGGCGCGTGCGATTAAAGAAAGTGGCGCCGTCGCCGTTGCCGCTGCAGGGCTTCTCTCGCGCGGGGAAACTTCCCTTCGTCGCGAGCGCCGACAGGAATGAGAACCGCAGGCCCCGCGCGAGTTTTTTGACAAATGGCAGAGCGCAGAGCTGGAATGCGGAGCTGCTTTGCTCCGCTCGTTCCTTTATTTTCCGGCTTCGCTCTGCCACTATACTGCGCCATATCTCGCCTGCCTCGTCGAAACTCTTTCTTTCTCCGGTATCCGACGGAAAGTAGCTGGCGAATCGTGAATTTCGAAAGACTTTTCATCGGTATTCGAATCAGAAAACGAGACGGCTACATTAGAAGATGTAATTTTGCAGGAAAGCAGCTTATACCGCTTGACTATCCTTCTCTCTATATCGAGTCGCTTTGACTTTTTGAAGTCGATACGTGTTCTCGATGAGCGCTCGCGCACGCTTGCGACTGCTTTAGCTGCTTCAATTCAAGCCCCCGGCGTCAATTATGTGAAGCACCTGCGTCGATGCTCATACGCTGAGGAACGAAGTCTTTGATTTTATCTCTTAATAAGTTTCGCCAATGAGGCGCTGGAAAATCGGTTGGCGTCCGGATCCATTTGCAAAATGAAATCAAGACTGGTCCGATCTATTTTGCGATAACCAAGCTTCACGGAAATTCGCACCACGCCCGCAATATGTAACTTTATAGGTATACCGAGTATAGTTTTTTTTTAACTTCAGCGGGCAGCGAGATTGTTCAAGCGAGCTGCAAATTTTCCCTCCGCCTTCTTTTTTTTAAGCCGCAGCAAGCGAGCTGTTCTCTTATACATCCTGGCCGCAAGCCGCCGCCTCGACCTTACAATCAGCACTTAAATTGGTTTTTGAAAGGACGACAAAGTGCGACGAGAGGTTCTCGTTTGAAAAAGATCGATCGCGTGCTCGATGAAGCGGGGGCAAAGGAGAGAGTCTCGCTCTCTCGCGACCTAACGAGTACTTCTACATCGCCCAGAGCGGAAAGTTTAATTCCTATCGTTTGGAAAGTTGCCGCGAAATAGAGCCTCTCTCGCTCTCTGAGCCTGCCTTGCACTCGTGAAACTTACCCCGAACTCATCGTCACGAGCATTCGAACGGCATCGATTCCATCCTCTCCTTCTACTTCCCTCCCTCTCTAGCGCCATAGGTATACGCGCATACCGGAGCGGTTATGTGTTGTACGTCAAGCTCGCTTTCCACTTTCCCATCCCGAGCCATTATTATGGGGATCGTTACTTTTACGCGGCCGCGACCATTGTGCAGTTCGTCCGCTGTTATCGAGAATCGTTATTCGACCGATCGACAGAGAAAGAGAGAAAGCGAAGCCGCGCCGAGCATCCGTTTACCAAGTGTTGCCCAACTTCGAAATTGCGTACAGTGGATATTCGATTTTCCTCCCCATAGACGACGGCGAGAAAAATTGAACAAACGAATTCGTTAGAGCATGCTCAATTGTCCAGCCGCAGGCCGAGGGAATGAGCTGCTGAGTGGCTTTACTATTGTGCATGTTTGATTCCGGCGGGTGCGGTACGTTGAGTTCGATTTTCTGTAACAATGAATTAGGTTTTCTTTATCGATTTTGCAGCAGAAACCAACATTTTGTTGCACTGTAAGGGAGTCACGTGCGCCCTCTGGCGGTGGAGCTAAAAAACATAGGCCGTAGTGCGGAAAACGTAGGTCGCTGCCGCCGAAAGTGTTACCGATGACATATTGTTTCTGCATATAACGACATAACCTGTGTATCATACATTGAGTTTGTTTTTTAAACATAAAAATATGCTTGAAGATATTTTTTCGACGGCCGTCCCCGACCACATGAGCACTCGTTCCGCAAGTGCATGTCAATGTCGACGGCCGTCGAAAAATCAGGTTAGGTACTGCTAGTGTTTTCTGCACTGCGCTTTTTATGGCAGAACAGCTGATTGGAGGTGGCTGTCTGCAGTGCAAGTTGAGATGGGAGATTTGTACTAATAGCAGACATTTTACGCATCTCGACAACGCACTTTCGACCAGGGATAAAGAAAAAAAGTATACGCAACACGGGCAGAAAATAGAAGTTGCTGCAATGCGTATACACGCGGTGCAGCAAACTTCTATTTTCTGCCCTCGTCGCTAAATATACTTATTTTTCATCTTCAATATTTTAGTTTCGCATTTTGCTCTGTTTTCAAAAACAATTACTTGCTCATCAACTCGTATTTAATTGATGAATTAAAGGAAAACAGAGTTCGTTTTTCCTCGCGTATTTAAACTGTGTCATCAATAAACGATTTCGCGCGTGTGGCAATAATTACGCATAAACACCAATTAATTATAACGAGATTATACCACGGAACGTTACAGTCGTCACATCGTTACGATGTATATTTTTCCTAACGAGTATATATTCCTCCCAAGTATACGGGCTGATCAAATGGACCCAGCAAGTTAATTTCTGTTTACGAATGTACATATGCACCGTGAACTGAAATCACGTTGATGCGAAACTCCCCCTTCGTCCCTTTGTACATCCGTAAAACGGCGCTCGATGAAAATTAATCTCCGCATATTCGTACGTACACACGGCGAACAATTTGTAATCCCATCAGCAGAGAGATGAGGGGGGGGGGGCATTAAGATTTCGCAACAGATGCATCAAGTGCACTGGCACACGAACTATTTGCCATTCCGAAACAAATTGTTTACCAGTCGAGAGCTTCGCCGTGGAGAGAAGTATAGAAAAAAGCTCGCCTTAAGATCGGAGAGGCAGTTCATCTCGAGGCCACATCCTCCGCTGAGCGAAAAATCGCGGAAAAGCCGAGCATATCTATACATGTATACTGCAGCGAAGACTCTCGCTGCCGTAGCCCACGCGCAGAGAGCGAGAAGCAACCGGCTGGAGAATTTATCGTCTTCCTGCCCCAAGTGAATTACGCTTCCCGGAGAGCGAGAGAGAGAGAGAGAGAGAGAGAGAGAGAGAGAGAGAGAGAGAGAGGCAATGCCGATTCGGCCGTGTATATATATCGAAGCCCTGACTTTCGCCGTAAGAACATATGGCGCTGTGCACGTGGTAACGTTACATACACACACACACACATGGCGGACGGTGCGGGCTGGCTCTAACGGAAATCCCGCGTGTAATCCAGAACGCAAGCAGGATCTCGCGCCATTAAGACTGAATTGAAAACAAGTTGACCGGGGATTTACGTATATACTCGAGGCTTCTGCCGCTGCAGCAGTAGCGTATAACTATAGCCAGCCGCGCGCGAGAAATATGCACGCGGCAGAACCCAAGAGGGGGTTCCACGCGTAATCCACCTGATTTTGCGGTTGAGTTATACGCGTCGATTGTCTGATTTGCGAAACACCGCTATGTACAGGGGATTGATCGCTAAGGTCATCGCCATCATGGTCTTTTTACAGCGTTGGAATCGCCAGATTCGATCAATCTTCGTAATTACACGCAGCTACGTATTTGGGTAAACTGCGCCGGAAAAAAAATTGGGACGTTCGACTTCGCGAAGTCTGTGCAGCAGTTTCTACTCCCTGCAAAAACAACGTACAGCAGTGTATAAACGAACGGCAAGAACTCAAAGCATCGCGACGTGTCCCTCATTAACGTACCGCAGCTTTCCCTTTGACCGCTGGCACCAGCGGCGCAAAGTTCCTATACTCGGATATAGTTCGATTTCGCGAGTCAATCGTATCAATTGTCAAACATCGTCCCTGCTCCCCTCCCCCCTCACGGCTCGTTTTTCCGGCTCTCGATGGGCCGAACGTTCGCGACGACGCAGTAAATGTAACGAGATCGAGGAGGTCATCGAGCAATTGGATTCGCCGCACGTATACGCGAGTTGGCCTCTCGTGAAGTATACACGCCGCATCTCTGCAAACTCGGCAAAGTATTAACAGCTGCCGGTATACAGAGGAGCGTTATGTCTTTTTTCAACGCTGCAAGCCATCTCAGCCCTTGAGAGCAAGTTCATCCTGCTGCAACTTTCTTCGGTCCACTTATAGTGCTCACGATGTATACGTTCAAATTAGAATCTCGGCTCGGCTGGTGTATACAATATACACACGCAGAAAGGGACTTAATGCGCGGAAAACGAAATTAAAAAATGCCTCGAGCTTTGACGCAAATGCTCTCTCTCTCTCTCTCTCTCTCTCTCTCTCTCTCTCTTTCTCTCTCTCTCTTTCAGTCTCGCGTTCGGTAAACAGATGTCGGCGACACGGTTATGACTGTGTACGCGCGCACGCACAGTCACGTATACGCATCTCAGAAGCGAGAAATCTCGGCTCGCGACAATGTCGGGCTAACAAGCTCACTCGCGAGAGTTTTCTCGACAATGTCGACGCCCTCTCTCTCTCTCTCTCTCTCACTCCTTACGCGAACTTGGCTGCGCATCGGGCGCGGATCTCGCGTGCGTCGAGCTTTTCCAGCCCCCCTCGGCAGTTAGTGGCGGTAGCGGCCCTTTTTGCGCTCGTCTCTCTATCTCTCTGCCACTTTTATCTCCCTCGCAGCAGCAGCTTGCAGGGGTAAAGTGGAGCAGTAATTACTTTGTAAACATTTCTCCCCCAACTGTGTCATACTTTCGTAACGACTTCCATTATTTCGCTGAGATTTGCTTTATCGTTGCAATGCGCGCACGCGAGAGAGACAGACGAGAGATCTAGCTGCGGCTGCATGGACGTTTAACGAGGGTCAACGCGCCGCTGCTTCTCTTTGGCTCTGCGACGCGTCGCCGATGATTGATAGAGTGCGTGATGCATTTCAACGGTATATCGCCTTGTGTATAATGCGTCTTCGCACGCGGGAACCGTGATCGTCGGTAATTAATTAAAACGTGTTTGAAATTCTTCGCCTAACGAAGTCATTATGCTCCCAAAAAACCGGATCAGCTTTTAATTCAAGCTTCCCCCTCCCCCAAGTCTTACATTTCGCATGGCTGCTGCGGCTCGTTAAAACGATGTTACACGGCGCCGCCAGGGCGAAAATAACGTTGCGTATTCTAGCCGCGAAAATGGCCTGGTGACTTTCGTTCGTTTACCAAAAAAGATACTCTCCCCCCAAGGTACACCCGTGCGGATGATTACCGCGATGCGTATACTCTCGTTGCTGTCACAGACGCACACGTCTGTAACGCGAGCAGCGAGACAAGTCAGCGAGAAGAGTCGAGCAGCTGAGTCTTACTGCGATGCATGCGCTTCGGATGCATCGTAGACGTTATAGCTCAGTGGTTAGAGCACAGGCCTCTGGCTCTCGGGTACGCGAGTTCGAGTTCCGTCATCTACTTTTTCGCTTTCGACTCTATCTCCTCTCCGTTTGTAACATTCTGGCATCCCTTGTGGGGATGCCAGATGTGACGGGTCATGACGGGGTTCTGCCCCAAAGACAACGACTGACCTTGCTCTAGTGAACTTTATTGCAGGTTGTGGGCTCCGCTCGCGAGCTCTGCCGCCGATCAACTGTCCGCTCTGCCGTCGACGCGGCTCGTCGATGGTTAGCGGTCGCACGCGCAAAGGTGCAACCCGATGCACCTTTGCCCGTGCGAACTCTCCGAGTCCGCCGTTCTCTGCTGACCCGAGCCATCACCGGAGAGCCTGGAGCTCGTCCGTGACATTGCCAAAGCAGCAATCAACTTTTAAATTAACGATCCATCTCGTTCTTGTTTAACGCGCGTCCTCGCTCTCGACTCTTCTCTATTTTCTTCGTGGTATGCTGGCGTTCGTCGGCCTCTTCGTTTCTTTCTGCGCACAGCGAGCCAACGAAAGAGAGGTAGAGGGGGAGGCTTGATACCGAAATAGAAATTTCGGACGCCCGAGAGTGCCGAGCGAAAAAACGGAAAAGAGAAAAAAAAGCAGAAGTGAAAGCTGCTCGGCAGTTTGTCGCATGGCTACGGGCCGAGATCTGTCCACTCTGAGAAAGACTACTTGCGCTCGATACTTTTATCTCGGAATAAAAGATTTACCCGAAAGAGGGAGAGAGTTTTATGCGCCGCTACTAACATTATGTTAGCGAACGAGAGCTTAACTGATTTTCTCTTCCTGGAATTTGATAAACATTTCGCATTCGAATGAATTACTTTTTTATGCGCACATCTAGCAAAGTGTCGCAGGAATAATCATATTGATTTTCTCGAATAAATTAAATGCTTTGGAGCATCTTCGTTTTTACAACAGAAAATGGGTATATGATTTGACGAAAATAAAGAAGAGCACGTCGTCTGATCAAGTACGACTCGTACTACTGTTTTTAAAAAAAGGTATCAAAAACGAATGTCGCCGTTAACAAACTTTTTTTTGTTCCAACAGCTGCCAAGCAGATATGGGCGATTCCAGGCGAAGACATTGAGCTGCCCTGTGACCTGACGCCCAGTAAGAGAAACGACACGGTGAACATGGTGTTGTGGTTCAAGGACGACGGTGGAATACCTCTGTACAAGTAAGCGAAAGCTCATCGAATTTCATTCGGTTCCAAGCGCACCATCTCGCCAAGTGTCGCTCGCCTTGCTTCGCGCTTCCAGCAAATAATTCTCTGCTCACTCGCGGAGCCCGAATTTCGAAACATTTTTCACTCGCTGTCCCCGAGAATTCTCTTCCTCTCTCCGGCACTTCGACTGCTGCATGCCCAACCGAAGGACACGAGCAGCTCTCGAGCAAGACATTCTTTTCCGGACTCGGAAACGCGAAATTCTGCCCCCGTATACGGTCGAAAAGGAAAAACAAAGAATAAGATTCCCGGCTCAAAGTGGGTCGCGCGGAAATCATCGCAGCTCGAAATTACCGCAGTTCTCATCTCGCAGACAGGTGCATGCATCGCGAGAACGCGCGCCGCTTGTATGGGCGAATATACGGTATGGCATGTATAGGTATATAAAGGCCCGCGAGTAGAAGCATGGCGTGCTCGCGCGCTCCAGCGACGGAAGTTGGCGATGCCTGTTAGCGGCGAGAGACGCCATTGTTCCGAAGTTGTTTCTCGAAATTTCCTCAACGCGCGCCCCGAGGATACGGACGCTCGTTAGCCCGACCGACAGAATACGAATGCGAGTGTGTAGATCAGAGACTTGCCCCTCCGCGCGCGCGCGAGCCGGGCAGTCTGTTAATTCTCGCGCTTCCGCGTTTCTCTCTCTCTCTCTCTCTCTCTCTCTCTCTCTCATACACTCTCTCTCTCTCTCTCTCTCTCTCTCTCTCTCTCTCTCTCTCTCTCTGTCTCTGCACGTTCGCCCATACCTGCACAAGGAATCGGGTCTGCTGCTATAGCACGTGTGTGATAATTATTATAATTATCTTCTCGTGACGATGAACTCGATGCGAGCAGAGATCGTATAATTTATGACGAGGCTGGTGGATGGAAATGCATATGTAATGCTATCTATATACCTAATCTGCAAGGAGAATTTCGGAGTTAAGAGTGAGCAATTCAATTTCTTAGATCGCAGGAACGGATGTATTCGAAGTGATTCTGCTTCGAACGAGTCGATTTGAAAGAGTGGATTCTTTCCCGAGAGAGTGAGCGAAAAAGACAAAACATACGCTGCGTACACATGAGAAAAATTTTATAATCCTCCGAGGGAGATATTTCGGGGCTAATTGATTGCGATTAAGCCGTGTCGATTATAGAAACTATTTCCCGCGTATACATTAATTTTTATTAGCTCGTAACGGATGAATTCAGGCGCGCAAAAGCGACCGGTAAAAAGCTCGACGAAAATAGGCGCTTAAACATCCGGTATATAGTCGTGCGCGAATCGGAGGCTGCGAAGTTACTTTACTCGGTATTATTTATACGAGTACGAAAAATATACGCATTGCGTGTGTCTATAATACTGCAACGGCCTATCGCCGATATTTTTCGCGTTTTTTTCCTCTCCATCCATCCGGTGGCCATGGTCATCGAGCTTTTATTTTGTCCGTACTTTTACACTTTCGATCTAGGAAAGAAAAAGCGGTGGCGCCCCTGTGTATAAATGTATAACTTATACGTGCACTGCTTTCGAAGCTCTCGCACGCTTTTTATACAATCACTCAAATATATGAACGCATGAACATGTATACTGCAGAAGAGGGCGCTGACAAACAAAAAGCTCGCCGCGTAATTTATGAACGGCTTTTAATAACCGCTTTGCGTGAAAGAGCGGCCGTAATTGAGCGTCTTCTTCTCCATGAATGAAAGCTTATACGGTCGGAGCCCATTAACGGAGAGTTTTGGCAGCTAAACTCTAGAGTATATAGTATAGTGGAGCAGCATCGCAGGCGAGATTGAAAATAATACTGGGAAGCACTCGAGCTTGATGGAAAATTCCGGCAAATATGCGACGCGAGAATATAATAAACCGAAAAGCTCGCGGAACAATCGGATCTTTGTTATTTCTCTCTCTCTCTCTCTCTCTCTCTCTCTCTCTCTCTCTCTCTCTCT
>QLSS01000032.1:570672-584908 GCA_024372645.1 Trichomalopsis sarcophagae | reverse complement strand
TCTCTCTCTCTCTCTCTCTCTCTCTCTCTCTCTCTCTCTCTCTCTCTATCTCTCTCTTTTTTTTGCACGGTGCATATAAAGGAACTTTAGCGTGGATTATTGGAGAAGAAATAATAATACCGCTGCGTGTGGGCGAGTAAAGCTCGAGTAAAGACGCATTTCCAACGGTGGATTGTCATTAGTTGCATCGAATAGCGCGGATGGAGAAGAAAATGTTTCATACGCTGCGGGTAGAATGCTGATAGATTAATCCAGTACCGCGTTTGGGGAATCAATTACGGGCGGGGCAAGTTTGTCGGCAAATAACGCATTACAGTATCTGCGGAAAGGGCTCGATCACCCGTCTTTCGTCTGCCTCGCGCAAACCATCTCGAAACGTCGCCGACAGAGTTAGAGAGAGAGAGAGAGAGAGAGAGAGAGAGAGAGAGAGAGAGAGAGAGAGAGAGAGAGAGAGAGAGAGAGAGAGAGAGAGAGAGAGAGAGAGAGAGAGAGAGAGAGAGAGCAATTACCAATCAATAGAACTGTCATCAGCCGAATTGCTAGTTGCATTACAATGCGGCTAATTCCGGAGAACTCCGGCAACTCTCTGTTTGCGCGCTGGAGAAAGCCTTTGTTACAGTGACTGAGAGTATTATACGTACACAGGCATCTCGTCCCGCGTTGGCTAACTGTATATATAGAAGTGCCAAACTTGCGCTCGTGGGAAACGAACCGGTGCTTCATACTCTCACCACTACATTCCATCGTTTATCCAAATCGAGCCGATTCCTATAAAAATCCAGTCAGCAGTAACAGAGCAGCTGCTCGATCGATCAGCAGAGCTGATGCCGATTAGAGCGCGAGACTCGAATCAGCTGCGTAGCAGTATAAGCAAACGCGCACCTAATCGCACCGATGTAAGACGGAATCCCCTCGCAGCTCTTCTCTTCCGTCCGCGATGTAGATCCAGCAGAGGCGATTGCTCTCAATCGTCCCGCCGGGAACAAAGCGAACGACAGCGACGGCTATTCCATTTCCGCGGAAACGTCGACGCGATACACGCTTCTGCTGCTGCTGCTGTTGCAACTCCTTGTATATACCAACGTCCAAACAATCAGCCGAGGTTCTCCCGCATCTGCGGAATCTCCCTCGGGAATAGCGTAGCTACAGCAGCCTCTCGCAGGACTGAAGAGCCTCGATTGGTGGACTCGCTCTCAGAATCTTATCACGCTTGCTTGGAACCTAATTCCAACTTGCCACTCGGCCATTTTTACGTTATGTCCCGCGCTCTCGCCGCGAGTGGGCCACTGCTACTGCCGGTTCTGTATATCCGTAATCTCGAACTATTGCAGCTGTCCTGCTGCAGCTCGCAATGCTTTCACGAGCTCTTTTAAGTCTTCTACTATAATGTATACAACTTCTTTCATTGCTGAGATAATTTCGCTTCGTTATGCTGCGTGCTATACTTATACTGCGTCGATAAACGTATGCTGGTATTCGCTTCTAGTATCCGGATCCAACGTTTTGCTACGGCAGATCGAGAGACCAAGTCTTTTTATAATAAGATCATGATGAGCAATACAGCGATATCGCGTGCGAAGGATGGGAATTCAGCTTGCGTCAATAAAATCGCACTTTCCAACGAAAGATAGCGAATCAACTTCAATAACATTAATTGGAATTCTTTCTGATGCTAGGAGCTCTGGACATTTCTACAGGACCACTCGGCGGTATCGGTATTTTGTCGGCACAATCGGTATAAATTTGATATGGCTTATGTCATCGCAGTTTTACAAAAATATAACCTCCGTTGGAACTTCATATACACCCGCATACATACCTATAGGTATACGAGTTTGTCCGCTAACAGGGATATCGCAATAATAACGCAATACTCTTCGCTAAACTATTTTTTAATACAACCTTCGTACGCCATGAGTAACGAAGCTCAAAAATATTTCTGCTCCTCCGATCTTGTTTACCACGGAGAACGATCCTGAGCTTTCGAAGTGTCGCTCGCGTTATAAATGCGTTAATATTTTAAGATGCTTTGACATTTGAAAATAACAGGAGTACGCGCATGTATGTTGAAGATCTTTGTATGCGCTCGAGCTGCACTTTGAAAAGTTTCGTGGCGTGTGCGAGAGCCTGGCTCGTTAAGTTTTATTCATAGAAATTTTTGCAAAACTCTTTTATGCTCCTTTTCCCTTTGCCCCCTTACCTCCTCTTGGCCGAACCGACATGCACGCAGTTTCTTAAAACGAAAAGAAACGCGACGTTTTTTCACAGAAGAGGTAATTCAAATTATGGCACACTGCTCTCGATAAACTCGAAGCAAAGCTATGAGAAGCGAATGTATACATATAGCAAGTAAGAAAAAGTCAAGGGAAGTTTAATTAAAAACTCTGTTCGTTTGCCACTGTCTCTTTTTCGCAGTTTGGACGCACGGAACGTCGGAGGAGATCTGTACAAAGCCGTTCATTGGACCATGAGCGGAAGCCTCGGAAATAGAACGTATTTCCAGGTAGACAAGGGGAACCTGGCCTCAGCCAGACTGAAAGTCAAAGCTGTCGCTTACGAGGACCAGGGAGTATTCCGATGCCGGGTCGACTTCGACAAGTCGCCTACCCACAACTTCCTCGTCAACCTCACGCTAATAGGTAAATTTCCACCTGTCGATTTATCCGCTTCTCCTCGCAGATGCACGACGACTGCTAAAAATACTTCTCTGCGACGAACTATGTCGGCGGCAACTCTCTTGCGCGCGTATCTTAGGCTATATACATATATACGGGTCTTTTGCGCCCCGAGGTTTTCCGACGACGAAATCGAATTCCAAACTTTAAATTGAGAGAACTCCTCGCGTTTGATAATCTAATTCGTTCAACTTTTGCGACCGACCGAGAATCGTGGAAAGATTGATCAGTTTTTTTTTTTCGAAATTAACAACGTTCAGCTTTCAGGTGTACGAACGACAAATCGTCGCGCTTTCGTCGGACAAATTGCTCAGAGACCTCGAATATCTCTCAGCTGTAGTTTCATCTGTGCGATACCAAAAATTTCCCAAAGCAAAGCAGAGAGAACGAGCGCGTACCCTCACCCAATCCAGTATAGAGCTAGATGAAAAGTGGTTCGTCGTCGCTTGAGTTTACCTTGCGGGGCTGGCGAGGATAATAATTGGAGGATAATTGCCTAAGCGAGAGCGAAAGAGAGACCGCACACTAGGCTGTGTGTACCGTCACACCGGGACGACAGGAGGAATGTATGGCACAAAGGATGGAGCGAAGGGTGACAGAGCTAGGACAAGTTCTCGCTCTCTGTCCTCGTATAACGCGTCGACATTTACAGGTTCGCCGCAAAATGGGCGTCGTATAACTCGGGCGTTAGGGGGTCTCCCAACTATATTTCCGCTTTATGCTTGTAATGACCTGCGGGGATGCACGCGGTTCTTTCTGCTCTTCCCCCGCACTTTTAACGACCGGTCATAGCCCCGACGCTCTGCGCTGCAGTCTTACGCGTAAAAGAAAATTTTCAAATTTACGACGTAGCCGCTACCGCCACCGCGTTGTTGCCTCTCTCCGTCCCCCTTTCATCTCGCTTTGAGATTTAAGCGAGCGCCCTCTCTCTTTTTAAGCCTCTCTGTTGACATAAACTCGCGCTTGTCGTGTGTACGCGCAGCCGGAGGAAAGATATCTCATTAGAATAAAAATAAAGAGCGGGTAACGAACGACTGCAGCGAGTGCGGAGGCAGAACGAATGCGTCCTGCGCAGGTGCGCGACGGATGAACGATGTGCAGCCGCAAAACTTGACTCGCTCCCTCCCTTTCTCCCTCGCTCGCACCGACAGTTGATTCCTTTGTGCGCGCGAGCTCTCCGGGTGTGTGTAAGTCGTATCTCTGTTGCGCGGAATAAAGAGCTTCGATATCTTTTCCAGAGCAGCCGACTAAGCCCGTAATTTACGATGCACAAGGCAGGGAAGTGACGGGAGTGGGTGGACCGTTTCTCGAAGGTTATGACCTCCTCTTGACTTGTCAAGTATCCGGTGGTAAGTATACAGACTTTTTATGCGCTTCTTTCGCCTCTTTCTCTCACTTTTTTGTCGCGCATCTTCCTTTTCCCAGCGCTTTTTTCATTCCACGCAGGGCCGCGCGTGAGTTACGAGCTTTTCGCACGGCCGTTTCGACATTTTTTCGAGCACACCGCAGTCGCGCGCTCCGTATATCGGATCGCGGGGGCTGTATTCAAAGGGGTGAAAAAGGCCCGCGATGAAAAGTTATTATGCAGCCCGAGAGAGGGAGAGAGGCCGAGCTCATTAATCTCGCGTTTAATTAATCACGGCGGCTGGCTCTACCCTTTTTCATGCTACGTAATCGATTCGATCGCGAGAAGCCGCGCGGACTTTGCGTCGATGAAAGGCTACGTATATCTCGTCGCGCCGTTTTATCCAGCTGACGATAACTCTTGGAGCTGTTATTCCTATATACGTAATTCAGCACATTCCAAATCATTCGATCGGCCAAGCGCAAAGACAAATAAGAAAATACCGCGGCGGCAGCCACGAACGAAGCTCCGATCAAAGGACCGTCTTAATTCTCGAGCTGTGAGCCTGAAAACAGGCGAGAGAGCCCCGCGAAAGGTCCTTTGAAGCCGCGGCAAACGAGCGGCCAATCAACGGGCTGAAGCCGCTCGAATAGCCGTCGTACCTAACTATCGCGTTTCGGCGGTATTCGCGGACTCCGTGCGCAGTCAGCCGTGAGAGCGAGTCTTTCTGTGGCTCCGAAAAAAAGACTCTTGTCGCCATGTAAATTGGCTCGGCGCACCTCTAATATCCCGTTCATTTAACGCGACAAGACAAAGCTCTCACGGGCGGGACTCGTCGCTCTCAAATAGCCGAAGGTGCTGATACTCGAGCCGCAACTGTGAATTCGGTGAAAAAGAATTGATACAAAAATTTTTACTCTGCCAACTGTACAGCCGCATCGCACGCACTATATACACACCTTGAAATATCGGAGCTGCAGCCCGCGCGATCAAAGAGCGCAGCACGAGGGGGATAATACTGGACACGGGGCTTTAAACTAGTAGGTGCGCGTTTTATGCGGTCGACAAGCCGCACGCGCGGACTCGGACAGGTAGAGCTGAGTACACAGACGGCGCTCGCGGCAAAGTCCGCGCGCGGTTCACAAAGACGGATTAACATAGGAATTACTTCCGATTGGACGACGGGGGAGCGCAGAGCCCTCAAAGTAATGCCGTCAGCTCGTTCGTTTTATCGGCCGCTTGCGAATAAGCTCCCTCTGTATATCTGTACGTCTCTCGTTCACCCGATGCACCGTGTATGCGTCAAACGCGAGGATCAGATGAGGTGGATGAAAAGCGACTCCATGTGTACTATGTGCAAAAACGAGAGAATCCCCCGAGAAAATACCGGCAGAGATTTTTCGATTAAACAAATCCCGCACTTTTATATTCTGCTTCATCTCTCTAATACAGCTTTTTACCGAAACTTCTCTCGTCCGCAGGAAAGCCACGTCCGAGGGTGAGCTGGTGGCAAGGCGACGTACTGCTGGACGACGTCATGGAGACGCCGCTGGTGATCGGCTCGGCGAGCAAGTTTACGGAGAATCGTTTATTCATCGGCCGAGTCACGAGATCTTTATGGGGCGCGAAGCTCGAGTGCCGAGCTGAATCCAGCGCGCAGGAGAAATCGAAGACGGTCGTGAGGAAGGTGCCGCTGGACATTTATCGTAAGTTGCGGAAACGCTTTGACCGCTTTTCACGAAACGATACACTGCTTATCCATAAACCACTGCGCGCGCTTGCTGCATTATTTATACCACGCGGGCCGCGCGCTCGCTTCTCGCGTATGAGCGTAGCTCGTCGCTTTTTCGGATGTACTTTCTCGCGTTCGTTTTCGTGGATATTTCGCTAGAAAAAGCGCACGTGTCGTAAAATCGATTTTGAAAGCCAATCGATGTTGATCGTGTGCGAGGGCATTCTTTTAAATCCGTCAGTTTTTATTGTCGTTGTATCGTTTATTGCTGTATCATGCATCAATGTTAAAAAAAAGTATGGAACGAGCCGTTGTTCAATGTCATATGGTACTTTAAGCCTGTGCGGATGCGAACGGAAAATGCATGTTAATTATGACCTTCTGATCTCTTTTGATTTTTATTTTAGCATTATTAGAAATCAACTTGTTTGATAGCGAGTATATTTTTAACTCTACTGTTTTTTTCTTCAACCCTTTTTCAAAGCTGTTTTCGTACGATCCAATTTTGAAAATATGACACTGTGTGCCCCAAAAACTGACGGATTCAAAAACAATCTCTTTCTGCGTACAAAGCATCAGAGTGCATAGTATATTTCCTTTTTGTCAGAGTAACGCGAAAAAACACAACACAGAGGGCATCCACGCGATAAGGAGTCTCTCCCACTCGTGAATTTTCAATCTCTGCGAGTTCGCGCGGTTCAGCGGCCTTAAAAGTCGCTACGCATGTAAATCTCCTATCGCTCTGTCAGGCGTCTGCGCGCGAAAGAAAGGGGACAAGAAAAAGAATCTAAATATAGAGAATAAGTGAAAGAGCGCGGCACACACAGTGACCCGTATATGTATACGCGCGCGCAGGCGCGCCTGTGTACGCAGAGCGGAAGCCGAGCGAATTCTGTCGTGGAGCAGCGCACTTTTAAAAATGCGACTCCCTTTGACTCGAGGGCAACGGGTTTTTCCGAGAAACGCGCTCACCGTGTATGCCTGCGCGTGTTTGAAGAGGAGGATCAGAAAAAAGTAACTCGCGCGACATGTCCCGGCGTATGCTGGTATGGCGGACACGTGACGCCGCCTTTGGTCTGTTATTTTCGACCGTATACATACGCGCATCGCAATAACGATTTGCATCGCGTATTCAATGCTAATTCCGACGAATGCAAAGAAGACGTCGCGACTCCGCAAAGAAAGCACCGAGCGAGCAATTTCGGGCACATGAGCGATGAAATGGATTATTTTCTCCCCGAGGCAAAGTTTGATCGCAAGGGTTTTTCTTCTATCTCCTGTATTGCAGTGAAGCCGGCCGAGGTGAACATTGTCCTGGCCGAAGATGAGATTTACGCTGGCCGAGCGGTGAGCGCCCGCTGCGAGACTTGGGGAAGTTCCCCGGCGGCGCGCATCGTCTGGCGACTGGCCGGCCTCGTTATCCGCGATTCCAGCCTAACGACCGAGCAGCGCAGCAACTCCACCGCCAGCAAGCTGGCCCTTGTTCTCGACAAGGACGATGACGGCAAGGAGCTGACCTGTCGCGCGGAAAATCCACGCTTCCCCGGGGGAGTTCTCGAGAGGACCAAAGTCCTCAGGGTCCTTTGTGAGTATTTACATATACCTGATGCGCGAACATCAACGGCTATCTTCTATGTAACGCTCGATTCGCCTTTTTCCATTCGCGAGGGCCGAATACACCCAAAAAAATGTCCTCTTGGATCAAGAGGAAATAATCTTAATTTAGGACCCAAAATTAAAATCATTTTGAGGCAAAAGGATTCCTATTGAATCAAGAGGAATCCATTTGAATCAAACGGAATCCCTTTACTGCAAAATGATTTTAATTTTGGGTCCTAAGATTATTTCCTCTTGATTCAAGAGGACATTATTTTGGGTGTAGTTTATAGAGGAAACTCGAAGAAGACTGCGATTCCTTTTCAGTCCTGCGACTAAACGGCCGGTCGGATAGCAATCAAAGTCAAAGGGCGTGCTCTTTCTCCTTTCGAGTCATTACGGAATAACTCAAGTCCTCGAAAAGTCACGGCGTCGCAAACTTGCATCGATGGAGAGAAGAGCATCGCGTCGCGCCGTGTTTATACAAAGCCATTGAAACTCTGCTCGCCAGGTCGAAACTTTCGTCGCCCGCATACACACACACACACACGCACATATATATATATATATATCAGAGGGAGATGGGGGCCCGGAAGTGCAGCGGAGCAAGTTAGAGAGAGAGAGAGAGAGAGAGAGAGAGAGAGAGAGAGAGAGAGAGAAAGACACTCGAACTCACAGAAGGTGGAGAGAATACAACAAGCGCGAAGAAGGCAACGTGAGGGGACAGACGGACCGACCTATACGAAGATTCCAAACTGATCGAACTTATACAGGGGGTGGGGCTTCGTTGTTTGCATTCCGATAGCCAGCCACTTCCTTCCCAGGCGATATCCTGCGTGCAGAGCCGGTTATCCCAGAAGCTCGACGGAAGACTCTCGCCCCTTCTGATGCGCATATACCGCGCACCCCTGCACAAGTCAACATGCCCTTTTTCATCGGCATTCTCTCGATAACTTGATAATGCAATAGATTCGCGCATCCGCTGGACGGGTTTGCGGCCTTGTTTACCGGATATAAGGGACAGGCGACGAGGTCGCCGACTCGCGTATGCAAAGCAAACTTACCGCTATAGCTTATCTCCAAGGGAAAACGGGGCCACGGGAATTCCGTTCGGAATGCTCGCTGCGGTGCCGGAAGCTGAGCGACGAATATACAGATAAATAAAAAAGTTTTCTCGAGGAGGAGCAAGCAGAACGACTCAGCCGCGGACGATAGGAGTAATGTTAATAATAACAACCAGGTGTCATCAAGCTTTTTTCCTGTTTGGCAGACGCGCCGAGCGCCTCGGTCGAGCTGGCGATCGGTTTCAACATGGAAACCCTCAGGGAGGGCGATGACGTCAAGTTCGTCTGCAATTACCGGAGTAATCCAGAGCCAAGCAGCATCGAGTGGTTCCACAGCGTAAGTGAATATTTTTTTTCTCCATCTCGTTCTATACACTCGTTTTTCCCCGCATAATTCCATGTCTCTGTCTGACATAGTTCTGCATTACTTATAACCAGGCAAGTCGATGAATTAAATATCTCTGGCCTTGGAACACAAAGGTATCAACGTCGTAAAAAATATAACGGATATTCCGAGCATCCATTTTCAATGCGTTATACTACTCTCAAAAGTCTACAAAGGACAAAGAGAGAGCCCAGCTGAGTATATATACTCGGAGGATGATAAATGTATTGTTCTTATACTGGTTTCGATAAACACAA
Organism: Trichomalopsis sarcophagae; assembly: GCA_024372645.1. Taxonomy (NCBI): domain Eukaryota; kingdom Metazoa; phylum Arthropoda; class Insecta; order Hymenoptera; family Pteromalidae; genus Trichomalopsis; species Trichomalopsis sarcophagae. Next base: position 575,854 of record QLSS01000032.1, on the reverse strand, counting down.
CCCCGCGCGCGAAGCTCGAAGCTTCAGGCGCGTGTGTATGAGTACGTCGCGTATACCATTGATCACGCGAGTAGTGTGTCTTGCCTGATTGAATATAATAACCGCTTCTTTCTCCGCGCGCTGCGCTTCGATGCATTTTCATTTGTGCATGACTCGGCCATCGCGCACACCCCGAGCGCTTTCGCATTATCGTATTCCAGTTGTATACGCAAAGTCGCTATTCGTTCTCGTTTAGTCCGCCAGGACGCTCTTCCTTTTTCTTCTTGCTTCATTTCGCTATTAGATATATTGCTATAATACAATAGAGCTATTAAAGAGCTGCAGTATAGAGCCTGGTTTATTATTAGATTATGGAATGGATTTCAGCGAAAAGTCGCGCTACCATGCAATATATACTAAGGGGTTTTCAGTAATTCACGAAACGAGCTCTTACGTCAAACGCGAGCTACTTTGCTGATTCATACAAACGTGCAAAAACTTTTAATTAAAAATTAAAAAAAAAAATAACTTCACGCGCACTGAATTGCAGTGGAAATTTCAAAAGGGCCTTTCCTCGGTTTTTGCATCAATCGCGAGTAACGAATATGATCCGCGCATACTGCGCTCAGAAAAGCCGCAACATTTCATTTAACACGTGTACACAGCGAGAGGCCTTTGAGAAAAGTGCGCTAAGGCGTAATCATCGGTATATGAAAGCAATTCCGAGGAAACAAAAAGAAAGCCGGCTCGCAGCTTGAAATTGTAAACAAGTTGGAATAAGAGAAAAATCGGAGAAAATATCGCGGAAAATGCAAGTGAGCTGGAGCATGGAGCGACGATGCTCCCGACAAAGGCTCGATATTGGCGAGACGGCTAGAACGTTAATATGAATCACAGCGAAACGATAGTGAAAAGTAGAGAAAAAAGTCGCAGATCTATTACGGAACTGTAAGAACGAGAGGGAAAGACTACTTAGGCAAATATGAAAAGGAAAAACGCCGCGAAAGAAAGCATGGCGGGAGAGACGCGGAGAGAAAGGGGACAGTGCGCGCAACGGAAGCGGCGAGTTGAAAAATTAAGGAGGAAAAAATTCAAGAAGATATGTAGACGGGATGATTATTCGTGCCGGAGATACGCTTTGTACGCGCGAGATTATATCTGGGGACAAGATGGGAAATGAACTCGCTTGGAATTTTCAAAGCTCGTGAAGCATCGGAAATTTAATCTCGCTGTAGTTTCATCGGACGCGACCCGCCTATGCTGATGATTCGAGATAAGCAAGCTCAATGGTAATAAAAGAGCTGCGGGACATCGGGGCTTCGAGTCGAGTCATTAAGATTTTTCGAGAGCAAAGAAGGACGCGCTTAAAACGTAAAAGTTTTTCTGCGCCTGTAATACATATTTATTATTTGAGACCGCGCAGCCGGGCTCTTCTCAAGAGGTACTCGATACCGCGACGGCAATCGATCTTTCTTCTACAGTATACAACAGCTGCAGCGCGCAAACTTTTCCGAGGTATCTTTCGTATTTTTCAGCAAACCGGTTTCCTTCATTAGCGAGGAAACTCGTGCATTCGCTAATGGGCAACCCGATCGGGTTTATCGATTTCTTTATAACTACTTCTTTGCCTCAATTTCAGCTTCATTTTTCTCGCCCCCCCCCCTCCTCTCTGCCAAACTTTGCCGGGGCAGTCGGTCTGAAAAATGTGATCACGAATAATTTGGCGAATTAAGCCTCGGGAGCGCTGGCATCTTTTAATGAGTAAGAAGAGTATCTCGACCATTTTTAGCCTCTCGTGTCTGCGAGAACTAGAGGCGAATCGAAAAGTTGAGCCTTTGCTCATTTAGATCGACATTTAAGAAGATTTATGACTCCGTTCAGATAGCTATTGGATAATATAATCGAAGAATTTAAAAAATGTTTGGAATAATTACGATGAAATACCTACTCCGTTTTATTTTGATTCAGCATTTCGTTGAAAAATATATATTACAGCAGCATAAGGCATATCATCGTTAGAAAGTGCGGAGTCAAACACCCATTTAAATTGCTCTCCAAAAAAGTATATTCTCGAATGACACCGATTTTTTTTACCCATTCACGTTTCCGGGCGTCCCGAGCTCTGCACATTCGGCGAAATAAGTTTTATCCGAATTACTGCCGGCTGCGCGTTTCGAGAATATTCCCTCGTGAATTACGCGGTCGGTGGGGAAAAAATGCTCTCGACAAATCTTTTAGGAATATTATCATACTTTCATGCTAATAGAAGAAGATAGCGAGGTGGAAGAAAAAAAACGCGGACAATGATCATCTCTCTTTCTGACAACTGCGCAAAGGGAACATAGAGCCGGAAAGAGAATTACGTCCAAAGTGCATTTCCACCTTCGGGTACGGCAGTACTACCACGACAAATAAAAAAACATCACGCGCATTAGGCAACTCGGCACGGCGACTCGAGTTGGCTTGCACCGCAGGTACAGGGCAATAATGAATAAATGGTTCGGCCTGTGTATAGTCTAACGTTCCTTTTCATCGAATATGTTGAGCAATCGCCGCTCTTTCTCTCTCATTCTCTTGAGTTCTTCATTCTACTCGACTCGAAGACATTAATAATTAGAACGACTCTTTGTAAGCTCCGCGATCGTCCAGGCTGAAAGCAGGCTCGTGCGAGAGCAAAGAGTGTAGTCAAAGGAACGAAGCTACATCGAGACCTTATCGAGAGAAAGAGAGAGAGAATTCTCCTTTCAATTTACACTCTCTCCTAGTCGTTCGCCCATAACACTTTGATGAGTTGTGCAAGTTTCCGCGAGCGGCTTTCCCTTTGTAATGAGCGAATTCGCAGCATTATTGGGAACGCGTATAAAATTAAAATCCCTGCAGATTCCCGAGGCAATAACTCGCGGAGATGAAGCGCATATATGCTTATAATGTGTATTGTACCGATGATGATTAATTTTGCAGAACAAGCGACTGGAGCACGACGTCGAAGCCGGAGTTCTCTTGGCTTCCAGCACTTTGACTCTGCGGGTACTGACACTGGCTCACAGCGGGGCTTACTCATGCCTAGTGAGAAACCATGTGGGCGAAATTCGAAGCGAAGCCCTGACCATTCGCATGAAGTGTAAGTTCGTGCGATTGTTTTTTGCCCTAGAAATTCACGAGACGCGAATAATAAACGGCTGCATATACCTCTTTTGTACAGATGCTCCCAGGTGCATGCCAGGCCACGAACGGCAGGACGTGGTGGCGGCGCGCGACGAGATGCTGAGGCTGCGATGCGAAGTCGAGGCCGATCCGCGCGACAGCGTGCGCTACTCATGGACGAGGAACAGCAGTCTGGGCGACGTCTTCGCGGTGTCCCATCCACGACCGCTGAGCAGCCAGCTGGAGTACCGACCGAGCGCCGACGAGGATTTCGGCACACTGGCCTGCTGGGCCAGCAACAGCGTCGGCCGGCAGAAAAGCCCATGCATATTCAACGTTCTACCAGCCAGTAAGTTCGATCTCCGATGTCGCCCCCGGTCTTGCCCCCCCCCCCCCCCTCTAACTTTGCAGCTCTCCTCATTTGCACTCTTGCTCCTTATGAGCTTTCGGTCAAGTTCAGCCGCAGCCGCAATCGCGTTGCAAAATTCATGGGCCGAGCTGCTGCTGTTGCTGCTTCGAAATTGTTCGGGCGTAGCGTCGAAAAGCGCTGCAGGATATAATAGATGTATTTGCGGCTTCCTCTGATTTTCGGTTATATGTCGACTTTTCACGAGCCTTGCCTGCACGTAATATAACCCGCCAATCGTTGGCTGTCGAGCAAAATCCATCCAACCGGCCGTATACAGATTAGCGATGGCCTCTATTGTGCGAGTTCGACTGCGAACTCAACACCGTACAACTTGTGGCAGCCGTGTGTGTAGCGTTAACGAGCTTCTCTGCCCTCGAGTATGAGATCTGAGAGCCATTGCGCGCGAGAACGAGCATTCATATCACATGTAGACGTACGCGGGCATATATAACGGCATATCTATAACGCGCGGCGTATAATGGTTTCACAGTGCACAACAATGTACCCAGTTTAACTAGCCGAAACAAGTGCCTTAGGAATAAAGCAGTTAGTGACACATTCGTGCATCTATACTCGTATATAAAGGCTATATGGTTGTAACATAATCCGTTCCTCATACCCTCGAACTTGCGCAGTCGCGTTTCTAGGAATTCATTTTGGAGTATAAGTTCGAATGTAACCTGTGAAGAATACGAAATTAGGCGGCATTTGCAAGGCGGTGTGTATGTTAATATTAATAGAAATATATGCTGGTTGATATGTGTCTCGTGTCTATCGTCGATTACCCCGAATTTCCGTGACAATTTATTATAATAATCAAAATATTTTGGCTGGAATGCGCCACGAATTCCTGATTCAAATATCATAACCAATCAGCGTGAAGCACACCTCTATTGTTCTTGAAGTTGATTCGGCTTCGCACAAACAACACGCGTTATATTGGCAATACGCGCTCGAAGAATAACGTTGCAAGGGCCGATCGCGGGACATTTTACAAGCGAAGGGAGGCAGACAAGAAAAAGCAGAGGCTGGAAAATAAGGCAACTCGTTCGCGATGGTAGACAGTCTATTAGATTACGCGGAGAAGAACGAAAACAGGCAGCCGAAGGTGGGAGGGTATGTCTCTTCGTTCCCCGCGATACATCGGGAAAGCCAGTATGCAGCAAGCAGTGCTGCATACCAGCGTATACAAGTGCATACAATACACCTGCACACGCTCGCGTTCGTTATTGCGCCGACATTAATGCCTCAGCAAGTATATACTTTTCCAGGCTGGAGAGTCGTTGGCAGTAAACTTTACAAGTAAATCCACTCGTTTCGCAAATAATATGCCCGTCGAGGATTATACGCCATTAAGCTGGCTACAGTTGGATGCAGCGCTTCTTTGCGATAAGATATACTCGCTCTCGCTGTATCTCTATCTCTGCGCGCGCTTTCGCATTTTTAGCTGTATGTACGCCGGTGTGGTTGGAAATCCGAGAGGAGGCGTAGGTTGCGCGACGTGACCGAGATTCGCGAAGCCACGCCAGCATTGAGTTTCGCGATGTACACAGAGTGATGCTCCAGTCTAAACTCCAGTGTCGAGTCGCATTACGGCCTACGCTTATATTACAAATATATATATATATATATATATATATATATATATAT
>QLSS01000032.1:545214-565230 GCA_024372645.1 Trichomalopsis sarcophagae | reverse complement strand
CTCTCTCTCTCTCTCTCTCTCTCTCTCTCTCTCTCTCTCTCTCTCTCCTCGATTTTAACGAGGGCTTTATGACTGATGAATGCGATTCTCGTTAAAGAGGCGGATCGAATGTTTCCGAAACTGAAATACTTGCTCGGAATGTTTAATGTCTATGCTCAGGGATTCGCAGCTCAGCTTTGTTCTCTAGTACAGAAGAGATTTTTTAAACATATATTCACTGAAAAGTTCGTACTCGAACGAGAAAGGATTCGGCTAGCCTCTTCTACAGCAAATAATTTCCACGAACGGTCATCCGAATAACAAGGTTTACTCATTGGATTTTGATCAAATCCTTTTTCGTTCGCTCCCAAATTACTTTGATTCGCAGCAGGAATTTTACAGAATGATTTATTTCCAACGAGAGTAATTTTACCGATAAATTTAATTAATGCTTTCACGCGCGAAATTGAATGTGCTGCTGCTATTTGTACACTCATATTCCGAAATAAAGAATTGAAAATATACCCACTCGCCTTCATTTGGTGTAATTTTGCTGAACGAGAATTTTGAGAAAAATGCAAGTAACGTGCTCAAGGTAATTTTTATCTAATTTAAACGGGCAATCTTCTACCGGAAAAGACTAGCGTAGAAATTTCTCGAAATTTTCCCGATACGCCAACAGGAGTTATGATTGTGTATTTTCAATCTAACAGCCTCCAGACCTGAAGGACTCACTGGAAAATCGAAATTGCTAGTAGAATAAGGCATTTTTAGCTGTGTGACTTTTCTCAGAGAATTTAAAGCAAAATCAATTCTAGCCTTTCCCCGCGTGGCAGCAAATCTAGGCCAGGCGCAGGCTTGTTTGCCGTGGAAAGCTAACTCGGCAATGGTGCCATTCCACAAAACAATCGAGAGGACTTGCACCGCTTTTGTATTTTATAGATTATTCTTGTTGAATAAGTATATAAATGAGTATACCGAAGGATTTGAAAAAGTCACTCAGTTAGGCGAAAACTCCGATTGATTTCATACACTCCGATCACTGCATTGATTCTGTCAATTCTCGCAGTTCTTTATCGACAAATTCCTCTTTTCTACTTAAACAAGAGTTCTCTTGTTAATTCAGCAAACACGGACGATACAACGTGGAGCAAATACCTATAGGCGCTTCCCTCCCGCTCTTTCTCTCTCTCTCTCTCTCTCTCTCTCTCTCTCTCTCTCTCTCTCTATCTCTCTCTTTCTTTCTTTCTTTCTCTCCCTCTCTGCAGTTTGCAAGCTCCCGTAAATTTATCAGAGTATTCAGCTGAGTAAGTCGGCTATACCCGGCGAGTTTCTCGTGCTATAACCCTCGTTATTATTAGTTTACAGTTCTGCAGTTTCACGAAATTCACATCTCACGGAGCGTATACAGAAGAAGAGAAAGAAATAAAAGGATCGCTCGAGACGAAGATATACCGCGCAAACGTCTCAGGATAACGGAAGAATGCTCTCCGCCTATCGGAGTAGAGGGACTAAACATGTACACGCACACGCACAGCCGAATTGAAGTGTATGAAGCCCTAGAATCAAGAGCCAGAGGGAGGTAGAGAGAAAAGAGTGAAAGCCGAAGAGCTGGAGAGTCAAATATTTCCGTCTCTTTCTTGATTCTCGATTCTTCTGCGCCATCATCTCGCGAAGACCTTCGCGCCAGAAGGAGCTGGAAGAGGAATCCGGCATATTCTCTTCTCCTCCCCTCTCTCTCCTCTTTTCGCCTCTCTCACTCCACCAGCGAATATTCGCGCTTCGACAAAATTCTATCCCGTCTGAATAACGGTTGACTCGCGTCGAATGAATTTTCTGGCTCAGGCATCCGCCCGCTCTGCTCGGCTAGAAGGTATATATCTATCTGCATAGAGGGAGGGGACAGAGAGAAGGGAGAGTCAGCCCCGAGAGTGAGAAGTAAGGAAGGAAGACGTACGTTCTCGCAAACGACAAAACTCAACTTCTCCCGCTCCGCTCGAGTCGATCGAGCCGCGCCTGACAAATTCGCCTTTTCTTCTCCTTGGTTAGCCTCCCGCTGTTGTATTTTCCTTCGCCTCTCGAAGCTTTTTATGCGCTGTATATGGGATCGTCTTATGCAAGCGCTCCCTCATGCATATTCCCCCTCTCGAGCTTGTTTACCTCGTAGTAGTGGAAAGACACGGTCAGACGCCGAGAATCGCGCGACTTTGTCGTCGAATAACCGATTGCGAGCCGAATCAATTGCTTGATAAACCTCGTTTCTTACAGATAAACTGCGTTGAAATGAGAAAGCTTTAACGGCGCACCATAAAACGCGTCGAGCTTCCTCAAATCAGATGTCTGCTGTGAGTCATCATGAGCGTACTTAAGGATTAATCTCTCTCGTTTCTCGCGTTTCTTCACTTTCGTATCTTTTTATTGGCGATGCAATCAAGTCCGTTCTTGTCTATTCTCCTCCGCAAGAATAAAGCTTTTCTTTTTCTTCCTTTTCTTTTTCTGCTTCGCGAACTGAGTACACAGTTTACGATGTTATTTATTTTTTTTATGAAATTCAATATTAAAACTTCTCATCTTCAGATGAAAAAAGTGGGGCTCCGTTTAGCGATAATTTTAATAAACGGCCGTTCATTTTCATAAAGAGTAGAGTTCATGCAAAAAAGATTAGTTCTCTCCGCTTCTCAGCGGACTGAGGGAGAGAGTGAGAAAGGGGGAGTAAGAAAAACACCCACCTTCTGCCAAGGAGTTTACTCAGTCCAATTAGGTAATGTTCGAGCTAACCTTAACATTACCCGAGTACTTGAACCTCTACGCTCGACTACGCGATTTCAGCTGCAACGGTATAGTCTTTCTCTATTTTTCGATCACATTTATTACTCCGCAATTTCTGCCGGCTCCAGGGTCTTAGATATATATATATATATTTTTTTTTTCCTCCCTCTCTCCCTCGGAGCAGCTTCTCTCGCTCTAACAATCTCGCGGCGCGCTCCGTCTCTGACCCTCGCGAGCGTGCGCACAAGCAACAACTTCTTGTCCGGAATCTCGCAATTTTCTTGCGCCTTTTGCAGAATGCCTCGTCAAAATAAAAGAGGAAAAAAGGACGACGTCGTCGTTTAGAGCAGTACGCCTGTACAGCTTCCGGTCGCTTCGTTATATCGCTCCGGTTACACGACGGCTTTTTTCTTGCGCGCTGCACGTCGTTGATCGCGTAACGAGGTCAACTCGGTAGAGTAAAAGTCTAACGCCAAAGATACTCGACTAACGCGCCGAAGAGCCGAGTCGCGATGGAAAAAATCGTGTGAATTTGCATAACAGCTATATTCACTCGACGATCAAAGCTCGACTGCATATTATAAAATGCACGTTTTTTGCCCCCTCTTATTGTCACGTATGCAGAGTGTGTATCGCTGCGCAGAGCAAGCACGATCGTACTGTAAACAAACAGTTCGATGCTCGGCTTATTCTGGGAATTCCGCTCGGCCGGTCGGGAATAAGACCAATCGAAAAAATAGCTTGCTCTCTCTCTCTCTCTCTCTCTCTCTCTCTCTCTCTCTCTCTCTCTCCCTCTTCATAAATACATAGAGCAATATTCTCTCGGAATAACAAGAGGCAATAAATATGTAAATAATACGCCGCTTGCGCCTGTACACATAGACAGATTCACGAATATTATACGAGAGATAAATATAGAAATGACGCGGACGAGGCGACCACGAGACCCTTTTTCGTCAGCGAAATTCAGCTGCCGCTGCAGCAAAATTGCCAGCCGCGCGCGCTCAAGCTCGACGTTTAAATAATCAGTCCTCGATTGTCCCGGCGATTACCACGCACTCTGCAATTTTCATGCAGCAACGGAGCCTCGCAATTTTCAGGCGAAAAAAAGCATCAGCGCCCCGCGAGAACAAAAAGCAATTCGTATACGCTGCACGCGAGCGCGCGACGAACAATGCTTGAAAGGACAAGCCACGATCAATCTCATTTGTCATTTAAATGGAAAACAATGCTCCACGTGTGTAGATCGTAATTGGAATGTCTGCGTATCAATCCGTCACGCGATACGCCGATGATAATTGGATATCGAGAAATGCAAGATTCATGTATCGCCGATCCCGCCGGCTTACCTTCTCTGTGTACCAGCGAGTTATGCATGCAGCGACTAGCGTTAAAATTGATTAATTGCGCCGTCTCTCTTTCTCTCTCTCTCTCTCTCTTTCTCGCTTTCTCGCGCTAAATGTGCATAATTAGGGAGGAATAAAAAGCGTCGGACGAGCTTTCGAGAGTGCCTCATGCACGGCGTCGTGGAAAGAGCTTTTCATCGGTACAAAAATCGGGTTGCGCTGTAAGCGTTACGCTGGGGGTGAAATTGTTTCTTTTATCTTTGTTAAATCACTCATCATCTATCACTATTTCATGTGTACGTCGACTACAAACAGTCGCAGTGGCGCTGATACTGATGGGAATCGGCGTTGCGATAGGACTGGTGATTTGCCGCAGACGAGGAGCGAGTCAACCGGCGCAAGAGAGCCTCGACGACTTCACCACACCGACGTACATCTCCGCTCAGAGGATCGAGCCGAGGATCAGATACGGCTCCGAGAGGCGGAGATCGCAGCGAACCAGTCTCTACATGGAGGAAAGTCGAAACGGTAGGTCGTCGCTATATTAAACTCTTTCCTCTCCTTGTCTACGTGTAATTATTCTGAAAAATTTCCGACCTCTAAACTGTTGACGACGCGTAAATCCAACAAACACAGCCCTGCATTTATATTCATGCATTATGCATTTCTAGTTTACGCGCTTTATTCGAGATCACGCGCAGAGCTGAAAGCTCTCGGCGGCAAGGAAATGTGCAATTTCGTGCGTCGTTCCGCGCAAAATCCTCGCTATCAAAAATTTTAAATCTCGCGGTCTTCGTTCTCTCTCTCTTTCTTTGTTTTTTCTGACGCAGACGCAAGCAGACTTAAACGCGTATTCCCACACGAGCATCGACGGAGAAACTCTTTAAGCTACAAATTTACCCCTATAAGTGGGGAAAAATTAAGACCGCAAAGTTTTTCTGGCAATTTCGGAGCTTGCGCCTCTCCTGTGTGAAGTACGCCTAGAGGCGAACCACGCGATAACGCCGTAAAACACCGCGGTGGATTTGAGCTTTCTTCCGTGGGCGCCTGATATACACATCTACACCAGAGATTGCTGCCGGGGGATATATGCGCTCCTACGCGTCGAACCGTAGCTGCTATTTGCTACGTGCAGTTGCAGCGGCGCAGCTGCAGAGAGACAAGCCGAGTGAGAGTGACTCTTGAGAGCTACTGCAGCAGTAGAGCAGTTATCGTTAATTAGGAAGAAGGAGCTAGAGGGGTGGGTGAGAGAACGCTTCTATATAGGGCTCCGATTTATGAATATACGCGCGGAGGGAGCGAGAGTAAAACAGCGTGAAGATTGAGCTTTGTTATTTTAAACATCGGGATGATTTTTTTACGCTCGCTTTATGCTTCACGAATTCCTTTATGGCAATAAGACTATGAATATTTTTGTTTTTATCGCCGATGGCGGAGCCCAACGGACATCGATTTTCTGATTGCGAAATTCAATGTAGCATATACAACGTTTGCACCGTACAACGTTGGTTTGGATACGTTTTTTCATTAAAAGTAGACCAAGGCTTCAAAGTAGAGTTGCGTATTCAATTTAGCTGCGATTTAAATTTGTTTCGCATTCATTGTGTTTCGATATTTTCCGTGCTGCAGCTTTTCGCGATACACGGAACAAGCTGCGGCACCATTAAATCAGCGAAAAATTTGTATGTTCGCACGCACGTGGTACAAGTTACTGTTTAATGCCATCGACCAAAAGATTGTCAGCGATCAGAACAGGCGATACCGCTGTTACCGACGTAGGTTAGCTGAAATACAAACTTCTATAGGCGAGCATCTCAGCGCTACGGTTTTGGAAACCGGCAGCGTAGGCTGCGTGCACGACGATTAAATGGGATCGATCGGGGCCGCTTTCCTCACCCCCATCCGGTTACGGCTGATTAATTGGTGAGGCCCGGAACAGATAAAAACTTGGGAGCGTTTCTCTGTGGCCTGTTTGCCCTAGGGAGATGCGTCGTCTGGAAGGGTAGCCTGCTTTATGATAGTGGCTCGCTTGTATTTCGGGGACAGCTAACGTACGAAGGAGGCATTTTAGATTTCGTAGGGTTATATTTGGTTGACAGTGTTCGCGGATAGTTGTAATATAATTTGTAATTGCCGTTCTCGGCGTAGGTTTTCTCCTGGTGAGACAATACGTTGAGTTTTTCCTACGTCACAGACTTCGGTCTGGACAAATGTGGGAACGGCGAGCGCGCGATTTATGTATATTTTTTCGACTGCAGAGAGTGTGCAGGACAATGGTCGAGTGTATACCGCGTGTGTACCGCGCACGTGAGACCACGCTGTTTTCGGGTTCGAGTTTTATGGCTTTTCTTCGTAAGAAAAGTACGTAGGCTCGAATCCGAATCTCGAGTACGCGCATCTGGCCAGCATAGCATCGGCTCAAGCGTGGGCCGGCGCTGTTGAGCCGAGCTGTGCAGCGCGGATGTTGGGCTCGGGTTTTATGGCGGGTCGGATTAGCGCGGGCGGCGGGGACAGCTTCGACAACGAGTGCTTGAGCGGCTTTGTTTCATAGTTTTTGTGTTGACCAGTGTGAAGAAGAGAAATTTGGGATTTCCCGGCAATTGTAAAAACGATCGGCGACTAGCGGTGGGGTCGAGCGTCGATCGTCTGCGAGGGCGGCTGCGGCGGGGCAGTCGAGAGCTGAACTCCGAGCAGTGCGCTTCGCAACTCTATTTGAACAAAGTTTTTATTTTTTCTGAATTCTTTTATACTTTAATCATTTATTCTTTCTTCACAAATTACGCGAGAATACTCTCGTGAGTAATAACAACCGCGATTTTACGAGCCTATAAAGAAATCCCCTTGATCAATTTTTAAGAAGACCAGAATATACGACGATGCTATCGTAAAGTCTATTGAATTGCTGATTTGCTTTTACGACGGTGTAATACCGAGAAAGAGAGAGGGAGAGAGAAAAAAGTGGAAGAGATGGTGGACACCGGCGTATGGAAAATAAAAGAGTCGAATTAATTGAATCCGATCGGATAGCGGGAGTATAATTCTTCACGGCGGGATTTACAAGTTCAGTCGGTTTCATCGCGTTGACATCGTATATATTAGCCGATATATAGCGCTGATCTATCGGCCCGGCTGATGAACTTCGATTTCAGATTAGAGGGGTTAATAACGAAGACGCCGCAAGTACTATAACGCCGTGATTTAGGATCGTTCAAGTTTGCCGCTTACGCCCGAGAGTACTAGGAGATAAAACTTTGTGAAATTTATGGCTTGCGCGGGACGTGTGCCGCAAACTTCTTTTTCGGACATTAGCACGGAACTCGGAAATTCGAAGATGATGGATATATCATCGTAGTAGGTATACGTGATAGGCCCCGCATCAATCATCGTTGTCCTCGATCAACAAGTGCTCCCGAGCTTCCGAACGGTAAACAAAGCGCGATATCGTCTCGTGTAAATAATTTAAGCACATTCGATAGACGCGCAGATATAAACCGGGCAGCGAGTGCGTTTGAAATTCGCCGAGATAGCAGCGTCAAGGATCACTTAACGACTATGGAGCGTTTAAGCTGTAGAGCTGAGCTCTTCTGTCTATATGTATGTGTATACAGCTACTTTCGGAACTTGGAATCTCAGCAACATCGTCTCGCCTCAGCGTTGCGATCAGTCCCTCTCTCTTTACCCGGTTTCGATCTGGGAACAGAGCAGTTTGTGTCCGCAACTTTCAGAAAATCAAGCGATCCCCCAATAAGCTATATACGCGCGATAGTCATCCATCGCGCTCGATAGGTCGTTACCCTGGACCATAAGCGGACATTTAATATAGGTATGCGAAAAGCTGTTCAATCCGCAAAACCCAATCGGCGATCGATTATGTCAAGGCGATGGTACGCAGTTCCCCGAAGCTTTCATCAGTTTTCCCGGTCAACGACGACGGAGCTGCGTAATTATATCGAATGCCCGAGATGGTTGCGATTTCGATTAGCACTTGATTAATTTCCAGACACGTATTACGTGACGACGGCACAAATAGCCTGCGCGCACCCTTTGCCTGCACTTGTCCCTTCTCCAGACTCGGGGAACTGTTGCGAAACAAGCTGGCGAACGAGGCCCCACAGGACTGGCCGACACACGCGCTTATACCGAGAGTCTAGCCGCGTGCCGAGAGTGGTAACTTTCGCGGTGCTCCAAGTTTGCGGCGATAACACTCGATGGGGAAAACAGCCAGGAGAACAGAGCTAGCTCGCGTATACAGTCTCTCTCTCTCTCTCTCACACACTCTCCTCCCTCCCTCTCGCAACCGAGAAACTAGCTCGTCGGAATCTAATTCCTCTTGTTGAGAAAACTATTTCGAACTGGTGACCGATTCTTGAGATAAGTGGCGGAATGAGAAGTGCCCGTGTATGCCTGTGTGTACATGGAAAGCCGCACAACCTCTATACCTGTGCCCATCGCTCGTTGCCCCGTCCGAGCGCAAGTAAGACACTACGTGCTGTAGATATAGTGTTCTCTAGGCTGCCGTCGTGTGTCCGCCTGTCTTGTTCCCTCTCGGTAGCTCCGGGCAATTTCAAGTTTCCGACGATGACATCCGCGTCCTAGCTGCGTCGGACTATTACGCCTTGTTTCTCATTTTTATATCGGACATTTTCCTCGCGGTCTTTTTCGCGAAAAAATCCGACAGCTTCAAGGCGCACTTGCGGCTAATATATGGACACATAGGGAAAGATTTCGTTGATATACTCATTTCAGGTTCCTCCAATTTCTGCAGGTCAAAAATGCTTCTTCCGCGATAATCGACGAGTTAATAACAGCGCGTTTCCCGTCAGAAGGGTTGCCGACAGGCGCAAATTTTAACGAACCTGCTATGTGGCCAATGTACACAGTCACAGTCGGGAAAGCGATTCTGTTCAGGCTGATCGTGCATCCGGAAGGAAGCGATTGGAAATGGCGAATTCGACGCGACGTACCGCGCGATAGAGGGTAGGCAGCGCGGCGGAACCATCGTTCCGCGGCTAGATCATTTGCATGCCTGCTCGACCGGGAATGAATTCCAGCACTCTTTTTGACAGACTATGCTGAACATGCGAGTGCGGTTTTTGCAGTCCTGCGAACCTGCGATCGAATGCTATCGAAAGCGTTGGATGTCGATTTTCCTCTGGATATTATTACACAGTGACTCGTGATTTTTGTTTCAGAGCCGGATTTGCTGCAGCAGGTCGACCTCGATCTTCAGCACTGAATCGGACTTGACGAGGATTACAAATTTTGTACAGAGAATGAAGGCTTCATTGTACAGTTCAACGTCTGTGCGATGCTGTACCTCAACTGTTCTATAATTGAAGCCAGTACCTAACTATGTATAAGCACAATTATTGGCCGGAGTCGCGTATTTTGTACTTTTAATCGTTGATCTGTTTGTAAAAATGATCGATTGTTTTATAAATAACCGGGAAAAGTTTATCGGCACTCGCCAACGTCAATCATTTAAAACTATTACCGTTGCATTTGTTCTCCATTCATCGTGTGTATTATTTCACAAACTTTAGAAATAAGTCATCGTATGCCTTTATAGATTTAAGCTGCAATTGTAAAATAACATATGAAATATATGAAAGGGCCGGGATCACAAATATTATATAGATGAATCGAGAATAAGCGAAAATTTTGTATAGCATAAGTTATATAATTTTCTATCAATACGGTTCGTAGCATTAAATTTATTACGTTTGGTATAATCGATCACTTCTATTCTATACATGACTGGAGACGATCGCCTCCGAAAATCTATTCGCGTTAGTGTCAGGAAAGAGGCCAAATGTAGAGTTATCTTCGTTGAACTTTCTATGGAATCCGACATGCATTTCGTTCGATAATAGTAAGTCAGCAATATGTCGAATTGAATATCGTTTACTCTAAGTTATTATTCCAAAGAACTTTGAAAACTCTTTTTGCATTTTATTTTTTGTGTAGCGTGTGAGTTGTATAACTGTTTTACAGTTAAAAAAGGAAAAAGGCCGTAAAATGGTGCTAAACTGCATACTAACTCAGAGATTACTGTAAATACAAAATTACTCTTTCATCCATCACAAACTTTTATGATTAGCCAAGTATATTGTTTGGTATAAATTTTACTGCATCGTTACTCTCCAAGCGAAAAAATATCGAAATAACAGAAATCCGTTATTCCATTCAACGCTTATTCAATAATTGAAAAAATATGCAAAAATGGAAACTGCGAACGTTCCGTAACGAGATCTGCGTGGATTCCATTACCAAGTCATAAATGTAAATATTTCGATTCCGTTTTCACGCGTAGCGTTTTTGTTTGGAGTTTATAATCCACCGCACCGATAATATCAATTACTCGCTACGTCCGAGACCTGCAAAAATGTAAATTACCGTCGCCAGAGGCCTTTATATGCATGCGTAAGCACCGGGCTGCGCAACCGTTTGTTGCATAATTATGTAATAAAAAAAAAAAAAAAAAAAAAAAAAACGGACGAACGAACGCACAAAAATGTGAGCTCAAGCTCGCTGAGAGCTTTTTTATTGTACAATAACGGCTCTCGTAATAAAACAAGTACCCTCAATGAACAGAGCTGTTTCACTGAATCTTCCGCCAAGCCAACATTAATAAGCGTGATGCGATTCGTAGAGTTACACTTCAATATACTTTTCGGGTGTTGCAGATTTCCGGAAGGATTACAGACAAGGCTTGTGTACTAGTATAAGTCAGGATCCCTAATGGGGCGCCGTGAAGCTCGCGCGCGAAATTGAACGAACGAACGAATTAATTAATTCGCGCGTCCTCCTGCGCATGCATAGCTTCGTGGAAAGGAAAGGAGTGTGTACAAATTATGCGCAAGAGGCTTGTCGCCATATCGTATAAGAGCCGACGGCAGTATGCCGTATATAAGACTATATATGCACACGCGTGAAAGCTACGGAGAGAGACAGGTAGTCGCGCGGGATTTAATTTTCGCCGCGAGATTCGAATTATTTACGAGCGCGCGGGGGCCCATCGAGAGTTCGCGCTGGCGTACATGAAATATGGGAAAAATCAATAGCCAGATACTCGAGAGTATGTGTGTGTGTGCGTGGGCGATCTTCGTTCAATGTTTCTCCAAGCGCTTTCATGTTTTTCCTCTCGCTCACTTGGCCGCGCGCGATATTGCCGTCGCCGAAAAAGCTCCTCGAGACTCCTCCAAAGCCTGCATCATGCCGGCGGCAAGTCCAGGGAAAGAGTGGAAGAGGAAGAGAGAGAGAGAGAGAGAGAGAGTATCGACCGGGCAGGCACGTGCAGCATGCGAGGAGCCAATAAATCTGATTCACGGGCCAAGGCAGAAATTGATTCGTTCGAGGCTGCGCCGATATTCTCGCGTGCGCGCCAGGGAGAGAAAGCCAGATGAAAATAGAAGAGGAAACGTACGTGAGAACAGCGCTGAATCTATACGTCTGTGTATTCACTGTACGTAGCTATGCGTGTGCGCGCGCTCATACATGCCCGCATTTTGTGCAGAAGCGTGAGCGCGAGGTGCGGCTCTCTCATTGTATACAGCTCGACCAGGAAAATGTTTGTGCTACTCACACGCATGCCCGAGTTTGCGCTGCTGCTGTTTCTCCGTTTGTGTATTATGCACATGCGGTAATTTGTGGAACATACCCTCCTCCTCTATTACACGTGTCTGTACATCTGTATATACGCGAGTAAGCGGAGCATGTGTGCAGTGCAATTGGAGTGAGACAGTCGTGCGGCGTCTGTGTATTAATGATATTTGCGGGCTAGCTGTTTCGGCAGCCCTGACAATTCGCGTGTCTATATAAGTGATACAAGCGTACGTGTCGGCAGACCCGCGTCCTTGGGGATTCGGACGTAATGAGCTCGCGACACCTGACACCCGCGAATTGTTGAATCTACGCAGTTAGCTGTATCGCGATAGGCAGATGCAAAGAGATACGGCGTACGAGAAGTGAACAACGGCTTCGCTCTAGATAAAAACACCGATAAATATTGCTCTAATCAAATATTCACGCACTGCCACAGCTCTGCCGCGCGCATATGATTATCGCATTATTATATTGGCAATGCATTTGTCAATTCAAGCGCGCCATTGAATACTCTTCTAATACAGCGACATTCATTCTGACTGCGTGCACATTGTTTGTTAAGGTTAATTTCGCGGCGGCATATCGAGCTTCCTCAGCTGTGATACAATAAGGAAATTCCTCTCATACAGAAGGGCGATCGGCAAGAAACACAGACTGTACAGACACCCCGCGCAAACTCGTTAACTCGTTGCCAAATCGCGTGCGAGTGTTGGTTCTTTGGTAGCCATGCTCTCGCGCGCGGCGTGAATACAAGCGTCGCGAAACTCTGTTATGTTCCCGGTAAAAAAAACACATCGCGTCGATTTCCACGCCCGTACGCGCGTAAACACGGCCACGAGCACTCGCTGCAAGCAAATATGTTCGTGCGCCGCGGTATGAATTTCGAAAGTATTATTTAGTATCTTGAGCAAATATTTGCTCAGTCGGATGTATGGCAAATATTTATCGAACGAGAGCTTGGCCAGATTAAGTCGCCGGAACATTACATTCGCAGGTTTATATAATGTAGGTCTGTATTGGTGTATAGTCATAGATTTCTTGACATTAATGTCGAGGACGCGAAGGGGAGCAATTTGTAAATCGTTGTTGCAAATCGCGCCAGAGATTGCTTTTAAAATCTCTTTTACCGGGATTCGCAAAAAAATCTGATGCATCTAATGATTAACAGTAATTTCGTTGCTCCGCATTATAACGTCCATGCCAGCTGTTTATACTGGTATACGGTCCATTAAATAAAATCCCTTTTTTTCTTACGAACTGGCATCTGCTACATTCAATGATGCGCTTAACGAGACGAGCGATGGGAAAATTCCGCCGGGGACGTGTGCAAGAGTCCGAGCTATCCGAGAGGACGAGAAGTATGAATATTCGAAATTGAAACGCGGAATTGATAAGTTTGAAATAAATTGTCGTCGGGCGCGCGTGAGCCTGTGCGCTGATTGACCGGCTATACTTCGCATGCATGAAAATTATCCATCCCAGTGCTCGGGCGAGAGCGATTTAAAAAGCTTTTACATAAATCAACATTGCCGGCCGCATAAGCACAGGGTCATCGCTTAAGTCGACGCGCGCACGCATTTGGATTATAAAGTTATAATAATTTCTTGAACCAGGGCTTCGAACGAAAGAAACGCACATACCTGATTGATCTGCATAACTAGCCCGTCACGATAAAAATAGTCCGCACGAATGCATCGTTCAATAATCCGAATATACGTCTGACCGAAGCTTGAGTATTTCTACTGCTGGGGCATTTATCATTGGCGCATGGTAATAACATTGGCGATATGCGAGTTTCATCGATTGCAGCAGCAGCAGCAAGCGGCGAATAACGGAGAATCTGCTTCTCGATCCCGATAACGGCGAAATCGAACGAAACGCCGCGCACACACTCGGTCATTTCAATTTTGACAAAACGACCGTCGGGAAATCTTGAATTTCCATATTGGCCAGACGCGCGCACATGCGGAATATAGCGTCGTGCATTTAGCAGTGCGCCGCGTGTATACGTATATAACGCGCGCACGAGCCTTTCTATTAGCGACCGAGCGCCGACCACAGAGCGCGCCGAGTTCTAACGGCCGATCAACCGATACGGTAATTACACGCGCGACGCGCACGTGCATTGAAGGCGGCGCGTATAGCCTGACAGCAGCGGCAGTCGGAGCAGACCAGCCGCCTAACGAGCTACTTTCTACATGGCCACACTCAGCTGCGCATCCTCGATACGATTTAGCCTTTAGCCTCTCGTGACCTCTCGACTGCGCTGAATATACTCTCTATATATAGGGGAGAGACAATGACTCGATAAGGGATCAAGATAGCGCGAGCGCGGAACCGGGAAGAAAGGCTTTTTGTCTCCTGTCGGCGCAGCTGCAGCCACTCCGCGCGATCTTGTGCCGCGCCAGACTAATCGCCGCCGGTTCTAGCTATATATATCTATACATATACGCGTGCGTCTACGTCGAGAGCCGGGCGTTAATCGGGCTTTTATACAATTATACGATAATTAATAGCCTTCGCCGCGCGCTAGAGAGAGAGAGAGAGAGAGAGAGAGAGAGAGAGAGCTCAGGGACGGAGCTGATGCGCCGCACTCCGCTGCGACGACGTGGAAAAAGCCGGACACGCGACGCTTTTATATGAAGGCGAGATCATCAATCATTCACGGAAGGATTCGTTACGTGCCGTTGCCGGCAACGCGAGTATATATGAAAAGGCGGAGAGCGCGTTAAGTGCACGGGAGCACCAGACGCGACTCTCTCGATATTAAGTTTTTGAGACACCAGCAACTCCTCCCGCCCACTCATGGCAATTATAATTTGAAAATCAAACTAACAAACATCCAGTCTCGCCCTTTAACAATTCATCATCGGCGCACAAGAAAATGATCTAGAGGGAGAGAAAGAAGGCAAACGAGGAAAGCAGAAGTAACGAGATTGGCTTGCACCAAGGCGAAGCATATTATCCACGTAGAGATCTCGCGCGAAGAAGCGCAGCTGCAGCGCATAGCAGCGAAAACAGAGGGAGAGAGGGTAGCCGCGCGCATGCACGAGCCGTACCGAAAGCTCCCGAGACTCGGCGAGGATACACAGAGCGCGCGGCCGGCTCCTCAGTGCGATCGCGTATTTTGACGCGCGCGGTCTCTAACTCTGGGCCATCAGGGTCTCGCGTGTAGCCTGTCGCCCGCACGGGACTCGTCCACTGCCTATACTTCCTTTTCTTCGTGAGACGAGGTTGTTGCGCCGAGTTATAATACACTGCTGCCAAAAGTGACGCGTGGATATTATACACACTGTACTCAGGAGTCTCTGGGATTCGCAGGGTACTTGTACTTTGTATGTCATTATTTATTCGTATTTTTTTTTGTGTTTGCTTGTTTTGCTACGATGAGTTATGTGCGCGAAAGAGCCGGATACACGAACAGAACGGTCGGAAACGCATTAGCAGCGAGTTACAAATCAGCCGGACGAAATATTTTACACGACTGACAGATTGAGTGCAGTGAACTGTGAACCATAAATCGCGATTTTCGCTCTGCTTTCGGAATTTCACGAGCGTAGGCTTTTGGAGTTTGGGTTGAGAAAAAAATTCGCTTTCGGCGAATAACGGTCACGCCGCACGCGTGTGCATTATGGCTGAAGAATCAAAGGGGAAAACCGTCGCGTGTATAGTCGAGAAGTTTTCACGGAGACGGTTCTTCGACACTAACTTCTGTTTTCGGACATTCAACCGGAAATGAATTAAGCTCTCGCAGCGTCGGGTGTAAGCTATATTTCTCAACCGAATATGAGGCAATACGAACTTTCCCCGATAACCCAATAACAGCTTTAGAAATCGAAAAATACGAGGACGCTCGCGGTCCGTTCGGCTGCGTGCAAGCCGCATCAACTTACGCGGGCCCGCCTTTGAAATGAGCTTTTAGCTGGTAATATGGAGTGAAAAATTAGCAAACTCGAAATCGCAGTCTCGTATGCGCGCGTTGAAAATAAAGCGAACTTTTAATATGGCTTTGCCGATTCTTGAGTCGAGGAAAAAAGTTGTTCTGCGTTTGCTTTCAGATGGCATTAAAGCGAAATTACGAGTATAAGTTTTAATTACGCAATAAGCCAAGCGAATAACGCACAACAGGTATTTCTCGTTGCTCCGCGCCGCGCGCACAATTTTTTAGTAGAGTAAGCTTACATGCACATGTAACGCATTCCTTTCCAGGTACGTAGTTCAAAGCATGAACCGCTAATGAAAGTTAATGGGTGTAAAAGTGACCTGGATTTCTAGCAAAGATCGTGTTGCCTCTACGAATAGACGATATTATAAAAAGTAAATTCTCGGAAATCGCAGTAGTTTCCGGTAATTATTTAACGCTTCATCGTCCGCGAAACAATTGATGGAATTTTCACTAGTTCATTCATAAACAGTTGCGAAATTTAGCGCGTGAACTTTTTCCATACGCGCACAGTATGAGTCGACTCCCCGGCAACGAAAAAAAAGAAAGAATTTTTCATTTTCCATACGAAGACTCAATTTCCTGACCTTATTCGTGACTCGAAACGGAAGAAAGTATAGTCCGAAAGAGGAAGAGAAAGAACAAAGCTCGGCGGTGGAAAAATGCAAAGGAAATAGCTGGGCGTATTGAAAATTTAATTGGCAGACATCAATCTAAGTTGGCAATATATTCATCATGCCGTCGTCGCCAGACTGGCGCCAGCAGTTTCCCGACCGAGGCTTAAGCGTCCCGGCGCGGCCTGCCGCGAAAGCGCAAGCTTAAAGGCAAATGAAAAGCGACTTTTAATTAGAGAGACGCGCCCGTGCGCTCGAGATAATAAATAAGCGCGCGCGCGAGCGAGAAAACTAATAAGGGATCCAGCGCACGAGCTTCTTCTCGTTCCCCGCTTTCGATGCGGAAACAAAGGGGTACGGATGGAGAGATCGAAGTAAGTCGCCGGGCTATGGGTATGGATAAAACTGGGTCTACGCGTCCAGCAGCCTCGATTACATCAATTTTCAAGCCATCCCTCGTGGCTTCCCCATCGGGGTATCCAGCTTCCTCTCTCTTCTGTGTGTCCTCTGCCTCCGTGTTCGGAAAATCTATAGGTAACCGCGCCGACCCCCTCCCCCCCCCCTCCGCTCTACCGAGCCTTATCCTCTTACGTTCGTTCTACGGCGCTGAAGCGGAATTCATGATCGCGCGTGTAGGTCGACGACGAGGCAGAACGTAAGAGCAGCCGAGCGGACAAAAGAGAGACGCGCTCGCGCGAGTTACGGCCCGGAGAACGAATGAGATGGACCGCGACGCGACCTCTATGTTATTCTCCGGTTATACTATTGCAAGCTCTACAGGCGCGCGGCTTTCCTTCTCGAGGGTGAAATTATTGTTCGCGATCCGCCGAGGCTTTTTTAAACGCCTTTTCTTATCCTTGGACAGGTTGACTGGCCGACGTTTATTGTGGGAATAATTCTATCTTTTCTACTGCCCGCGAACACTCAGAAGAAGTTTCATCATTCTCGTGTGGGATTTTGCATTTGACTGCATTGCTCTGCCTCTCCGTGAAAACTTGTTTTTTTTCGTGCCGCAGCTCTCAAGCAACTTCCAAGAGCCATTTTCTATCTGAGCACGCGTGCAGCGGAAACTCGTCAGCCACTCGACACGTTTCTCACGTCAGTGCCGTGAAATTACTTATTTTGTTTTCGTACGTACTTGGAAATGAACGACAACAAACTCGACAAACTGATTAATAGCTGCTCGCAGTCCCTCCTTGTTTTTCGCCGTTTGGAATCAAATATGTGCTCGGATGAGGACGTAAACGTACTTGTATAATAGAGCATGACTGAAAAGTTGACAATGTGCGCGGCGCCGTGACCTCGCGCGGCGAAACGCGAAAGTTGTCCTGGCCTCCTCTCCGTTCCATTGTTCCCTGCTACTGTCGCAGAGGTGTACATATACATATAAGCCACTACTAACTCCATGCTCCTGTCCTGGTTTCTCCACTGTCATGTCTCCTTCTCGCGTCGCGACGACTGACATATTAATTGCGAGAAACTGAGAGCCCCGGACGATTCATAGCGGGGTGTTCCGCGTCTTTTCGACACGAAGCGCAGCTGGTTATTGGATTATATAGCGGCAGATAGGCAAGGGGAGTGGACTCGGCGAAATGGATTACGGTTGATCGTAGCGCGATCTTTTCACTGAACTGTCCTGATTACTGGAGCTGCGAGCTCGTCGTTCTTTCATAGAAGTGGGAAAAAAAGAATCGTCCTTGAAAATCACGTTTTAGTCGATAAATCGCTGCCCGCGCAGCGAATATCCTTCAGCCTTCAGCGACTGCGTGGCAGCGTACATCGGTCCGAGTGCCGCCAATCGAATCCGCACGCCGTCAGTCACTCCGCGTCGAGTTCCTTTTCCATTTCCCCCGAGCAGCCCGCAAAGCGAGGAAAAAGAATATATACGCAGCGCGTGGGCGAGATCCAGTCGCTCCGCATTCGTAATAAACTCAATTGAGCATCGGTTCTGCGGTAACACGATTCGCGCTTAGGCCCTGTACCGGAGCGCATTTTACCTTAGTAAGCAGCGCCTCGGAAAGCTGCGAAGCAGATTCCACGAGAACCCAATTATCCCTTGCCACAGCCCCCTCTGCGATCACGTTAGCTCTCTTGTCTCGCTCAAACTCCTCGGTAAGATATCGGCTCCGTCGCAGGCCCGTTGAAAGTTACCGCTGGCTGGTTGGTAACACATTTTAACGGGGTGTGTGTACACTGCGGCTAGAAGTTTTGCGAGTGAAGCAGAGAGGTCTCTTTTCTATGATATACTATATTTACACGTTCTTATTCTTTTCCCGCTCGGCCCTTATTTTCGAGAGCATATAACGGCCCGAGAGAAAAAGCGAAATATAGAAGTTAATTTTTCGTGCGAATAGCTGCAGGCGGCCGAGAAAAGAGGAAAAAGCCGTCCATTGCGAAATTCGAGCTTTTGAATCTTGATCCTGTATGATCCTGTGCTTACTTGGTATTAGGATCGATCGGGTAAAGTCCGTTGCCTTTTTTTTTTTTTTTTTTTTGTTATTTGCTCATTGTCGTTTTTGTTCGACCCTCTTTAAAAATCACGACGATGAGTTCATAGTGAAGTATTTCTGCATACAGAACACGTCGTTAATACAACAGCGCAAAATAGAAACGCACACGGAAAGCAGTTATGAAACTACTGTCGGATAGTTGTGACGTAGTGTCTGTTAAGGACAAACGTCGCCGAGAAGCCAAATGAAGACGTGAGCAGTGTCCCAAGTGTATGAAAACTCAAACGCAAGAGCATGATAACCAAGAGAGCGCAGTGAGCACTAAAGGGCCAACATGATATCGACGAGCATCACTCTGATTTGTGTTGGACTGTTGACTCTCGCCGACGGTCAACGCGGAAAATTCAACAACAGCAACAGCAGCGGCAACAATAACTTCGACTCGGAGCTCATGCAAAAGACTGAAACGGATATTCCTAGTACGTATATTAATACATCAATTGTTGTGCTCGACTCATTGTTCATGTACATACAAAACTCAAATGTATAGCATGCTCGTTGTTTTGTCCCGTGCGGATTTCACTCTAACGTCTACATATGAGATCCCCCGCAGCGATTATTCGCGGACACTGCGTCGTTCGTTGGAAACTATAATAGATCCAATTTCAACTGTCTTACATCTCTGCTCGGGATCGGAGACTGGAAGTAACTTTGCCTGACTATCACGCGTGTATAGAATGTCGTCATACATATAACATGCCGTCGTTTAAGCGCTATCAAATACAGTACAGATTGATTCGGCGAAAATAAGCATCATCGTCCGTCGTAATTTAAAGTGTACGCATACGCAAATTATAATTTCGAGCAGTCGTACTCGAGAACGCAGTTTTTGCAGGCCACGCGGTCTTGTCGGATTATTCTTATCTGCGGCGTGCGCAGCGAAAATTTTAATGAAATGCACGTTACCCTGGTGGATTGCGTATAACGAGTTTCAACGAATTAAAACAATATCCCTCGGTCCGAGTATGAATAATATATAATAAATATCAGGAGATGTATAAAGCACGGCGCGACACGGGCTGAAACGCGAGCAATGTCGAGATAGGTATAGAAGCTCTAGCGGATACAAAGTATCGAGTATCGGCCGCAGGCGCATGTTTCATTTCGCTAATGACATTGTTCCCGCGTGCGCGCGCATATACACTTTTAAATCAGCTGGGATTCCCGCCGCGTAATACCTATATACATGTACGCACGTCTCTATCTCTCTCTCTCTCTCTCTCTCTCTCTCTCTCTCTCTCTCTCTCTCT
>QLSS01000032.1:492601-506272 GCA_024372645.1 Trichomalopsis sarcophagae | reverse complement strand
ATATATATATATATATATATATATATATATATATATATATTGTTCTTGTAAATTATTTTTAATGGCGCCGTGCTTGAGAGATTCTCTTTTCTAATTTAAAAATAACCCGGCGTTGAACTTTGACGCGCCACGCAATATCTTTTAAGAGTCATAAATTCAAAGAAAAAGTCTTTCGATTTGTGCGAATGGATTCCTTTCAGAAGTTATTTCTCACCAAGTAAGTTTAGTTTTACTTGTGAAATGAGCGAATGTCGACCAGTGCAATAAGACCTTTCCGGAGAATTATTCTCAAAAAGAGGAGAATCTTTAATTTAAGGTGAGCTTAAAAAAGTACCTGTCTCTCGCGACGGCAAAAAGGAAGCGAAACTTTCAAAGCTTGTACGACATGAGAGAGGAAAAAAGGGATAAAAAAGATAGGTCTTTCAAAAGGCAATCTTGCATAATTTATTGGCTGGCATTAGAATCCCAGAGGGGCGATGCCTCAGCGGAACTTTATTAAAAATGTTTCGGACAGAGTCTTCTGTTTTCAAACGGATTACGTTCTGCTAGGACGAGAATATCATCGGGGAAATCGCCTTTCAAAGCTCGTACGTCGATTATGTGAACGCGAACTGTCGATCACTTTGCGTATAATATTATTAAACGTATATGCACTGCAGTGAAAATAAAAGCCGAATGTAATTAAAATCCCGACATGTTGTCAATAACATTATTTGCATTAATTAGTACATTACACGCTTGATGAAAACTGGACGCATAAACTTTGATTATGATATGCTGATATGCGCGAATGCCTGACTTATGATTGACCCTATACTACTGACGATGAAAGCTCGTGTAATGTCCCACGTTTATACACCTTAGCATTTACGAAAATATATATACATCGCCTGTACGACTGCATTCGTGTACTCACACAGACGACGTATACCAAACCCGATTGCGACATTCCGAAACCGATCGACGAACATCGGAGCGAGTGCTTTGACCTACGAGTCAGCATTTCTTATACGCGCGTATTACTGACTTACTTTTGTACATCGTCGTTGCACGTCAGGTGTTGATTGGTCGATCGTTGCCGCGTTTCACGTAATTTCACAACTCCTTGAATCGTCACCGAGGCTTTAAAAAGCCAGGAAACGATCCACGGAGCGCCTTTTGTATAACTAACCTGTCGTCGTGTAGCTGTACCCGGTTAGAGAGTACGAGTGCTATACCTCTGTACGCATCGCCTATTGAGTGCATAGAAAACACTCAAACTCTGTGTACAAGTTATAGTAGAACTCCTTGTTTTCTGGTTTGAGAGTCTGCATCGTGCAACAGGCGAAGGGCCCGTCGATATAGCAGACCGGCGTTAGTGGGAAACCATAGAGCAAATTAGATTAACAGTACATAAATTAGCCACGAGTAATCGTGTAGAGTAAGATCAATTAGCATCTGTCGTGCCACGAAGGACTATCCAGTTCCAGGTTACAAATTAGAACGTATATACTGTAAGTTAAGTTTAATTGTACCAACGTCAAAGTAACAATAAGATATGAACGTCAAAGTAACTATAAGATACCAACTCACTAAGCAATAACACCTTGTAAGAAACTATATTTGAATATTAATCTAGAGTGAGTGAAAGAACTCAGAGTGAGCTCCGACAAAAGGAAAGGATTGAGTGAGTGAAGGGTTTGTTTTTAATAAACACACACGATTTCGCGGTATAGAAAACACACTTGCTTTGGCGTAAAAACCCTCACGATTTAGAGGGAAAAGCCTCAGAAAGTGTAAGCTTTATTGAAACTAAGGAAAAGGAAATTATACAAATAAAAGAAAGAGAACAGAGACTCTAGAAGATAAAAACTCATGAGAAAGAACGCACACAAAAACGCAAAGACGCGAGGTACCTTTTCCGCACGCACAGAGAGCTCTCTTACCGCTAAAACGCAAGCAAAAACCGCCGCTGAAGAGGGCGTTGAGCTGGCCTCGTCGGAGTCACATACAACACGTGGACACCTTCGCCAACAAACCTTAAACTATCGCCTCGAGGCACACTCACACACGCATACAAATACACTCTCGCAAACGACGCGATCGCGAATTTTCCGCTAAACAGAACACACGGCGCAGAACGAGGTGAACAGTGAAAGCTCTGAGAAGAACAAGTCACTGGCTCACCTTACAAAGAAAAAACGTCGAAAAGCGTAAGGAAGCCAAACGTGCGAAGCGCTAGGCAGTCCTAACAGGAATGAGCGCGCGCGGGCCCTTCGCGCGCTCGCGAGCGGGGCCGGCGGGGCGCAACTCGGCGCATGCGCGCGCACTCTCAACGTCGCAACGGAGAGCGCGCAGCGAGGCGAAATTCAAAAAGCCTAAAGTTACACCTACACTACTTAAACGAATAAAACGAACTGAATAGTATTGTCCGCTGAGTTCTGAGTTGTCCCCAATAAAACAAAGATAATAATTTAATCAGTTTCTACAATTATTATTCTATTAATTAAGAGTAATCCATAAAACAACCTAAATCCTAAAGAAGTAAATAGAAGAATAATCAAGTGCCTACAACATCAATAGTCACAAAGGTAAGAACTCCAGGACATCCACAACGTCCGCGCGTAAGTATAAAAGCGGACTCAGTATCGTCCACTAAAAGCGGACAGACTACAGTCCGCGCACGAGAGTGTCCGCGCATGTCCCACCAACACGACAGTCACGCGTCCACTTGTACTTTTAGATATATATTATATATCTAGATATCCAGTCCATCCATTCAATTCAAGTATCTCTAGTAACAATAAAGCTCTCGAGCTTATGCTAGTTCTCGCGAATAAATAATTATTTGTAAAACTCGCGCAGCCCGTATCTCTATCAAATACGGTCTTTACACTCGCTTCGCTCACCAATGGCGCGACCTATTTCGATACCTCGATTCCAACACGCAGTCAAAACAAAAAAATTCTCGGATCCGATTGTGCGCGCGCGAGCCGTATAAGAGCAAGTCGTTAAGCACACAGGATCATCGGCGCCTCGGAATCCGAAGCACGTCTCCGTGTCGAAGTGGAGTATATAGCGAAGAGCAGTCAGGCGGAATCGATACTTTAGTGGATAATCCGTCATTATCGACTTTTCTCCTATATATAAAAGTCGGCAAGGGCTACGCGCTGGAAGTAAGTATAATCCAATTCCGTATGTCGATGTACCGGAAGCGCGCTGAGGAAACTTGTTCTAGCGAGGTACGGTGGAAGGAGAAACTCGATTTCTCGGGTTCCTTAGATGAAAACGCGGCGGGAAAGGAATCATTTCGTGCGGAAAATCATGGTACGAGTCTCATTATTTGTTCACGCATTGTGTCTCTCAGCGTCGTTGAACTTTCCCGCGATTCAGTAGTGTGTTATATAGATATTATATATAACATACCTATATCGACGTTGGGTTGACGAGAAGAAATTAGACGGAGGGTTATTCATCGCGTTTACGCAGCGTCAGTCTTTTTTTGCGTTTGCGTATAAAAACAAATTTCCATCTCGTGCTTTTTCAAACTATTAATATTCATGAAAGCAGAGACTACGTCATTTTATGCAAAAAGCGTGTATTAAAAGTGTATTAGAAAATGCATGCGAAATATGCCGTCTCATGAAAAGTAAAGGTATTACGTAACATAATAAAATAGAGTATCTATACAATAATGCATCAATTAAAAAAATTTATTAAACAACCACATTCTAAGAGCTTTTTCCCTTCGTCGTTTCGAGCAAAATCCTCAAGTCAGTTGGATTCACGTGTCAAAGTAATAATCTTCAGTTCTTTTTTCCTCGAATATCAATTCGCCATCAAGCGCAAGGTCTGAAATTTCTCTACGAACTGTATTTCATTGCTCTCATAAATAAAGTGTAAAAGTTTCATTTGATTTCCGAGCACTCGAAGCTAGCGTACACATGCGCTGTATGGCTCAAAGTCTCGTATACGCGTCACAAAAAGCTCGGACGTCTGCAGAGCGCGGTAATTACACAAAAGGAATTTCCAAACAGCTCGGAGGCGAACGCGAATTAAGGCTATCGCGGAACCGGCAAAAACTTATCCAAAACTGCAGGAAAGTTTTGCTGCTGCTGCTGCTACTGCTTCCGCGGCAAAGTGCATAAAGAAAAAAAGGGTTGCGAGAAAGACAAGGGGAGCCGGGAGCTAGCAAAAATGTCCCCTGGTTAGTTATATATACATATATATCAGTGCGTGCATGTGCAAGTAGAGAGAGAGAGAGAGAGAGAGAGAGAGAGAGAGAGAGAGAGCCGAATTATGTGGGCTTATCGCGAACGCGCACTTAAAGCACGTGCTGACATTCGTTTTATTTTATGAATGGCTCTGCACGTAACTTCATAAACTAAGGAAATTATGTAATTAAAGGAGATCAATCCTTGATAGTAAAAGTATAATAGTTTGCGCAGTAAAGCCTGCTGCGGAGGGAGAGAGAGAGCGTCCACTTTATAATTAGTTTCTCGAGTTCCCGTCGTGCCGTCTAGCTGCGGTCGGAGCTTTTTTATCTCTCTCTCTCCCTCACTCACACACGTTTTTTTTTTTGCTCGCGAAACGTATCATATTTTATTAAGTGCATGCACGCGCTAAAGTTGAGCGTTTTGTCATTCGGGCGCGGAACTTACGACCAGGGCCATTAAGTTGGTTATTAATGACGGGGAGCTACTCACTGGGGTGCGAAACTTCATCACGGTCAGCTATACCTTCATTTCCGCGTTTATGCGCAAATGATCGATTATGATCGGCTATATATCATGGGAATATAAATATTATCGTCACGTCTTTTGATTTGATGATCTTCAATTTCGTGTTTCTCTGTCCTGAGCTACTACCACTATATCGTCGTTGGAATCTTCCAGTCTATAATGATCATCAGAGCACGAACGCACGTTAACGGACTTAAATGAATAGCATTGCGATGTAAACGAAGTCACGCTCTTGTAACTCTCATCGCTCATATGCTCATCCGTCTCAGCGCCCCAACATTACCGGCTAATTAGCTCGATGATTGCGCGAGCAGAGACAGTGAAAACAAAACGTAACATCGGATTGGCATTCGGTCATTTAGCAGCGAAGATAATCATCCTCAATTATCCCTCCGAGCGCGCTGCACGCAATTAGTAATTCAAGTCAAAGACAAAGAAAACTTCACTCGAGCACCATCAGCGCCACATGAAGCTACGCAATGAAGAGCCCCCCCCTTTCATCATATAGCCAAGCACGTGCGGCATCTCGAGTACGCAATTTGTTCGCTCAGCGACGCAATTAAATAGCGCTTGCTCATCTTTACGGCCAGCTGTAGCCGCGTATGCCATGCACACCCGCAGGCACACTACAGCCTGAAGTCGTATAATGGAGTCAATAGAAGCCACCAGCCGCCGAGCGCAATCGCGGCTGCTGCTTGACAAATGCTTATGACACGCGCGCTCGCGATGGAAAATAAACCGAGCATTGCAAGTGCATAAATCCAATCAGTCGTCTCTGTGACCCGATTCGGCTATACCCCGTTCTCTGATCTATATTATATGACGCGAATGACCGAGCTCCGAGTGGCCGTCGTGTGTTTTCACACCATAGGTATGCTATATAGCTCGTGTAAAGTGGACCATGGCAAGCGAAAAAGTAATAAATAAATGAATGAAACTGGCATCGACGAGGTATATATCCTGCAGTAGGAGAAAGAGAGAGAAAAAAATAGGGAAAAAAGCAGTTTGTTAAGTGGACTTGATGCGTGTCGATGTGGTAAGGCATTACTCTTGGCTAACGGGCCGTACTGCTGACCTATTAGCAATATATTTACCCCCGCAGGCTTCGAAAGCTCTATACCGCTACCTTACGACTGCAGCACACACAGCGGCCGCGAGCTGCTCTATACCATCGGTTCCACTGGACAACTCAAGCGACTAATAGCTGTCGGTCAGCTTTAATAACTACCTACCCTACCGAGCTTATTTCTTCTTATATACTTCGACGTCTCGTGAATTTTTTTCTTCACCTCTCTGGCGTCGTCATTTCATGTGCTCCTGCGCAGGTGTAATCGAGCAAAACTATCCCGTCGGAGATTTATAGCGAGAAGTTATAAAAGCTTCTTTTTTCGCTAAAATTCGCGACCGAGACTTGATAGACCAAATTCAATAGAAGATTACTTTGCTTCGCGGAACCAGCCTGTTATTACTAGTTTCAAAAAGTCGAATAACCCGAGAAGGCGCGGATTTATTAAACTGAGGCGCAATCATACGAATAATGAAAAATTCATCAAAAAACCAACCGTACAAAATAAATAATGTCAGATCCTGTCCTGATCCTGTCCACAATCCGATCGTGTAAATTTTCGAGTTTCACGCACAAAGTGACTTTTATCCACGTATAATATGCCTCTCATTGTCCGGACGTTCCTTTCATCCGCGCGAGCGCCAACTATTAATTATTTGCTCGAGAAACTAGACAAAGGTCCGTTCGCGACACGCTCAAATTAAGTGTACTATATAATTGGCCTCGGGTATAAAATTATTAATCGTTTTATAAAGATCTTGAAACTTGTTTACAGCGAGGCAACGGCTCACGACTCTCTTTCTCTCACCGTCGCGTGCGCTGCAGCAGAGACTCTCGACGGAACGTAAAGTTTATACAGCGCAACGGAGTGTATATTTACTCCAGATCAGAGGATGACTACGTATAAACGGCAAAAATAGTGACGGCAAAGCGCGTTCTT
Organism: Trichomalopsis sarcophagae; assembly: GCA_024372645.1. Lineage (NCBI taxonomy): Eukaryota > Metazoa > Arthropoda > Insecta > Hymenoptera > Pteromalidae > Trichomalopsis > Trichomalopsis sarcophagae. The sequence goes on along the minus strand of QLSS01000032.1, from coordinate 499,545 downwards.
TTTGTTCCTGTTTTTTCAAGCGTTTAGCGCTCGTACTTCAACTTTCGAATTAATGTGGATTTCAACACACAGCTTTGTCGAGGCTGGTGTTTCGACGAAAGAGCTTTCATCTAGCTCCTGTAGAAAGTTCTTACGTGCTGTCACCCTTAATGAGTATGCGCCAGCGACGTTTCCCCTCTCTCCGCAAGGAAGAATATCGCAAGAAGTAAATATTAACCTGGGCCTCGTACGTGTTTGCGTTAGAGAACAAATCCATCGTTTCTAATTCCGACACATCAGGCCGAGCATCAGGCTTTCTCCGCTGCGTAAGCGGCGAGAGTGTAATACACAGCCATCAGCCATACATCACGCCGACAAGTGTATACAGGTTTATTGGCGCTAGAGCCGCGCGAACGCTCCCCGAAACTTTATTAATTTCCTAGTATTTTAGCGCTCCCTCGGCTGCAGCGAGGCACGTATAAATCCCAACTCGCATCATCGCACTCGCGGGATTCAAGGCCGAAATTTGCCGCAGCGCTATAACTGCAACATTTTCCTGCGGCATATATACGTATATATAAGCATGTATGCTATATGTACATACCGCGCGGGCGCGCGCGCAAGTCTCCACGTTAATGCCGCGGCATTTACGGTCCTTATCGCATTTATTCACAGGGTATCGCGCGCGAAATATCTGGCTGCCTGCGCCCCACATCAGCCTGCAGCGCCGCGCGGCGAAATAATGGACGCGCGTATTGTTCGCGCGGAACACGAGGCGCACGGAGAATGCACCCCATCTCTCTCTCTCTCTCTCTCTCTCTCTCTCTCTCTCTCCTCTCTCTCTCTCTCTCTCCCTCTCACACTCTCTCTCTCTCCTTTTAAAACAGGAATCCTATCCCTAGAGCTATACAACCTCTCTCGCTATCGCGCGCGTTATTTTCCACGGCAAATGCTTCTCTCTTCGTCGAGTGTCGTTGTTCGAGAGTTTGAAATTGAGCTTTCAAGCTTCAGTCGTACGGGTATGCACGTCGCGCCGAGCTCGAAACTGCATTTATCTAATACAGCTGTAGAGCGAAATCTATTATAATTTGATTACGAGAATTTTTCTAAGATAAAGCATGTATGCGATTCTTGTGTCATTGATGAAATGATATAAAAGCTCTGATCATCATCGTGCATCGTACTGTGTATCTAATAGACCAGAGCTTACGCACAAAAGAATAAAACGAACTTTTTATTCGTTCCCCCAACGACGAATAACGATATATTTTAATAAACCCACATATCTAGACAGTTTTGTGAAAAGCGAGCTCGCAAAAAGGGCCGAAAGTCGTTAAAAGCTCGTGGCAACATATACGTTTTATAAAACACATAACATCCGCATAAGTCCGCATGTATGCAGATAAAACACGTGCGCGAGATTTCGAGCTTTTCTGCCGGCGGGAGTTTTGTCCGCCCACTATGAATAAAAAATCTGAAGTTTTGGCGAAACTGAAAAATGTAGCTACGCAAACTAAGCCGCTGTGCGTAATTCGAGATAAACGAGGAAAAGCTGTAGAGCGATTTGATTTTTCGAGCAACATATATGTGGCCCGAATGTTTCGTTAGAAACATTCGAAAAATGAAAAAAAGCACCAATAGAGCTCATTGAACGTAAAAGAATTAAATCGAAGTTAATAATTCTCGGCATTCCGAGCGAGAGATGCGGTGCCGGGTCTCCTTCGACTACTGGCTAGGTATACTGCGGCCATACCGCAGCCTTGGGAATATTGAAATTCCGCAGGGTATTCTCTCGCGGAAGAGGCACGAAAAATGGGTATAAGCGTCGTGCGTCGCGCACGCGTGTGCATACGTAGGTGTATACAGACAGCTGCAAAATGACGACGGCTGCGCATAAAAAAAAGCCAACAACCGACGCTCGCTTCGAGACGTCAAGCTCGGTAAACTTTACACGCAGATATATGCTTGAACACAGGGTACACGTAAGGTATTCGTGCGGAGTGTAGGACGCGCAGGCAAGAGGAAGGCGGACGCCATCCCCGTTCTCATTTCGACGTAAACAGAGGGAAAACCCGGCGAGTCACGTAGTCGGTGGTCGCACACGGCAATATGGTTGTGTACGACGCTGCTGAAATAGGTGTCACGGCGCACCAACGCCGCTCTTTCTTCCTCTCTTCTCTCTCCCTCTTTCTCTCCGTATAGCACAGCTATATAGCTGCTCTCCAACTCGAAGGCTTTCGCCCTCTACGTGTGCTGCTACTACATATTTATGCCGCGGCCACCTTGGCCATTGCCTCGCGTTTCGTATTTCTCTCTCCCTCTCGCTTCCTTTCTCTTTGATTTTTCTTGCCGTGCGCCACAGCTTTCTTTCTCGTTTTCGCTTCTCTCCTTTCTCCCCTCTCTCTCTCTCTCTCTCTCTCTCTCTCTCTCTCTCTCTCTCTCTCTTTCTCTCCCTCTCTTTCTTGCTTATGTAGCGAACGAGCGTTCTTTCTTCTTTTATACTCTCTCTCCCTCCGCCTTTCTCTCTCAGCCGACTACTATTTATTTCGCTCTCCTTCTCTATTTATCTTTTCCACTCTCCGACTGTTCAACTTCCCTCCGCCCACTATTTCTCACTCTTTTGTTTGTTCCGCCGGTTCCCTCCTTCTTAATTTAAGGAAGAAGATCTACACATTACCTCGTTCTGACGCAGAGTGCAAATGGCCCTTTAGAAGCACTAATTTAGCCAGCCGTTGCTTCACGCTGGATTCATTTTATAATATACCGTGCGAGCAGTATATTCGACGTCTCTCTCGATTATTATAGCCTCTCGCCTTCAATTATCGAGTGAGTATGCTTCGATAGCTATATACTTCAAAAACAACGATATCTCGCGTGGCGCGTTCCCCCTCGACGCCCGGCTTGTAACGATGTAAAAAGCTCTCCGAATTAACTGCCTCACCGCATAATTAACGTCGCATTAATTAATAATCCGCGCTCGTCTACATCAGGCAGATAACAGAGCTACCGCTGCAGACGAAAAAGCAGTAGCAGCTCACAGCAGTATACAGCATATTATATATATACTGTGCAGCCATTACACAACATTGCGCAGATGATTTTTAATCTGTTTTTCACAATTCGCCTCTTTGTTTGGGCAAAGAGCTACAGCTGCACTTGAAGCTCGAGTCCCCGCCGCTGCGGCGACAACGACCGCGGAATTCGCTCCGCACGCGCAAAAGTTTTCCGGCTCGGTGTTATACGCGGCGCGCGGTACAGCCGAGCCATTCTATATAGCTCATACTGCTGCAGAGAGCGGCGAGAAACCGCGCAGCCCTGTGTTGCAGTGCATGCTTATATCTATATCTATATATTCGGCCCGAAACCGAAAAGAACGCGAAATAGAGCAAAAGAGGGAAGGCGTCGAAACGCTGCCACGCGGCAAAAAGACCGAGCGCAGAATGGAAAAGGAGGAAGAAAATGGAGCGTCGACGGGGATAATGCCAGATGCTGAGAGAGGAAGAGCGAAGGCGATAAAAAGAGAGCCCAGTGCGATGACTGATTACTCATTAGGGCGGCTATGATCTTTGAATTTTCAATGATACCGGCTATATTGCATAAATTGTTTAGGAAACTTTCCGCTGTGTGGATGTATGCAGCTGCTCGGCGGGATGAATTTTCGAGCAAATTGAATAAAATTCATCACACATAGCTGAGTGATATCATCCGAGTGACAGCGTCGCGTTGAATTTCACGCCGTATCTAGCGGCCATCGTCTACCGCAAATTCCGTTACGGCTAAGTTGATTGTGGAAAAACACGCCCGATATTGTTAACCCAGACAAAGACGTACCGAAACGAAGACAATCGTTCATAACCGCTGCTCTCTCGCTCTCTATATGAATATACGTGCGGCATATACACGCGAATAGCCGAATATACAGGCGCATCACGAGCGTATACGAAAAACGAGATTCTTCTCGCATCGCGCACTCGAGTTTTCAGCGCGGCGAAAAAAGAGCAAGCGAGGGCTGCGAGCGCGACGAAACAGAAAAAAAACCCCGAGCAAACCCGCTGAAAGAAGCCCGTGAATTTCGCCGTTTGCGCTGCGGAGAAAAAAAGAGAAACGAGCGAGAGCGTCATGCATCGCTCCTTTTGTATGATTTTCCAGCTCCCCGAAACAATAAACCTCTCGTATACGATTTTCTAGCTCTCTCCCTCTGGGCTTTTTCCGTTTATCATTTTCCTTGTGCGCGTGCATTTAGACGCTCGTCCACATGCATATGTTATATGCGTGTACAAACAAACTGGCAGTGGGGAGAAGCAGCTCGCTCGCTCACTCAACCGACAGAAATCTTCTTGCGGTCTCTGCGCACACGCTGTTGAGTAAAAATACATTAAACTCCATATATTCAGCAAAAAAAAGGAATATCGCGATGTGCTCTTTTTTTCAGGCCACAATCATTCTCCGAGCGCATCTCTATTTCTCTCTCGTTTTCCCTTCGTGCGTTTGTACGAGTACTGTCTCCGCGTAGCAACAATAGCTGCGGGCAATTTTCCCTGGATCCGCGTATACTTGGGCTGCACACACTGCAGAACTATAGCTGGTGCGCGACATGACGGATACGCATCGGACGTACTTAGTGCATATAGCCGTGATACGAGTGGAGCAAAGAAAGCCTCTGACGCGTATCTCGCTTCCGTGCTTCTCTCCTCCTCTTTCTCTCGGTTTTGCTCGGTACAGCTGCCCGTATGTAGAGCTTGATATAGGGATATGCGTTAAAACGAGAAGTATCACTGACGTTAAGAGCCTTTGTTATTTCTCGGTGACATTTTAACGGTCGGCAATTGACGCGCAATCTGCAATTTTATTGCGTTTTTGTTGGCGAGCGTGATTTATGCGTTTAATGATGAAGGATCAATGTTTGCGAAGGAATTAAACGCTTTATTGGTATTTCGGTTGAAAGGTTTGGCTCGTGACCGATCATACCCTGAACAGTACTACTAGGCAGGCATTATTAATCAATCTTCGCGCCAAGTTTTTTAATACTTTGCACTAATATTATATTGAAAAAATGAGAAACTTTAGAAGAAATGCTCTGCCAATTGGTTATTATTCAGCAAAATTGATGAGATATTATTTCAGAATATAATTAACATTCCTATCTAATTTAAACCATCAAAGAGATACGAATATTAAAAAATATTAATAGTTACGTGTGTCACAAGTGGCCATAATATTTCAGTTTTCTCATATTTTTGACGGATAGATACTCTGATTAAAATTTCATAATATCTAGCAATTTTACAATTTCATAAAGTCTTATTAAAATTATTCATGTATAGAATATATCTAAGATTTAATAATGCGTGTTAGCGCTCATAAAAAGCGCCTTTGAGCGCAGGATGATCCAGTTTTCTTTAGTCAAAAAAGAGATTCATTGTCGAATAATTAAAACGCGTCACTTACACTATCTTGCGCGAAAAAAGTCGTGCGCGTTCACGCTGAGCAGTCAATTAATTTTTCCAACCCGATAACTGGCGACCTAATTGTCCTAAGACGTTGAGCGACATTTATGGTCTAAAACCCCTTACTTCAGAAGCGTTATTGTCCGCAGTCGCACTGCAGCGTGGAGAAAAAGAAAGAGGAAACGGCGAAATAACCGAAAGCAGTAGGCGACGCTTATATATAACTGGCAGCACATTCCTGAAATTCTCAGGCTTGGATTTTTACAATTTCCCTCTTCCTCTCGCGCAGTAAGTAGTCGTTGTCGTCGCACGCTTCTCTAAAGCTCCTCTTCTTTTCTATCTTTTGTTCCAGTTCCGCCGTTAAAGCCGATAATCTACGACACCAAGAGGCGGGACATGAGCAAGCACTTGGAGGCTTATCCGGAAGGCTCCGATCTCGGTCTCATCTGCGAAGTACACGGAGGTGAGTGCGCAGAACCTATACACACCCTACACGCCGTCCCGAGAATTTTCCGACTGGCTTTTGAAGAAAAGAAAAGAGAAAGGCGAAAAGAAAGGGAAAGATCGAGGGCTGAGTTCTTTCGCCGAGAGGGTATATCGTCGCGTGCAGCATTAACGCCGCGATATTTAGCGAGCCAAAAAGTAGTCGTTCGCTATACGTATAAATATATGTATATGAAGTCACGCAGAAGAAGCGAGCAGAAGGAGCGAGAAACGAAGAGCTGCGACGACGCTGTACGTACGGCGGAGGAGGTCCGCAGCGGAAGTACAGGGAAGATCCTTAGGTCGCAATTTTACGAGATGCCTCGTACGCCGCTTCTTTCTTTCCTCTGTACTTTCTTGCGCGCGCGGCGACTCGGCCTCCACCTCCCCCTCCTTCTCGCCTCGTCGAAACTCGGGTAAGGCCGTCGGTACTTTTCCGCGCGCGTCTCTTCCTCTTCCTGTACGCCTCGGCTCTCGAGTGCACGCCGCGGTGAAAAAAGTTGCACACACGCATAGCGTCAACCTGGCGTGAGTCCAGGCACTACTCGCGCGCGCGCACAGCTCCTTACGCGCTTGAAAAAGTTAGCTGCGCGCCGAAAGGTTTTAAATGGAATTGGCACCGGGCCAGCGAATCCCCGCGGTTAAAGGAAATAGGATTTTTCATTCAAAACCGAGGGAGTATGCAGTGTACGTACGCGCGAGTCTCCTATGAGGCATAGAAGTCGTGATTACGCGCGACACTGTATATCCTTAAGATTTCGGTGCGATTCCGACGTATGTATGCGTGTATACGTATACGGAAAAAAAAATAAGTATAATATGTGGACTTTGAATAAAGCCGCTGGCTTATCAAAGCGATGCTAATTCCCACGCTGCCACCGGAGAGAGAGAAAGCCGCGAAGATATAGCAGTTGTTGTTTATATTTCATTCCGCTCGTGGAATCTCTCGAGTCGACTATCTCCGCGGCTCACTACCCTCTTTCTCTCGATATATATATATATATATATATATATATATATATATATATATATATA
>QLSS01000032.1:460193-492591 GCA_024372645.1 Trichomalopsis sarcophagae | reverse complement strand
TATATATATATATATATATATATATATATATATATATATATATATATGTGTGTGGGTGTGTGTGTGTACCGAGATGAGGGTCTAGCCGCGCGCCGCCTACTCTTAACTTTCCCTTCGCGCGCGTGCGAGCGCTCTGCAGCAAAGTCTCTAAATTTTTTAAGAGGCGGGGGAGGAGGAGGCGGAATTTGCCCGGGATCGTGAAACGCCGCTTGAGAGAACACTGGCGTATATACTTTGACTACTACAGTGGGTCTTTTACTCTTAAGGAGAGCGATAAAAGCCGCGCCGAACAAATTGGGACTGCGCGAGCGCTCGAGAGAAAGAGCGCGCGTGCGAGGATGCAGTATTAGGCCAGTGCAGGCTCGTTTGACGGCGGGTTTAGTGCTATACGAGTAGCGAAGTTGCAATTGATATTCCTGGGATTTTTTTCTCGAAGCGCTGGTAAGTGATATTGGCATTGATTATCGCAGATCGTCGCGAGACAATAAGAGTTATAATCCATATACGCCTATTTAAATAAATTTTCAGCGTTAAAGGCTTCGCGAGACAATTTCATTTCGGGTCAGCTGTTTCAGAACAGCCCAGTTCGTAAGTAATTTAGAAAACGCGAGAGTTAAAAAGTTGATTGCCTATGTCTGGTGTATTATTAAGAAGAAACTAGCCCGCGTCTGACAAAACTCGGCTTGTTCCACTTAAATTGCGCGTGTTTATTCGCCGCGTTGGTTCATCAAGTTTTGCGCGTATCAAAGTTATTTCCCGGATGGCTGGCAGTTTGAAAAACAGTTTATTATTTTTTAAATGGCCCTATATGTAGGTCGTATAATCTTCATCTCGTATATTTAATCCATGGCAATTAAATAGCCGTATGGCGGTATTTGACGTTTCTCTAGAAATTCGATTCACCGACGAAAAACATGTTTTTTTTTTAATGAAAAAATACATTCTAACTACCTTATACGTATAAAACAAACATACGGTTTGTTTGCGTTTGCTTTTCGGGAAAAAGAGAGAATCGGTAGTGTGAAAAACAATAGTTTTCTGCGTATTTTCCAAACGCTTTTGTGCGAGATATAAATGGAAAAACCAAGATTATTCCACGGAATTTTCAAAAGCTTTCATAAATGCAAATTTGAAATTGAGCAGCAAGAAGCGAATGTCGTGTTTTAACAATTCACCTCACAGAGCTCCGCGTTTGCGGGTAGGTATATCACGTGAGAAATCGGCATCGACAACGAACTCGCGAAACCTTTTGTAAAATCCAAGCGGTCCATTTGCTCGGCCTCGTTGCCCGAAGCCGCTCAATTAGTCATCGGGTTGAGTTACCGGCCGTAAAATCTCTCCCCTGAAAAAATGCCACTCGACAAGAATCCCGACCAGCGTTATATCCCCCTCGGTCGCTTTTTTTGTTCATTCGCACCTCTCGGCACGCGCCGGCGAGCTCATAAAAAATCAATTCGGCAAAAGTAATGGCCTACTCTCACACCCTTGTTCGAGCGCACTACAGGCTCGCATAGTCACACAGTGGCGGTGGTAGCACGAGGCTAGCCAGACAGAGAGGGAATAAGCCGCAGCAAGAACCGAGAGGGACGTGCGTGTCGAGTGTCTCTTCTCTCGAGTCCGGCTCATTCTCTGACCCCCGCAGGAAACGTAATCCCGGTGCAAACGAGCAGTAGCAGCAGCGGCGGCAGTGAGATCCCCGCGCAGAGAGGGAGAGACAGCAGCGCATGCATGTGCACCTCTACATCCACGACTGAATTAATTTAGATGGCTTTGTATTCCTGCAGACGACAGTTGACATACAAAGAGAAGGAGACGTCCTCTGGCGCTTCTCTACCAGTTGCATTGTGCGCGCGCTCTACCCTCTCCGATATGATAGGAGCGCGCGTATTCTACGCCGCTTGATCAAGAGATACAGCATGTACGCATACAGCCGGCCTTTATGTACATGTATAGATCCGAAGACGCGCGGGAGACACCAAGCGAGTACATTATGTCGGGACCGAACGTTGTAATAAAACTATACGCGTACACGAACAGACGGATGAACTTTGAGACGGAAACTAGCGTGTGTCATAACGTATACATAATTCTGTGACTAGGAAAGTATTAGCGCGTACGGTTAATTGCACTCGTTGCGCCGTGACTCGTGCAGTGCAGCCCGTCTGTTCGAATCAACGCCATAGTCCAGCAATTGCCCGAGAAACTTTCTCAGCGATACATACAGCGACGCACGCTGCAGTAGTCACGAGAGTTTATATTTCGAGTGCACGCAAGGGAAAGAGAGAGAGAGAGAGAGGGGGGGGATTACACTCACTGCTACTGCTGCTTCCGCTCTAAATTATTTAAACTATTTGCGGCAACCAGAGCCGCGCGAGCATTATTTAGGCGTTAAGGCGTAATCCATTCTCGCTGTATACTCGGATTCCGCGCGCGCGGCTCCGGCGCTACACGAGCCAGCAATTTGCAATGCTGATTTCCGGTATTATATACGCACGCCGAGAGATAAAAAAGAAGGAGTGAAGGTGGAAATAAACACGCGGGGAATATGATAAATAAAGTGAAATAGAACTAAAAAGAGTAGACCGTCGCGGTGTGAAATGATCTATAACGAAAACACGGGAGAATCGTCTCGCATCTGTCGCAGGTCGACCGAAGCCGAGGGTCTCCTGGTACCTGGGCTCGCAGCTGATCAACTCGACGGTCGAGCAGAGGCTCGTGAAGAGCCCGGGAACGAGCATGGATTCGCCGCACGAGCAGAGCTCGACGATGATCACCAGCCGGGTAACGATAAGAAATCTCAAGCGGAGTCACCACCACGCCAAGCTCTCCTGCAGGGCCAGCAACACGCAGCTGAGCGCGCCTCAGACGACGACCGTCGTCATCGAGCTTAACCGTAAGTAATCTCTCACATTTTTTTCGTATAGAATATTCATTTTGATATAATACTAATAGATTTTATTGCGGGGATACGGAGTCGAAACATTTTTCACCGAACTGCCTGTACGTGATGAACCCGTGCGTAGAAAGGGACATCTGCTTGGCGAATCAGTAGCCCCTTTCGACGCAAATACCCGGACATCAGTCTAGTATAGTGGCGGGCTATCGATCGAGAAACGCGCGTCGGTGTAGAAGCGGCAATCGGACAGGAAAACGGCCGCAATAATATTAAATTAAGTTTTATGATACGACCGAGCGGGCGCCGTTTGTGTCGCGCGCGACATTTATTGTTCTGATTTGTGACGCTGTCGCTGTTACTCGCCGAGGTATATTCCTCATATTCTCACGCGGGATATGCAGCCTCTTTCTCCTGCTTGCGCGTCCGAGGATCCTCGCAAGATATCTCCAGCATCGCGGGGGCGGCTGACCTTTTGGATCGGACAAGAGCGAGGAGCTGAGAATTATTTCTGGCCCGCGCACGCGGCCTTGTTTATAATGTGCAGGTCTGGCACCACGTACGGATGTCGGCTGTATAGCTGCCTTCGAAGCTTCCGAAATTAAAAAGGTCTCGGTTTTATTCTTGTCTCTCCTCTCTCCGTGTAAAATAGTGAAATTTCACTGATTGATAGTGCATATGCGCTAATTTATACAGTGAAAAGTATGCAACTGTCAAATAGTGATTATTCACTGCATGAATTAGTGAAATGGTCACTGCTATAGTCAGTAAAAATGTCGAATTTTAAATCGATTAGAAATGTACACTGAGGAAAAAAATTAATTTTTTTCTTTGTTTATTTATTTTAGATTTAGATAAATTTTTATTAATTTAGTATGATAATTAACACAAAACACAATGAATTTCGCGGGAGAAAAAAAACGACTTGCCGCGGCGTAAAAACTCTCGCGGAGTATAGAGAAAAGCCGGGACAAGCCTATAGATTTATTTTAGAAAAAGGCAATTATACAAGGAAAGTGACTCTAGGATAGACTAAATAAAAAGAGAGAACGCAATTACAACGTACACATATGCAAAAAAAAAGGGAGACTCTACTACAGACAACAACAGAGAAAGAAACGCATGTAACTTAAACCTATCGCCGCGAGGTACCTTTCGTACACTGGAGAGCTCTCCTACCTCATTCGTAGAACGAGACGTGGACGGCGCGACGTAAAGCCCTGGCCGCACGTTGGTGGGATGCACCTTCCTCGATCGCAGGACGCCTCGACGTCTCGAGGGAACCAATCCTGGACCACGGGCAGGCCTTTTCAGCCCTGCCGCGTAGGTAGCAATCGCCGGGTGGAAATCGACACGCCAAGGAAGCTCGCACGTGGCCGAAACACTCGATGAACTCACACAATTCGTACGCCACATGCAAAATGCACACACACTATCAACGCACGGAGATAGAAAGAAAGAATGTCTATCGTCCTGAAAAGGACGATGATGACGACTCTAATCTCACGCAATTTACAAGAGACTTTCGCAATCGGGGAAACAAAAGCGTAAGGTCGACTGATAACTCAAGAGGAGCTATCAGAACTGAACTGAACGGCACGTGCTCCCGTGCGCCGGAGCCCGCGCAAAGGGGAGAGGCCCACATCAGCGCACGCATGCGCTCGACCGCTCTCGCTGCAGCGCTTGCCGCGCTATGGCGCGAAATTCAAAATTCACCCTTCCGCTCTTACATAACTTGAACAATTATATTATTTAGAAACAAAGAAATTAAATTAAATTTTTTGTCGGCGGCGGAAATCGATCCTGGGTCATCAGCGTGGTAGTCGTGCGTGCTATCCGTTATCAAAATTTCACATCTGATATATTAAGTACTTCCACATGTACAAACTAAAATTAATAATAAATAACGGCAATCCATAAATAATAGCATTGTATATCTCGAGCTTTGGTTTTTATGCACAGCGCATAGAAGGAAAGCAAGCGGAGGTGATCATTTTTCATCTAAAAACTAAACCTCAAAACCACCTACCCTATAAGCACCGAGAACTCTTCAATTAGAGGTTATATTTTTGAACAATTGCTTCACGAATAAATAAATGTCTCAAGTATGCAGCTATCTAGTACGCTACATAGTTTTTCGTGTCTAGGTGTTCGGGGTCGGCGATGACGGACTCTAGGAAGTGCGCTCCGTAACAATTGTAAAAGGCTCACTTGTAGACGTCAATCTCTAGCCTTATGGAGTTGTAGGAAGGGCGCATCGTTTCGAAAATAACAAACCGATTCCTAACCTCAAAATTAAAAACAAATTTAATTGACTACTCGAATGGAAATTCGATGTTCGAGACCCACATATGGGGCGAAAATTTCGTCCGTTTTTCACGAAAAGCCTCCCTTTACGAGATATCGACGAAAAATGCATTTTAATATGCGGGTCCTGAATCCGGACATCAGCGACCCTCTGGGCATCATTTATTTGCGATTCGTAATCTTACTTTCTCCTGGCCAGAGATCAGTTTCTAGAGAACTCCCATAATAAATATTATATTATTGCCCTCGCTTTCCCCCAATGTTTAAACATATTAACAAACCTTTTTTCCTATTAAAACTTTGCTGCAGGGGGTGAATGGGGTATGTGAGTTTAAGAGTTTCAGTTTTAGGATCGCTCCTCTCATTTGTTCACTGTTGAAAAGTGAATCAGATTAACTTCTTCAAAAGTGAAATTTTCACTTGACAAAATAGTACTTATGTTAGCGTTTCACTGATTAGAATAGTCATATTTTCACTGTTCTAAAAGTTAAACCGAACTTTGGTGTCAAGATAATGATTTTTTTACTATTTCAACAGTGAAAAATGCGTTCGCTGCATAAATAGTGAAAATGTTCACTGTTTTACATGGAGAGAGTCGGTTATGCACGGCAATACGCGATAGGAAAGATCGCTGTTTTCTTTATCATAAAAAAATTTGAATAAGCTACTTGCGAAAATAACATGTCTCTGCCAGCGCCGCCGTGTTTTCGACACAGCGATTCTCGCGCGCAAACAAACCCATAGACATCTTCGGTTTCTTCGAGGCGCCGACGACTGCGTAAACACAAACATCTCCGTACGTTTGTACATTTTGTGCCACCTTTGCTTACTTTCTCCGCTCTTCTCTGTATAACATAACACTGCTCCGTAAAAGAGCAACTTTTGAAAATTTTCAAAGGTCATACGGAGCCCTTACTGAATGAAGCTTTAATCGAGAGAGGCACGCGGCGAGGAGGGTAAATTTGAAACGAATGTTAACATTTCTCAGCAGTTCAGATTCGTTCCGTATATATACGAGAGTTTAGCCTGGCAAGTTTAAATTAAATCATGTCGCGCCAAGTCGTAAGACGATGGCAGTGCAGCCCGCTCGCACACACATTCTCGCACGCTCGGGAAGAGAGCGAGGCTAATGCGTCCGCGAAGAGGAAGAAACTCGCTCTCTCGAAACTCGTACTTCTCTCGAGCGCGTGCAATTTTTAATCAGCGACGAAAAGTTTTTGGAAAAAAAAGAAGAAGAAGAAGAAAAAGAAGAAATACAGAAGAGAGCTGCTAGCTGGATGAAAGCTAGCTTCGGAGGAGGGGAAGACGCGAGTTGTTAAAATTAATCCGGGGTGTAGGGGGTATTTACATCGATTCACTTTGTGTGCCGAGAGCCAATACTGTTGTCGGTTAAGTGGATTACCCGAAAGTTTTGCAAAGCAATTTGCTGATGAGCAATATTTGATTATCGAAGTGCTGCGCTACTGCATCGCAAGAGGAATTGTCGAGCGCTCTCGGTGCGCAATTTTTTGAAAGGAGTAGCAGTCGTCCGGACTTTTTCCGATATATGCACTTCGTTAGCGCGATGTTTTTCTCGCATCTTCCAGGAACACAAGCCTGCTAGTCGGCTTATTTTTCCAAGCATTCTCATAATGTATTCGCTGTTCGATTAAAAGTTCACGGGTATAATTAGCTCGAGTAATTGAAATCGGCATGGAAGTATGCAATCGATACTTCATAACAAGGCAATTTATAATGGAAAAGCTTTTGTACGTACCTGATGTTTTAGTCGTGTAATTGTATTGTTTTCGCTTTCTTTCCACAGTGAAACCATTGAAAGTAGAAATTATAGGAAAGGAAAAATATGTATCCGCCAGTAAGAAGAACAGAGTAGAATGCCGAAGTAGCGGATCCAAGCCGCCTGCTATGCTGAAGTGGTACAAGGGATCGAAACAGCTCGTTAATTCATCTAGGGATGTAAGTGCATCGCATAACTTATAATTTTAGTCGGGTTATACCAAAGTTAGTCTTGCGTATTGTTATTTTTAAACTGCAGCTACTTTGTAAACACGACTTCGCTTAAACTTTCCTACGAGTCTCGTCCAATTATTGTTGCTCTTATAATTAAACCAACCATAGGAAGCAATTAAACTCGAGGACGTTCTTGTACGTATCTCGAGTTACGACCTAAGTAGCAGTCTCGTTTTCTTCCTCTTTTTTCTTTTTTTGATGCTTCAAGAAATTCACAGCGAGAGTAAAAAACGATGGCGCAAGCTTAAAGGTGTAAAACTTTAAAAAATCTTTATTATTCCTAGGTGGGGAAAAGTTCCGATCATACTTTCAACACGAGTGTGCACCTCGTTTGCAAATATTTAACGATTGGCTTGTAGTAGAAAGACCAAACGCTCACTTAGGTTGGTAACTCGCGATTCGTGCGAAACTATATCATGGAAATTATAGACATACCGGTGTCTGCTCCCGTTGAATTGATTAGCTCGTATGCATACATACTCATACATCAGCTATGATATTCGACGCGCTTTAGTAATTTGCATAACATTAGTTTATTGTATATCGATCATTTCGATGCCGCGCTATCGCGTATCCGTTTCGCATGGAAATAATTCCTTCCCCGTTCATACATGGGAAATCCAGATCAGTGATACATTGCGACAGCGCATATAAAGTGGTAGCTTAACGAACTCGGACGTAATATATGTATGATATAACACCGGGGATAAATATTAAAATTTCGCGTAACACAAAGGTGGACATGAATATAGCTCGACAAGGGCGGAAATGAAAACTTGCTCGCACGCGCACTAGATTCCCATCCCCTTTTTCGGAAAGAAACAAGTATATATACAGCCGCGTAAAACGGCTGATCGAAAGTTAAATTAAGGGAAAGAAAAAGAAAGTAAGTTTCCTTATTAGTTTCAGAAAGATGGAGAGAGCATAAGTATTCTAGAATGGGTGCCGAATGCCGAAGACGAGGGCAAGTACCTAACCTGTCGAGCGGAGAACCGGCATTTGCCAGATGCTACCATCGAGGATAAATGGAAGTTGAATGTTCTCTGTGAGTATATAAACTCCGAGCGAGAAAACTTGCCAAACTTTTTAACGGCCGGAGCGAAGTCCAAAAAAGAAAATCCTCCTCTGTCCATAACGGAATCTAGTTCGATGATGAACAGAGAGGGAAACGAGACGATCACACGGGTCGATCTATTTGAAAAAAAAGAAATTGAATCGAAGAAATAGATTATACGATTCGCTGTAAACGATAATTGAGCCAATTGCGTATCGTAATTTCCGCGAAAGCTGATGAGCCCCGATCGATGAGCACGGGCAGTCTGCATAAGTATAGCTCAAAGGGCGCGGATTTGATGGTTAAAGTACTGCTTAATTCGCAGTTGCCAGTACAATTAACCCGCGGCTAAATCGCAACTTGCGTTTACTTGTTGAGCTCATTGGAACGTAAACCGTATAATAAGCCTTCGAGGGCTGATAACTAAATTCGATGATGATGCGAATGTTCCAATGCGAACCTGATGCCGAAATTTCGAGCTCGTACATAAATAGCACTTCATTGAAATGGGAGAGTAAGTCGTAATAAACACAAAGTGATCGCCTGCACCCTCTTATTACATTGCTCGTTTTTTTCTATACCAGAAATCCAAATAAACTTTCAGAGCACTAATCCTGTCTGTACACTCGAATTTAATACTCATCGAGAGCTCTATGACTAGCCAAGCTTATAATGCCCGGTTTTGGCTATAGATATACAGTCCTTCATCAAACATGAATGATGCGGGTATTACAGTCGGGAATCGAATTGAATCTCCAAATACTCCACACAACCAGGCAGCGCGTTGAGATTCCTATAGATATACATTCGGTGGAAGGAAAAAAACCCAAGCTATATAAAGAACGAGAGATTTTCCGAAAGTAAAACTTCGAGTGGCCGGTAATTCGTGAATATAGTTAGAGAGCGTTCAAGCGGTATGATTGATTTTCACTTATAGAGTTTTGAATAATCTCTGCAAAGCACTATAATGAACGGCGGGGTATAGTTATCGCGATCCCGTTCACTGCGCTGCACGCAAACTGGTTGGATAATAGAGATGAATTCAATTTACCGAGAAAACTAATCATTTCCACCACATTTTCCCTCCATTTATCCTGGACAAACTCGACTTTTCGCATTATCGATATATATCATATGTGTACATAACTTCGAAAGTTTAAATCAAACCAATGCGAAAATTATTCGAGCGTTAAACGTTCGTGCTTTGAAAAGCTTTGACAAGCTTTCTCTGTTTTACTGTATACAAACGCAATATCAAATAATATGACGTGTGAAGTTGAACATAAGTTAGCTTTCAAACCTACTTAATTTGCGATTCCGCTGCGCTTTTAGCCAACGTGGCTGCATCATACGGAAAATGAAGTTTTAAAGAAAAAAGTTTTTTACGTGCAGCACTCCCCACATTTGTAAACAACTTTCGCATACTCCGCACGTTTGCATAACACCATGTTCTATTCCGGACGCTTTTTGCTACCAAATTCTGTCTGCTTTGAGAAACAAAGTTCGTTTAACTAATTAAAAAAGCTGAAGTTAAGTTCAAAGTAACACGTGAACCGAAAACGTCCGGGTAACTTTTACGCGCGAGACGTCGCAGCGCCGCAATGTGTGAAAACAGCTCTAAGCGCGTTCAAAGAAAAAAAATCTCGAAAAATATAAATCTTGGACATCCGGATAACGGGCTCAAATTAAACAATGCGTCACACACATACAGACAAAAAGTCATAAGCCAGTTACGCGTCTGACTCGATTCCGAGTTTACTACTTGCTCCAGACCGTGAGTGTGCTCGAGGCGCAAGAAAACTAACCCGCTCAAGCTGTAGTTCGTCCCCGCACATATCCCCGAAATTTTCTCTCTGTCTTTCCCGTATTAAACATCCTTGCTCGTCACGGAGGAAAATTAAGCTCGGTCGGCTAGAAAAGCCAGAGCGAAAGAGAGAGAGAGAGAGAGAGAGAGAGAGAGAGAGAGCGAGAGAGAGAGACGAGCGAGGAAGAGGTCGGTCACGTAGGATGTTTTAGCCGGGCAGCACGCGTCAGGCCGTGTTCCGCGGAACAAGCCGCCACTACGAGCCGGGCATAAGTAAACGCACCGGCGGGATGCGCTCTCTCTCTCTCTCTCTCTCTCTCTCTCTCTCTCTCTCTCTCACTCTCTCTCTCTCTCTCTCTCTCTCTCTCTCTCTCTCTCTCTCAGCCCACTCCACGATACATATACGTATATTACGCGGTATCGTAGGTAAAAGGTGTGCATGCATAATGGAAATCAAGCCCGGCTGCGCGCAGCGGTGAGAGACTGCGAAGCGGCTACACGGTGCTATGCAAGCCTGCACACTGCGGCTTCGTGGCCGTAATATAGCGTTATAAATAAGGCAAGGACACTACGAGAGAGCACGTACACACACCCTGGGCGAGCGTCCCTTTGCGCGCCAGTGAGAAATGCCCTCATAAAAAAAATCGCAAACTTCTCACCGGGCTAATGCGCGCAGTGTTATATATACACACTTTTCGTTTAATATATACAGACCAAAATCTCTTCTTCCTTTTGCCACGTCTCGAGAGCCGGGGAAACAATTAACGAAGTCTTCTCCGCAAAAAGTTGTACAGTCGATGAAATTTATTTAGCCGCATAAATATTTAAGCGATTCCGGTCGTCTCGAACTTTATGAAATGCAAATTCGCGCTGGGCAGGAAGAGCGAGATGAAAACTGCATACAAAGAGAACGACGGGAGACGACTGCATAGCGCCCTCGGCGCGAGTCCCTGGCGGTATGCGCGCGAGCTTTTTTCAGTTAGAACGCGTTACACCTCTTCTAATCAATAGGATCTCCGAGAGGATGACGTAGCCGTCGCGTGTATACGCACGATATTATAGATGTACTCTCGCGGCAGTGTGTGTGCGTGGCTTCTGCGGGCCGGGAGATAGCGAGCGGAGGAGTTAAGAAACATCTTTCCTTAAGAGAAAGAAGTTTCGTAAACCTTATTTCGAAAGCTCGAGAGAGTTGCAATAGGAAAAGTGTTGAAGAACGTACAGCTTCGAGTTGGAATAGCCGATTCTCCGTGATCTACTTTGAAGAACTCATAACTTAATATCTATAACTCCCTCTCGATCAGGAATCGAGAGATGAAATTATTGAGCTCGCCGTGTTGTTCGCTGCATCGTCGGAACTTTCGAAATTCGCGTCGAACAATCGTCTTTTTTTCCCCGGCACTTCTCGTCGGATCGCGCGATTTTTTAAGGCACCCCCTATCGTTCGCGCGACAAATCGGAACTAAGATAATTGGATACTTATTACTGTGCTATATACGAGATGGGTTATTCAAAACGCGCGGGATTGAAATTACGTTCCAATATAAAGCTCGTCTTTCTTAATCTCGACAAAACACTGTGCCTGAAATTTTCTGGCAATGTATATAGATGGCCATTATTCTCGAGACGCTCGCTTCCAAATGCAAAGTCTCTTAATTCCGGGGAACTTAGTAGTACTTCCGAGAGCATCTTTCGGTATTACTTATGTATGGCGCGCGGAGAATAGAAAAGTGAACGCCTTTGCAGCGCGCATACCCGGCCCTTAGCGTATTCCGACAAAGAGGTAGTGTACAAAAACTTTATACATATTTATACAGAGACAGATGTTTATGCGCATTTAGCTGAAATTTCTTATTAAAACGCGTGCTTGTCATTTCTTTATATAATATAAGAGGTGTGTCGTTTATCGGTTTATATAAACTTTACATGAATGCTGTATGTGTGTGTTGCAGTCGCGCCCATAGTGCTGCTAAAGATAGGCTCGTCCTTCGACCTGAAGAATATCAAAGAGGGCGACGATGTTTACTTTGAATGCAACGTCAGATCCAATCCGACGAACTTCAAGCTTACATGGTATCACGGGGTAAATATGCTTTCAATTTAAGTTGTGTATAATATTTTTACGGAGTTTTTCGGGCAATCATTTAAAAGCGAAAAAAGTACGTATGCATACTGCATGCGCGAATCCGCGCGTTCGAGTCTGAAAAAGTGAGATATACGCGATACATGCTCATATACACATACGTGCCGAACGAAAGGGGAGAAAATTTATACCGCTGCCGCGCTTGTTCCGAAGAGAAAAATCAGCGGCCAACAGAGTATCGAGTGAACGTGCATGTGTACGTGTGCGTGCGCGAGTGTAGATAGCGTCATAAAGGAAGAGCTTGTAGGGCCAGAGTACATGGTCCTGGGCTATATGTCTATAATATACACCAGGGCGTGCAGAGCTGGGCGAGCGTAAGACTAAATTAAAAAAGCCTCTGGCGATACGTGCAATCTTTACTTCTAATAATATGGCATGTAGATGCACGTGTATTTCAAGCATCTCGGACGAATTCAACCTTGGGACACTAGCTCTCCTCGTGCCGCCGGCGACACAATAGTACTGTAAAGAAACGTACCGAGAATGGAAGAGTCGCTTTGCATCGTCTTATTCCCGTAATTTGTCACTAATATAGTGAGAGCTTTCGTTGAAACCATAAGCCCGCTCACCAAACGTCCCGACAGACAGTGTACATTAGGGTGAATAATTCCTTTACACGCGTAAAGATTCGTGGGAAGAATAGCTCATAAGAGCGCCGATGCGAAAACACGAAGTAGCGCAAAAAGCTTTTTACTGCGCACCGCCCGGCCAGTGCCGCCGAGAAATGGGGTTGGGTAGTTAAACCGCTCAAGGAGGATCATGCCGCCTGTTTATACCCCGGGCGCCTGCAGCAGCAGATATATTTCTCTCCCTCTCGAGCAAGCTGGAATAAGAGAAGGGAACGGGTCGCGCGGGAGTGTCTTGCGAAAGATAGCCAGCGAAAGAGCTTGCAGCGAAAGCTCTCTCGGGCAGCGATGTGCTTTAAGCTGTATGGAGGCGGCCATATAAATATAAATGGCGAGCAGATTCATTTTTGTACCGTCCTTAATATGCGGCATGTTGCAGATGGTTATCTTTAGCTGCGCGAATCCTTTCTCCCTCTCGAAAGCTTTCTTCTTTTTGCGGGTCGCGAAGGTTAAATTGCGCGCGGCCGGATTGGAGATACACCAAAGCCGGATTGCGGGAGAGACGCCGAGGAGAAAGAGATACGAGTAGTGAGTATAATGACCTCCTTTGATAACTCCCGCTATGCCTGATTATACAATCCAACGCAGCGTTGGAAGCGGCAATTCGTAATTTTAATGGCACAACTGGAGTCCACGCGGAGAAAAGCTCTATACGCGCAAGCGCTCGCGGGGTTAATGGGGATAGGAGGGAAATTGGCGTTGGGTAATTAACGCGCGAGCGCGTAAAAAAGCACTTGGGATCGTAGGAAAAAAGGGGATCCACGTAGGGGAAGCAATTCCCCGAAATATATTGAATGAACTCGATATAGCGATGTGCGTGCAGTTCATAGCCGCATAGAGAAGCGTTCTCTTGGAATTATTGTGAATTTACGATCGCCCGTTGTCGTTTCCCGTTTATTCAAAATTTTAGCTCTCTCTCTCTCTCTCTCTCTCTCTCTCTCTTTCTCTCGCACGCGCGCGCCATTCTCCGATAAATTGTCGCGCGAGCTAGCTCGCGCGTGTACGAAAATTACTGAATTGGACAGCACAGCGCCGCCCTATAAAAATTCGCCATACAAAAACACTACTCGCCGGCTAACTCCTTGAAGGCATGAAAATTTGATGCTGACCGAGCTGCGGGGACTATGTGCATCACGGTCGCGTGAGCAGCAATTCTGAAAAGCTTGTTTGCAAAGTATTCTGGCGGAACGGATATTGGATTTTCGAGTAAACGCGCTCGCGCGCGTGTGTGTATGTGTGTGTGTGTGTGTGTATACACATACACACGTGAAAGGGCAATGTATAAAATATGCTCTTCGGGAATCGAGTTGAGAGACGTGTAGCTCGATAGTACAAACTACATAACAATAGATTATTATTTTGGTACATAACTGAGTGATGACTCGGACTCTGAGATTTTGAAACTCAAAACACGACGTATAGCGCGCCTGTTATATGGAAGAAGGTATTCCGCCAGATAAATCCACCGAGAGAGAGCTAACGATATTGCTATGAAACTCTTTTTCAGAACAAGGAAGTTCGCCACAACGCGAGTGCAGGTGTACTGCTATCCGATCAATCTCTAGTCCTCCAGGGAATAACTCGGGAAGCCTCTGGAAACTACAGCTGTCTCGCGGCCACCACGGAGGGCCGTAATAGATCCAACATTATTTACCTTCACGTTATGTGTAAGTTTCTTTAACCTTGTTTTCCCCCGTGATTTTGGAAAAAAATCCGCATTGTTGACGTCTCCGTTAATAAGCTTCTAGTTTTACTGTTTCCTGCGCTTAAAAGAACGAATTTAGCTGTATTCAAAACCCAATTTCAACCCGAGCGAGTTGGCGAGAGTCATTTATTGTAAACAATCGCAAAGTTTCGAATATCAATACTCCGTTATATAATGCGCGTCCTCGAGGAAAGGCGAACAATCAGATTGAAGTCACGCGGCTCCAGCATAATATTATGTTATAACGAACTTCCCATATTATTCAACACTCTGCGAATCATAGTCAAAAATACGAATTTCCCGCGAAATTCGCGAGGCCGGTCACGGTGAATGAATGATTTATTCATTCCACCGTGTCCACAGACGCGCCGATCTGCAAGCAACTGAGTTCGATAAGTCTGAACGAGGCTAACGCGTACGTGCTGGCGAACGAGGCGGAGGAGCTGCAGCCGCAGAACGTCTCGAGGCACGAGATCATCAATCTGATGTGCGAAGTCGAGGCGAGCCCGAGCTCGGTTACCTTTCACTGGACCTTCAACAACAGCCACGAGATGAAGGACGTGCCGGAGTCGCACTACACGAGCAACCAGACCGTTAGCCGGCTCAGTCAGCGTCTCAAGTCCGACGAGGATTACGGCACCTTTGGCTGCTGGGCCAGCAACGTCGTCGGTCACTCCAAGCAACCTTGCCTCTACCACCTTTCCACCCCAGGTATAAAATCTCTCGGTTTATAATTATATAAGTCTGACGTCGCTCGCTCATCAGTCGTATACGCAGGAATCAAGCTGCGTATAACTCCCATCAGTCCCATCGGCTTTCAAATTATAATTAAAATTTCGCGTTCTCAGCTGTCGCGCACGCATTATATAACTCTTTTCGCGCGGCGCGGCAGAAGCGACATCGACGAGGGCACTCCGCACTTAACCAAAGTGGTCGCGGACGCGATATTTACTCTGAAAATACAGCGCGCGCGCGCGGAGAAAAGTATCCGGCGAAGTTTCTTTGCGCGAAAAAGCTGAAGCATATACGATGTATTATGCGGAATAATGAAATGTGCGGATAAATCTTGCCGCTATAATCCAAATGAATTTTCAGCTTTCTAAACAGCAGCAGCTATATGTGCTATATGCGCACATAAGCGGCTTCTCTCGTCAAATATGCGCGTTGATCCGACGTGATTTAATTCCTCTGCGTCAGGAGGGGCGCGGCCGTCAGCATTCCACATATAACACACATCGCTCGAGCACGCGCGAACACTGTACGCACGCATTATTATAATTAATAATTAATTATCCTCGGGTCTTGTGCGGTCGCGCGCGCGTATATAATTTTTAACGAGTTCTGAAATTACTTCTGAAATTAATAAACGCGATACAATAGTGCAGGCGTAACCTGATAGAACTCTACTTATTCGCGAACTCGCGAATAAGTAGAGTTCTATCAATAATTACATTTCATCGGACGATTTGTCGGCTTTGTCCAAGTCAGACGTAATCCTATAACGGCGGCAAATTTGCCTACTGCACCGGGGCGAGCGCTTTACATTCCCTCTTCAATGCGGTTATATATATGTGTGTGTGTGCGTGTGCGTGTGCGTGTATGTATGTCGCGTGCGCGTGTGCGTGTGTGTGTGTGTGTACGACGATCCAAAGGGCACGAACGAAAATAAAGCGACACCTGCGAGGGCGCGGGACGTTCATTAATGAGGCGGCAAACCGTTCGGCAAACTCTATAGCCACAACTGCTGCTGCTGCTGCAACGTCGAGTTTTATTAAACTTATAATTTAATGTGTCCATTATGCGCGAGGACTTTTCTGAAACACGGTATATAATATAATGCTCTGGACCACTCGTGCGTCTGTTCCAGCGTGCGTAGAACATTTTTCCGCTTTATATACGCCTTTCTTAATTGACGTAGAGCAAGTGTGGGCGTGTGCGGTCGGCTACGCTAATTGAATGCATAACTCATACAGCTACCACGGATGGGCAATGTGTTTCTTATGAAATTACCGTTCCGTGCTCGCGAGCGCCCTGTATATTGTCTTTTCGAGCTTTTACACGGAACTCGTGTGCTGTGCAACATTGGAAGCGTATAAACATGTGTGCGTGATCTGCACCGGATGATTAAATTGTTAATTGAAATTGTGACGCGATGCCGCATATAGGAACGCGGCTAATTACGAATCTTGTGTATTTTAAACGCAGGTTTGATGTTGTTGAAAAAGAAAAATCATTGTACTCTTGTACGCGCATGCCAGTAGTTTCATAATCGCACGGGGGCGGTGGCGCGGGAATTACCTTTAAACAACCGATATAACAAAAGGAACGAGAAGACGAAGCAAGAATGGGCGAGAGCTCGCGATTGTGTGAAAAACGAGGCCTTGCATCCGGTTTATAAGTCTCCGGGCTGTATGCGCGTATACGTATATATGCATAGATGTGTTTGTTTGTTCGCAGTGAACCCGCTACCGCTGCAGAATTGCACGGCTCACAATCAAAGCGGTACCTGGATACGGATATCCTGTGTCGAGGGCTTCGACGGTGGACTGCCGCAAAAGTTCGTCGCTGTGGCCGACGAGCAGCGCTTCGAGTCGAGCAGCCCCTATTGGGAAATCGAAATCCATAAACCAACCACTGTCTCGCTCTACGCGGTCAACGCGAAGGGCTCGAGTGAGCCCATTATCATGGAGGGCATCGCTTTTAAGGACATGGCGAAATTTACGGGTGAGCTCTACAACCATATAGAGAACGCGCAATAAGTTTATACATTAACTAGAGCGTAAATACACACTTGTAAATAAGTGATAAAAAAAAGGTCGAACTGCGCGGCTGATGCTTACATTGTTCGCAGGGGAAACCGGCATTTCGCTGGACATATCACCGATCTTGATTGGCCTGGGAGGGACTGCTACCGGATTAGGGCTTATCGTGACCGGAGTATTAATGGCGCTGTGGAGAAAACACGCCGCCTCGCCGTCGAAACCGAAGCCACCTCAACAGCCGAGCATTGCAACATTTGCGGTAAAGGGCGAGGAAGAGGATGGAAATCCCGATCTTATACCCACGACAGCGCTGACCAATAATTATACAGGTATATATAGAGTTTCGCCTGCAGTACACTCCCCCTCCGTCTATAAATTATCAGTTCGCCTCGCATATATCCACTACCGCTTATCAACGTATACCTATGCACACACACGCTTTGTAGCATACTAGGAAATTCAAGTGCGCTTCGTGCACTCCTTATCATGTCATAATTAACATTTAAATTTTGCTGCCTGCTTAGCGCCAACAGTTTGAAACGTTTGTAGGTTCTATAATAAAATCCGTATTTCTGATTCGCGTTCCTTAATAGGGAACAAACATGATTTTTAAAACCTTTTTTAAAATAAAGTTCAGAATAAATCTTACATAAAAGTACAAAAGTTACAATTTTTACTGCAATATTTGTTAAGTAATGTGGTTTTAAAAATTTGGTTTGCTAATGATACGTTTAGACGATTGAGAGCTCACGTGATCAATATGGCGGCGCGAAGGATGAAAATATATATAGATGTATAAATGCATGTAAATGTTAATACATAAAATAAATAACCTTATTGTTTTCTTAAAAATCATAATAGAGTTGAGAGATAATGCTTCAAAATCAAAATAGATTCATGATGACTGTAATTCATGTACTCCAATACCCGTACGTTAGGTTAGGTATCCTTTATCCTCTGAGCCGCCATATTGGGGAGCTGCCGTTTTAAAAACTACTCAAACATATGAATTTTTAATTAATAATATTAGGGCCTGGAGGTACTAAATCAGCAAAAAATTGATACATATAACGTATTCTTATGCTATTTCCTACTATATATAAGTATTTATATTTATATAGCAAAACTATGTCTGTTCCCTATTCTTGTACCAGGCGACCGATTCTCAATTAAATGCTTCACAACAAAGCCCATCACTTTTTTAAGAGAGAAGGATACACTGCAATAGCGCGATGACCACCGACCTCACCACTATACGGCCGCACGTTAATTTATGCTCGTTTCATTTCAGCGACGGAAACCGGAAACTTTGCACGCCGCGGACGTGCTCGTGTCATACATGATAATATAATGCACGCGGTATACTCATGCCGCTAGTGATTCTAACGTATTTTTCAAATATTCGTTTGAATTAGCCGCGTGCGTGTGTGTACATTTTTTAATATTGCCCGCGATGTTTAATGTGCCAGAGCGCGAGTGAAATACGCTTTCTGCATAAATTCCCGGCTAAAGTACCAGACGCGCGCGGGGACGTTAATTCAGCTTAGTGCATTAGCATGGAGAGCTTTATGAATACGGTATTATCAAGAGAGCCAAGCTTCTATAACTTTACAACTTGTGATATGGATATATGTTTAAAGCTTTTTGCGCGCGATAATGATTAACGCTTGCTTTTTTTATTCCGATGCGTTCCCGCGCATTATCGCACATACGTGCGGATGATAATATATACCGGCTCGAAATTCAAAAGTTGCTTTTGCGGCAAATATAAATGCATTACACGGCCCGACTCTTTTTCTCTTTGCAGATAGAAAACTTTCTGTTTACGGATCTCTGCCGCGAAGATCGCATTACGCGGAAGATCAACAGTTGCCGCAGAGCATCATACAGGACATAGATTATCCTCGAGCTGCGCCGAACGTAAGTCGCATATATGAGGAATGTCTCCGATGTGCTTATTCTATATAACAAATACACTAATATTGTTTTGCTTTTTTCGCCTCTTCGCAGACATACTACAGTCTACAAAGACCAAGCCGCTACACGGAAACAATAGTCAGACATACAACCGTCCAAGAAAGTTGCATCTAAATGGATATGCGAGTGAGTGAGTGAAAATCAAAGTTACAACTGACGAGAACTGAGGCATATGTGAATTGGAATTTACAAGTGAAGCCAATTTTAAACATACAAACTATTTATAGCTACTCGACTGATCATGTGTTTGTAAATATTGTACATAAATAATTTATACAAAAATTTATGTTTTATATTTATTTACACCTCGCCTCTATATGATTATTACTGAATAAAATTTTTAATCAAAATCAACCTGTGCATTTATTACTATATCGATCGTACCGATTCTATTCGTATATATAGTTGAAAAAATACCTTTTCCTCTAATTATTTCGTTATTATTCAAGTTGTTCTACGCGGGACTATAATGCAATCATTTTTTAAGTTTGTTGAATACTGCGTTATTGATAAAAAAAATGCATAATTAATTATGTTTATCATTCAAAAGTTTTAAAAACTTTAATAGTTTATTTTTAAAAAATTTTACTTTTGATTTGCATGCTGTATATATAACCTTCGCAGTCCCGTGAAAGTTTGTCCCACATCTTGTCCAATTATATTCCAGATCTCGCGAATGTATATATACAGATATACAGTATCAGTATAATAGTGGCGCAGTTGCAACTCTAACCTCAAATACATTATACGCATTAGCTGCAACAGGCCGGTATACTGTTGCGAGAACAAAAGTGCATTTGTTGTGTTGCATTGTTTCTATTAAAGTTATTTAACAGGCGCAATAAATAAATCAATAAAGCTTCTAAACAAAGCAGCTTTTTAAAGCTTTTCAACTTTAAAATTTTTCATAATGTCTCAAGATAAGGGTACGAAAGTTATGAAAATTCTATAAATTATGAAAGCTACAATCTAATGATTAATGTTGGCGATGCTTGTAAACTTACAGGAAACTCAAAAGGTAGAAGAAATCACGGTCATTCGCACAATAAAAACAGAAAGCAAATCAATGTCGGAGACAAAGGAAGAGAGGTGCTGGCGAAAATAAACGAAAATAGCCCTGTAATCAAGCAGTTTCAGGAATATGCTGTTGAATTAGATGCAAAACATGACCGCTATGAAAGACTTATCAAGATCAGCCGTGATATTACAATAGAAAGTAAAAGAATCATTTTTCTACTTCACACGCTTGACAAAGAAAGTAAAAAGAATGCTGTTCTTGGAGAAGCAGAAAAAAGATTGAACAATCTGATCACTGTACTTTTCAAGAACATTGCACAGGAATTAGATGGTGAAGATTCTTATCATTACTTGCGAGCATATAGAGCAGGATTGCAGGAATTCGTAGAGGCTATAACTTTTTACTGGTTTTTACAAAATAGCACACTTTACAACTGGAATAAATTAGAAGAATCATTTAATTACACAATTAATATTTCCAAGCCAAATGAAACTGAAAAAAATGAAAAAACTGACGAAGCTAATGAATTTGATCAAACAAATCAAATTGAAATAACTGAAGTGACTAATGATTCTGATCAACTGATAGAACAAAAAACAATACACTTTTTAATGCCACCAGCCGATTATATTTTGGGAATTGCAGATCTAACTGGAGAGCTTATGCGTAAATGCATTAACAATTTAGCATCTGGTGATATTTCCAGTTGCTATCAGACATGTAACTTTGTGCGCAATATGTATAAAGGATTCTTAGGCTGTGTCGGCATTTCTGGAAGAGAAGTAGCAAGAAAGCTTTACACTTTGAGACAAAGTTTAATAAAAATGGAGAATGTGTGCTATACAATCAAAGTACGAGGTTCTGAAATTCCAAAACACATGCTAGCTGATGTGGCTACAATAGCTGCAGAAGATGTAAATATAGAGGATGATGAAGGATATCAAGTATATTAAACAACAACTTAAATATTTTTGTATTTTATAAAAATTAAGTCTGTATTTTATAGTCTTCTCATAAAAATTATTTCTATATTTATGGTATCATTTATTTATTAATTTATATATTCTAGCCTGTTACTCTTCCTTGTCATTGTCACCATCGTCAAAATCACTTTCAAGTTCTTCCATACTGTCATCATCAATAAAAGATGGATCATAATCTGATTCATCAACAGATTCTTCCCAAGAATCTTCCAAATCTGACAAATCTTGCAGAGAAACAGACCTTACAGTCGTTTGAGTTCGCTTACGCTTGCTTTGTGTATGCTTATAATCTAATTTATGTTGAGGATTTTTGCGATAGCAGTCCAGCCCATATGGGCATTCTGGTCTATTATCAGGAGTATCATAATCAGGATCACCAGGATGACTGAATTCTGCCTTATGTTCAGCATTCAATCTATAAATAAATAATAACATTATAAATAATATGTAATGTTTAGTACCAGTAATGATATTTTTTAAACATTTTTTCACACTTATTTACCGATAACATTGACTGCCATATTTGCATTTCACTCTTGGTTGTGATTGTGTATTTGAAGTACCTTGATCAATATTATCAATATATAAATTTACCGGGTTGGAATCTGTAGTCTGCTCTTCCAGTTCGGATTCTGAATTATTAAGATCTTCATTTGCATAATTTTCTGCTTCTGAATTTAGGTCTCTGTTATCCCTTTTCTCACAATCTGCTTCTGATTCAGATTTTTGTTCCTTACCATACTCTGCAGAAGAATCTTCATTAGTTTCTCTTTCAACAATTGATTCTTTCTCTTTCTCATTATTATTAACATTTGAATCTTGCAATGAACTGCAAATAACAACAGAATTACTTATGTATCAACATTCTGCACTATTCATAATGAATAATGTATACCTAGATTCAACATCATCCTGATGTATATCTTCACTTATTATATTTTCTTGCACATTATCAGTATTTACATTTTTAATTGAATAAGAATCATTATCGTTATTATTTAAAGCATGCTTCGATTTAATTTCTACATCCAAATCAGTGCATGGTCTTTTATCGGGTGGTTCATTCTCCAAAATTTCTCCTGGCTATAATCAACAATATCAAATAAATATATTACTCGTTAAAATAGTTTAAAAGTATTATTACCTTTCTTTTTGGACTATTAATTTCAACCACTTGATCCATTTTAGGAACTGTCCAATTTGTTCCTAATTGTTTCCAGCTTTGCGCTTCACAGTTTTAATATAATAAAATATTCCTTCACACTACGTTTAGTGTTGTTGTAACGAAAGAACAAACGTTTCATTTACGATTTCCATAAATTACTATATTCAACATTCTAAGTAACTTATAGAAACTAACTGGCGTAATGGTCTTTTCATCATTAGTAGAGATATTTATCTTGACTGCTTGCTCAACTTTTGCACCATCTACTGCCTGAAAAAGAATATATAAGAATAGATAAAGATTAGAAATCCATTATTTTATAAAAAAGTAATATATAGTACATACCTACATATTTACATATACGTTTGTTTGTATTAACACTAAATACAATTTGACAGTAGATCTAAATATCTAACGAGTTAAACTATTCTTCTTAATAAAAAAATAATATTCAAACTCGTATGTTGATAAATACGCATATCTTTTTTGAATACAAATAGTCTAAGTAGTCAAAAAAATTAATTCAACGAAATCGAGAGCATCAGTCGTATCTCATGCAAACTTCTCTTACACGCGACGCCGATGCGGCAACTGCGCGCCAATAAATATCATAACAAAGCACAAAGAAAATTGGAGGTTATGAGAATCAAGATACAGTTAACGTTACACCCCGAAAGTGACTGCGATGGACATAACGTGGTTTATGTGACAGAAGGATACAATCAAGAGGAATCGAGATAAATACTTATTAATTGGACATTTTATCATCAAACAAAAAGGTAAGTGCTACTATATTGTTTACTATTATATATGATATACATACATTAATGGTAAGCACAAAGATATTAACGAGTTATAAACGTATGTATACGTTATCTGCATTGATTTGCCCAACCATATTTTCTCCGGTTGTTAATCCACTTTTTGCACTATCAAATTATCCACTTGAATAATTTGATATTTACTAGACATTACGAATT
The DNA here is from genome assembly GCA_024372645.1 of Trichomalopsis sarcophagae. Taxonomy (NCBI): domain Eukaryota; kingdom Metazoa; phylum Arthropoda; class Insecta; order Hymenoptera; family Pteromalidae; genus Trichomalopsis; species Trichomalopsis sarcophagae. The sequence goes on along the minus strand of QLSS01000032.1, from coordinate 469,167 downwards.
TATATATCATAAAATTTTGGTAAAAGCATCTATCAAAGTTTTGGTTAGAAAAAAAAAATTACCAACTTCACGGTAGAAACTCCTCGCTACAAAAAATCGTATACTTGAGTATGAGTTATAAATAATTTAGAATTTAATGAAACCTTGCGTGAAATGTTTAACAAACCTGCGTTTAAAATGACAAATTTTCAGTCTCGAAGTCATGATTTCTAATATTATTAGGCGTTTATTAAAACAAATGATCTTGGGGTTATATTTGCATCTGTTACTTTAAATCTTGAAATTGTGATGTTTAAATATAACATGCATAAAAATATTTTGATACATTTGGCAATACCTATGTTATTTATTTATTATTACTATTATTTTTTTGTACATTCGAGGTAAAGCCCATCGACCATCAAGCAGTAATGAATAAGCACTTGATGCTCGTATAAAAATAAAAATATCCAAAGTGAACATGAAACTCAAATCCACGTCATAGAGGGGTTAATGTTTTCTGAAACTGCAATGTCATGTTTTGCAACTAGACCCTGCTGTTTGTCCAATGATTGTTAAATATTATGAAAATTTTTGGACCAATGCCCAGGAATGCATTAAAGTGTTTGCACGGCTCGCCTGCAGCGTGTTGCGTCCGCGTAAATTCTTCTTTAATTTGTCTTTTTCGCATATTTCATCCGCCGTGTGATTACGCGTACATTTTATTTCGATGAATAAATCGTTATTGCCGCCGTGCGCCAGTTTGAATTGAGAAAAAAACTTATTCTTATACTAACTAATGACTCATTGGGCGTTGAATAAATGATGTCCTCGGATTTCTTTCGAAATGTAACGTCTTGTCTCGCTGTATTAAACCAATAATTTGATTCACAGTAGAATTTTGAGTAATCTTGACCACATGGCCATTCTACGCTGAAGCATCCAGAATTATAGTTGACTACGTTTTATTATTCCTATACGGCGACATACAACAATTAGAAGCTTTCACGCGTGACGTGTGCACACTGGACAAAAATTTCGCTCAAAAAGAAAAATGTTTTCGTTTCCAAAACTTGTACGTTCTCGAGCTCGAAAGCGTCAGTCAATGTTTTTCTTCGCATGAAGATCTAAAAGACAGTGTGATTTCGTAAATATGTTGACGATAAAGTTAAAAATAAAGTCAACTGGTCGTCGGTTTGATTCGACTGCACGTAATGCTAATGTTAACATTATGTCTGTAATTAAAGACTAAGATCAATAACGCTGTGTTCATACAAGCTTTGGCGATTAAAAAAACCAATCAATTGTACTTATACATCTATAAATAAAGGTACCAACTTATTGTGCTCACTACGATACGAGTACAACAAAACAAAATTACTGCACACAATAAGCGCTCGCCCACAGCGAAGGTTAAAAAAGGAATTCTCCGAGTGTTCACGACGAGCAGGATGAATATAATTGCTAGAAGTGAATCGGCCCTAAATAAAACATTGATCATCCTTCCGCCCGTTATAATTGGCCACGATCGTCCGGTCCCCTAAAAATAGCAACCTCTCGCGAAAGCTGCTAACTGCGCGGCGGTTCGCGTCCACCTCCCGCGCTCTCGGTAGAGGCGGCGCGCGAGACAGAGAAGGAGCGCGAAAAAAAATGTTCGATGTTTACCAATGTAAAAATATACACGCTATAAGCCTGAGGAATTGCGCAAAACCTTGTCTCCTCGTGCCGCGTTCCTCAATGTAACGGCCTGCTCTCGATTTACAAAATTTCGGAGGACCTTGGCCCGCTTGGAACGCGACTCTTTTATATTTACAGCCACGCGCGACCGCGACCGACGATCTTGCGAGCTTTACTACTCTACTCTATATGCTACTCGGCTTTATTACGGGGTTGAACTGAGATCTCTCGTCCTTGGATCGCGAGAGTTTCTCGAGCGCGAAAGCGGCGCCGACGCCCGGATGACGCGATCTTTTTCACGGTTACCACGCGCTTTGTACGAAAAATCTATTAATTTCGCGTATTGGATTCCAATTGGCGCAGAAGCGCAGGTGTTCACCGTGTAATACGTGTAATACAATGCAGTCGTATTGATTTTTCAACTCAATTAAATCGCAATAAGCTATATACAAGCATTCACACACGCAAACGTTTATTGTTATGTGCATCCGGATTCAAACAAAGCATCTCCTGGCCTATGCATGAAATACAGGTACTTCTTTGTGCCACAACTTATTTGAAAGCTCTTTCAACGAATACAAATACGAGCACGTAAAAAAGAGCAGTACGCGCATTTTAAAATTATATTATATCAAATAAAACGCGTGCCGAGCTTGCGCTCAAGCGAACGAATTTCATGCCATATATGAAATATTTCTTTTGAAGATATTCACTCGTGCGGACGAGTTCCTGGTCGTACGCATTCATATTTTCGTCATCGAGAGAATTAAAAATTCGCGGTGACGCGATTCGGATTTTAAGGACTCGAGCTTTTTTTCACTAGCATTAAAAGAAAAATCGTTTTATCTTCTCTAACGGCGATATCCTCGTTCAAAAATTGCCTCGGACCGCGCTGGGCTCGTAATTTAGCGAAACCGAAGCGGAAAATGTATAACGCATCGCCGCTATTACGTTTTAACGTATAGCTTTTGTTGCCGTACATTATACTCTCTCTCTTTCCTCTGGCGCGCGACGATATATCGCCAAAGAGCGCGAAATTCTCGCGCGCGTGAAAAAAAAGCTCCTCGAGCTTGCGGTCCATCCACCGATGGTAACCTTAGCACGGATTCTATTTTTTTCTCCCGATGCATCGCGCTCGCGCTCTATATACACCGAACGCGCACGATCAAACCGACGAACGAGACGGAAGGAGAAAATCGGCTGTAGCATATAGTGCGCGGCTAGCGAAGGCGGAGAAGGGAAGAGGGAAGAGAGAGAGAGAGAGAGAGAGAGAGAGAGAGAGAGAGAGAGAGAGAGAGAGAGAGAGAGAGAGAGAGAGAGAGAGAGAGAGAGAGAGAGAGGAAAGAATGAGAGGGCGTCTAAAAATGACGCAATTCCGTCGTCGTCGTCGACGTCGTGGTCGTCGTCTTGGTTATAGAGTTGGGAACGAGCTTTGGCTGGCTAGTGTGCACGAGTGAGACAGAGAATGAGAAAGAGAGGGAAGGCGCGAGCGGAGAGGAGAGAACCTCGTCGTCTACTCCCAGGCAGCAAGCACCGAGTCGCGCAGAACCGTACGAACTTTTACCGCGGTCGCATCTCGCTAAACCCCTATAAACCATAGTGGGATCGCCAGCTTCTCCCTCAACGCCGACGCTCACGCCGTTTATTTTGTTTTATTTCGCCCCTGTTTTCGTTCTTGCCGCACCAGACGAGCGGAACCGAGCTCGCTGAACACCGATTCGCGCACACCTACCGATATCCACGACAGACGTCGAAGCGGCGCCGTCCACACTCAGCCAGAGGAGAACAAACGAGAAACAAAAATGGTTTACGAGAGCGACTTCTACACAACCCGACGACCCTACTCATCATCCCGGCCCTACGTGTCGTCCTACAGCGTCACGGTTAGTATATCAACACCGAGTCGTTAACATGATTTTTTACTTTCTGTCATCCCCTATTTTTTCTGTCTTATCTCTTTTCGTCATTTTTTTTTATTTTTTACTCATTTTTTTCGTCGTACTCTATCTCTCGCAATTTTTCGAAAACTCGGCTCGCTCTTTTGAGGTCCCCCGGCAAAGTCACGTCAATGTCGTTCACGCGCAAGCTCGCGTTTGAAATTTCGCCGCGCGCATACTTTATTTTCCAAGCTCTCGATCGTTCCGAACTCTGATCCGCTTTCGAGGGTAAAATATGAATTTTCCAATGATAAATTTGAATACTTATCGTGCGCAACTTTTTACGTCTTGTGCGGCCATCAGTCGGTTATTATTATTATCATTTTTTTAACGATCGAGCTTCGCCGCGGTGCAGCGTGACGTTTGAAAATTGGTGACAAGACGACGACGTGGATCCCGGTGGACCTTGGAGGAATTCGCAGATAACGCTAGGTACTGCGCTGACAGTTCTCGAGTCAAACTGCAGGACACATGCAGCTGTCAAACGTCGGAAGCTTGTGCGCCATATATGACTGCGCCCGGATCAGCGCAAAAATTGAATTGGATTTTATTCGTTATTAAACTGAACCGAAATTCCCGAAAAGTAATTCTCTCAACTGTTTCATTACGACAAACAATCTAACATCTACTCCGCGCTTCCGAACGGTCGAAATTAAAAACACGAAGAGCGCATAAAAAACTTTTGACACGGTCACGTCACTCGCGCGTATATACAGCGCAAATTTCAAATACTGACAGTCGCACGCGCAGGTCCTAGCGTTATTCTGCTCTCTGACGTTCTCGAATTCGCTATCTCGATTGACGCAAATTCAAAATTCGTTATCGCGAAAGTGTGCTGACCCCGCGCGCAAATTGAAGCGGAAATAATCCCGCGAGAGCGCTTGAAAACCTTATCAGCCCGAAAACGCTCGCGGCATATATATCGTCGGAGAAGCTGAAACAATGTGTCAATCGAAGTGATCGTTTTCGAGAAAAGCAAAAGCAATATCAAACTTCCACACTCTGCTCCGACCACTACTACTCTCTCTCTCTCTATATATATATATATATATATATATATATATATATAGTATATATATATATATATACTATATATGTACTACCACTACTGTTTCGCTCTTGTATGTTTATACCTTTAACGACTTTATTTTTGCCACTAGTACTATACTACCACCGCTCGTACACCCCCGTTGTGCTCCACAATATACGTGCACTCGGTACCCTCGTTGAACTTTCAATGATATTTATGTATACGATCATGTCCATATACATCATCATTGCGACTCATATACCGTTTGGAAGGAGGTGCATTTGCGCGCAGTGCAAAGAAAAATAGTGAAGAAAATTATGATAAAATTTTAAAGCCAAGAGAAGTCAAAGGTTTTTCGACGCGCGCGTATGTATACGTCACACACGCACCGTGGGTATATAGAGGGCCTGCACGCGCGCGCGCAGTCATCCGATATTCTTAAAAACAGAATTTACCTGGAGTTGCTGCGTGTGCATATAATTCACTCTATACAAATATAAACATATGTCCAAGTGTTCCTACGTACGTGCGTGTGCGTTTGTATATCTATCTCTCTCTGTGTGTGTATCTAACTCATCACTCACTCCCGCCTGATTTATGGAATGTTTCATGATGTTCGCTATATATATATTATAGTGCGGGTTAACAATAATATGAATACACAAAGGTAGGAGGGGGTCGAAGAAGCTGCATCAACGTCGCATTGGGAAAGCGACTGCAACGTCATCGTAACAGGTGTATAGGTTATAAGCTGCTCATTCGAGTTGCACCGCATATGGCCCCCCAACAGTGCGCTTCGCGATATCTCAAACGGGCATCGGTCGGCTGACTGAGCTCGACTTCGAAACATCCGCTCTGACGCACGAGCTCGAATAATTAAGCCGTTGCGCTAATTAAGCATTTTTTTGTCCTTAACTACCTCGCTCGAAAGTGAATAGACACTGTCACGCGCTACAGCGCACGAGCTGAGCTTTATATCAAAGTTGAGCGAAGCTGTAATGAGATCCACGCAGATAGACACCATATTAATGCAATATAATTAGCGAGCTAAAACTCTCGAGTTTACGTTGCGCGCATTTTTTACGGCCCGTGTAAAAGCTCGGCCGCGCGACACTTTGAAAAATATAGCGACCACTATATGCGCACGAGAGCACCTTGTTGTAAAAATAACGAATTCACCGCTGCCGCAAATTCCGTCCTCTGCAGATGGCATCGTCGCGAAATATGAAACGAAAAAAAGCAACAACAACGAAAGCAACGGCGATAATCGAGTTGCGGAAAACCACAACTCGTAAACAAGACACGGTGAGAGGAGAAAGGGGTATGTGGAACGCTCTCCCTCTTTCGCCGCGAGAACGCTTTGAGAAATTCAGAATGTTTATAAATAGGGTTGAGAGGGCAGCACGAGGTCAAACAGGCGGCTATTCATAGCGTCGAGTGAGAGAAAGAGCATCGGCCATTTTCCGGGACTTTGAAAATGTCCAACTCCTCCGACGACGGCGTCCGCTAGAAAGAAAGAGAGAGGATATAGCGTTTGCAGAGTTGGATGCGCAGCAATGCGAACGACGACGGCCGCGATCGGTGCTTGAATGGTGAAAGCTGCCGCTCTCGTGGAACGCGCGACGGCGGTTTATCGCGTGCGCGCTGCGTTTGTCAAAGTCGAAAAGTCATCGATGCGAAGTTCGAGTTTCAAAGCCAAAGTCGAAATAGATGAAAATACACTCGGCGTGCTCGGCTCGGGTACCACCTCTGTTTCTCCGCTGCTCTTGATGCAAACCGCCCTCCCTGGTCTCTACTCCCGTTTTCTCTCTCTCTCTCTCTCTCTCTCTCTCTCTCTCTCTCTCTCTCTCTCTCTCTCTCTCTCTCTCTCTCTCTCACTCTCTCTCTCGCTCTTCCGGTCGCTGTTGGTATTTTCTGGTTCCTCGCGATTGATAACTTTGTCGAAAACGTTGCGATTTTTTTCTGCTTTACGCCTTTTTCTCTGCTTTACGCGCAAGTTCGACTGTGGAACGGCTGATCCCACAACAATTATGTTCATAAATCCGACGGTGATATCCGCCATGTGACCTGGAATAATGCATTAGCACTTGACAAGTTTAATTTGTCTTTGACGCAAAATAATATCGAGGTGTACTGCACGCTAATTCCATAATAGACGATCGAAAATCATCGGCCTCTCTCGCAAGCTCCACTGCCGTCGTTTTGTAATTTCGCTCGAACGAGCAATGGAAGCTGTGGTAAGCGCGCGAAAATAAGTTTGCCTCTCGAACGCTCGTCCGCAAAAAAAAGGCGAGCCGTCACGCGAAACGTATAATTAATAACCCCGCGGAAAATACGAGGACGCGCACAGCAGGAAAGTCCAAAAACTCGGCGCGCGAAGATGTGTGCACAAAAGCTCGCTAACTCTCCGCTTCGCGCGGCAGTATATACAGCAGCCCACACGATGAGTAGTGGGGCAGTAGGAATGTCGGGCGTCGGTGTTGCGTTACGCTATCCTAATTTAGACGCATGGCGTATCGCACACACATACACGCGAGAGAGAGAGAGACGCCTCTCTCTCTTTCTTTCATTCTTTCCTACTCTCGCGCGCACTATTTTCCCTGTGAACATATATAAATTTGAAAAAACGCGCGCGTGGGAGCTTGCAGCGGTCGAATTATGCATGAGGCGCATGTCGGGAAGTTTATTGAAATATTGTTGACGAATGCGCAGGGCTAGGAGAAGAGCTTTTGCGTGAAATCGACGCCTATAGAAGTGGGGAACTTTGATTCTCTCTCACATAGCGGCTATAGCAAAAGCGAATATAAATTTAGCTCTTTGTTTACGATTTTGAGTCATAGCAGCTTTTTAGAGCCGGCTTCGCGCTCACTTCATGTGCCGAATATTTCCTTTCTCATTACGTTCGAGCGTGTTTTCGCTACGGAATTTATTGTGTTTGCCGTCCAAATGAACGCTGCTGGTATAATACGGAGTTAGATTAAAAAATCTACCAACGATTTATCTTGGTATTAATATCTACGTGCATATAGTGTTGGCATTATTTGCTGACTGATAAATCATAAAATAGGATATTGTATTTTGATGTTTTATTTAATCCTGGAATACTATACTCTTCTGTTTACACGAATATCTCCGACAAACAAGAGATTCAAAATTTCGTGCGTATGCACTCAAAGGACTTCTGTGCGCTCCACTGTTGTGCCAATTTTTCGCACAATAAAAAAACCTTGCTTCGATTGAAAATAAAAGAATGACTCGACGTGTCACGCAGAAACTGAAAACATCCGTGATAATAAAACATACTATCAAGAGTGATTCGGCAAACGTGAATACGCGAATCAATTCGACGCGTCCAATCTTTGCCACAGAGAGTCGGGTCCGGTATATTTTTTCCCGCTCTCGTCTCTGTAAGCATATCAAATAACGAAGCTCTTCTCTCTTTCTCTTACGTATAGATAAAAGTAAAAGTAAATAAAAAAAGCCATTGCCTTTTGTGAAACAGTAAACGCGCACCACCAGGGATTCCTTCCACGCGCTTCCGTTCGCAAAAAAGAAATGGAACAACGAGCACACACGCGCTTCAGAGGGTGTATAGGAGAGCTTTCGATCGAAAAGCGCCGCTCTCAAAAATCAAAGCAGTGCGTGCGAAGATAATAATGTTCGTGGATCGGTTATACGCGTGGGTCTATCTCTCTTTTTCTCCCTTTCACACGCAAGCTCCCGAGAAAGTTCTTGGAGAGTAGCGGAGAGAGACCTCTAAATCCGAGCGGTTCATTTCTGATTCGATAGCAGTGCGTGCGAGGCCGAGAAGAGAAAAAGCGGTTCTATGCGATAGCAGAGCTGAATTGTTCAATGCCCGCGTAAAAAAAGTCTCTACAACAGTCGTATTTTTTTATCTGCTTTGGGCTCGAAGGCTGTTCCTATACGATACAGAAATTTTCAGCTAGAATTGTTCGCAGCCGAGTCTGTCTGTACTCGGCCTGTGACCACTGATGACGTCGATTAGGCTACATTATCCTGCGCATCACCATCATCTCGCCGTTTGATAGCAAGGTTTAGCTTGACGCTTTCCTCGAATTTCAATATTGCATTCCCAACAGCCGTTCAGTTCTTCTTCCAGCTCTCGAGATGCAGAGTCGGCGCGCACGCGCGGCTATATTAATATACGGGCGCGAGGGCTTGTAAAATCGTGCTCGCCAGTGGCGCGAGGCCGCGGTTCCAAGATCTAAGAATACCTCCAAGCTCTCTTTCTCGCTCTGCTCTCTGCTCTCTCGCGCTGCTGTTATTTCTCGCTCTCCGCATGTTCTCTCTCTCTCTCTCTCTCTCTCTCTCTCTCTCTCTCTCTCTCTCT
>QLSS01000032.1:420416-460183 GCA_024372645.1 Trichomalopsis sarcophagae | reverse complement strand
CTCTCTCTCTCTCTCTCTCTCTCTCTCTCTCTCTCTCTCTCTCTCTCCTGCTCTCGTATGCCTGCGCTGCGTCGCGGATAGGCCTCGGCTTCGTGGTCATACAGTAGTCGAGGAGTTGTGTGGAAGTGAAGACGTCACGAGGTAGCGTACACTCATACGTGGAAAAAGAGTGTCATCAGCTGTAAAAGAGCGCGAGATCGCGATATATAGAGAGACAAAGCGAGAGATAAGAGAGTGAAAGAGGGCATATTGTATCGATGGAGAAGCCGATGGAAATACAGTACAAGGAGGCTCTGGAACGCTCGTTGCAGAAGGAGAGCTCGGTGCCGTGGGACAAGTTGCCGATGGTGCCGCGACCCTCCCTCGTCCCGGAGCCGTTCACCGTCTGGGGCCGCAAGCGCCAAGACCCCAAGAAGGAGTTCTACCAGTACGTCACGCTCAAAGAGAAGGAGGGCGAGGTCCGCGGCAAGAACGCTGCCAAGGACGACCACGCGAGGCAGCTCATCGAGGGCGGCACCATATCCAAGGTCGGCCTCGACGCCGCCGGCGAGCTGGCCCAGCGCGGACACGTCTTCGAGCACGGCGTCCTCGCCCGCAAGCCGGGACAGCACCGACACGCGACTACACCCGCCACTGGCAGGACCAAGATCCTCATGGCTCTGCAGACGCCGTCTTGGTACCGATTCTAAACGGAGCCTTCCGCTGCGCAGACCTTTTATGCGCACGCAGCTTTTATTCTAATTGTTGTTATTTTCGTACGAACTGTTCGAGGCGCTCTTCTGTGCAACAGGGATCAGTTCTCGTTCTCGCCAATTCGCGCTGTTACGCGCACGTCAGATTTTTAGCCGCAATAGCCGAGTGTGTACCGTGTTTTTTCGGAGCGTTATTTTTAGTTCGAAGAGGAACCGCAGCCAAGATCGCTTTTACGCTGTGCGAAAAACTTCGAATTTTTTGATGATGATGATGATGCCGCCAAATCCTCTCGAGATACATACATTCTTACACTTTACTATTATATTCTTATTATTATTGTTATTATGTCACGTACGATCTACATGTAATATATAGGTATACATTGTGTGTGGAGAGAAAAGGCATCGTTTCTTCGCGATTTCGAGCGTGAAAGAGGAAGAGAGGAGAAACAGGATGTTGTTACTGCTTCCACGAACACGTAACCGTGACTGCCAACTTTGTCGCAATCAACTGGACGTTAATCATTCTAAACTTAGAGTCGAGCCGATTTAGCGATTCTCCTCTTTTCTCCTTTCTATACTACGTACACAGCGATGAGTCGATGTGTTATTACGTTTTTCCCACCAACTCTCGAAAAAGGAGGCGACGCGTTGTGGATAGAGAGTTTCCGCAATGAGTGTAGACTAGAGAAGAGAAGGGGAAATAAACTGCAAAACTTTTTGCACGACTTTCCCTTACCGGGGTACAGACGAATAGAACAATGTATAGTGGAAAAACGTTCGTCAATTGACGTTCAAAATTGTATAATCGATCGTCGTGTGAATTCATTTATTCTCGAATTACAGTTGTGAGTTCACTTTGTACACATCCAAGTCGCTAAAATAAATTTGTAAAAATGCCAGAAACCGCATTTTCTTTTGAAAACACGAACCTATATATTAACACCCATCTATTAAAGAAAGAACAATCGTTCGTTGTGAGCACAAAATTAAATCTTCACCGGTGGAAATTTCCGTTATACCCTTTTGAAGCGGAGAGACGTCGGTATCTATTGCGCATCAGCTGTTATTCCATCCTTTACACTCGGAGACTGGGAGTAATGGAAACGTAAGCTGCAGAAACAAAAATAAAAAAAAACTGCGTTAAACATGCGATGCAGGTGTATTATACTCACGAAAGCTTTACCATCCAACAACTACCGTTTACTGTGCTAAATTCCGCTCGCATCGAAAATCGCTGAAAATCATGCCTCGAAAATAACCTTTTCTTCCTTTTTCTTCCTCGCACCCTCGCTTTTCGGAAAACCCATTTAAACGAGTGTCACGCGTCACGCGCGCATCATTTCACTTCCCCTACTCTCTCTAAATCCTCGTTGAACCGATGTCGCTCGGCTTCATTTTCATACGCAGGTCCGTAATCGTATGTTTAACGTTTATTCCGCACACGCGGCGCGCGTATTTCGTCCTACTTTTCCGGCTCGGAACAGTATAGCACGACCTCGTGCATTTTATCACGCTCGTGAGCCCTGATGATGCACATCGAGCGGCTGTTTTAATTCGTTTTCCAGTGCGGAATTCAACGTTGAATTCGCTATCCAGCCTTGTGTACTACTCGACAAGTTTTAATTGGGGAAAACCTTTCAATTAGGCTATATTGAAAAATTAACGCAGCGCTGTCACCATGCTCGCGCCGGAGATTGAATTATTATAATTGTGTGTGGGTATATCACTCCTCCCACCGATGCTAATTACATTTAGCGGTGCGCTGATAATAATATGATGGAGAGGACGCGTCATGATGAAACATTTCAAACTTTTGATCGAAATTTATAGAGCAGGTATGGAAAGTACGTAGTTGACTTGGCGCGACCGTCTATACCTCTATAGGAGAATGAATCGCAACGGGTTACGCAATTATAGTGTTATAGAAAGAGGATTAGTCCGATTTCGCTATCTTCACTACGAACAATGTTTTAGTTGTATTTTCCGGCTTCGAAAACTAGCAGATCGTAGTGACGCTAATTCCGTATGCGTGACCGTTACGCACTCGTGGAAAACAAAACATCAAAGACACACGTGCCGTCTGCACGTATTATTGTATAGCCATTTATGCAGTGCGAACTCTTCGTCATGATCTGTTTACACAAATTTATATGCAGTTACAGGAAAAGGGAAAAAAGATTGCGTATAGGGTTTCTGAATTTCAGGGGGAAAAACAATCCATTAATCAGCATTCTTTTATATTGACATAAAAAGCACCACGTGTATAGAGTAGCAGGATATATGAAAGGCGCGCATATAGAAGTATACACGCCGCTGCACCTTCCTTCAAACGCACGCGCGCGCGTGTTGAACGCATGAAATGATAAAAAGCAGAAAAATATAAAAATGAAAATTTCGAAAGGGAAATTAATAAATCGCATTATTATAGTCAACGACACACGGCTGATGTACGCGCACGTATTGAATGTATTGCATATTATATACATAATATTATTTAATGCGATTGCGAGCGCTACGTGCACGAACGTAGGTATGTATAACACATGAATATCTATATACATACCACCAGTCGAGCAAGAATGCCCGCGCGAGTGACGATGCAATATTTACGTGCGTTTTCATGTAGACGTATGTTTTATCATTACACACTCTTACATATTATTATATTATACCTTCGTATACAGAGATTCGTCAGTATATAGTATATAGATGTATAGTGCGCGGCATTATAAAATACATCCTTTGCGCTGATGGCAGAAACAAAATTAGCTCGTTTTGCGCACAAACAGCCCACAGTCTCTTATAATATTTCTCGTATACTATAGTACCTACCTCCGCGCGTCTGCACTAGTATCATTATTACGTTATTATTATTGTATTTCAATTCACTATTCGCGCGTTGCGGCGCGTATCTGATGCGCTGCATGACGTTCGCGAGTCATCCTTGTGAGCGTAGCTGTACCGCGACGCTTTGACCCTGTATATACTACTCACGTTGTGTGTCTATATCTATACATGCGTAATCCCAAAACACCTGCATGTGTATTACAGTGGTAGAATATTGCCTCTCAGAGTCAAAATCGCGCCGAGCATGCAGCAGTAGTATATTTCCCTTTCCTCAGTTCCCTCATGCATGGATATATTATACAGCTGTAAACGTATAAGTGTGTATTTTGCACGTACAGAGAAAGCATAACCCTTTTCGCCACTCTCAAAATACACTCGCGGATCCACAGACTAACTTTTGTCATCGCCGCTCGCGACACTCGCGCACACAAACACACAGACGTACACATTATATACACATTTCTGCCTGCATCCATACCTCCTACACACCCACTTCGCAGTCCTCTCCGCATCAGAGCCTCGGTAGGTAAATAGCACCTCCTTCTAGCAGTGTGTATTTATACGTATTCAGACACGTATGTACTAGTCACGTCCTTCGAGACGCCATTTCCATTTCCGCGTACTTTTTGGAATTTCTCCGTGGCCGCGTGCGCGCAACGCGTTACGGTTGCAGCGGACCGTACATATATATACACACAATAATACACTTGCAAATGTATACGACGTATTTTCAGGTCCGGGAAAATGTCTCCTTGAAAAGGCTAACTAATATAATAGCCCATAGCGCGGGGGGCGATGGTAGTTTTGCGCAGGGGCCTGTATCTTTATATACGAATAAATATCCGCGATCGCAGGTCTTGTATACGCGGTTTTACGCGCGAGAGTATTTCAACCATCCGCAGAAATTGATAAAGACGCCTGCCTGCACACGCGGCGATAGAGTTATTATAAAATCGGCCAACATTTGAATAATGGATAAGCGATAAGCGTACACGCAAAGTAGAAAATACCGCGTCGCGAGCTGATTATTATTATTATTATTTTTTTTTTGTACTCGCGAAAGCTGAGTTTGCGCTAATTAAAAAATTAGCTATACGTTCATTTCCGATTCAGCGGGCGCTTGTAATTGAAATTTAACTCGCGCGACACACACAGCAAGCCGCACGTGTGCCAAATAGTACATCAATGAAATCGGCAGCTGTATATTCGTGCGCTTTTCGAAGTAGGGGTTCGTTGATAAAAAAGCTACCCGTTATATGTTTTGCGTGTATGTGTGTTTGGCGTTTCGGAATTTTATAAAATGACGAATGAGCTGCGCGGAGTGCATAATACCGCATAATACTCAGTAGCCGCGGGCAAACGCGCGGAAAGCTTTTATTTGTTTTGCGAAGCACGTATGTATGTGTAGCTCAGGCAGGCAGGATAAAAGTATGTAAACAAAAGCGTAACTGCGGCAGCGGTCACGCGATGATATTAAAACGCGATCAACCAATCTCTATATTATTCATTGTTATTCATTGACGATCGAAAAATTTAATATGTAAAAGCGCATCTCTTTCTATAACACACATAGACATACCCGAAAATATGCATACCTACCTTCGTGCGAGTGGCGTCCGGTAGTTAGTATATTATAGCGAGCAAAAATAAAGGCCAAGTCCCGAGTGTACGATGATAATTGTTCCAAGCAAACAAGAAAAAGCAACAACGCATGACGCCTCTCTGTCTCTTTCTCTCTGTATACACCTTTCTCTCTCTCTTTCTCTCTCTCTCTCTTATATTCTAATAAATAAACAAACGCACGCACGTAACGCACACGCTATGTACTGATCTGTATGAAAAAAAAGCCGCGCTATAGCAAGCATCGTTGCTAAGTAGAGACTGCCTGACTCACACACACACGGACACATACGGACACACACACAGACCATGAAACACAGCTGATGAAGTATATAAAACACGTGCTATTCTGGCTCTGCCGATATCTAGACGCCCCGGCACTACGTCGTCCGCGACTACCCGTCGTCGGGCGTGAGGTCGGCCCAGGAGCAGTACAGCTACTCCTACACCAACCAAAGCAGCAGTGACAGCAGCGACCGTTATGGCCGACCCCAGCGTCAGAGCTACACCAGCGAGAGCACGGTGAAGCGCGAGTCCGGGCCCTACGGCAACTACTCGACCGAGCGCAGCTCCAGAACATCATCGGGCGGTGGACCTGGCGGATACAGATCCTCCTACGAGAGCAGCACCTCCGGCAGACTGCCCGGAGGCACGACCTATCGCCACTTCTCCTACCGCGTCTAAATCACAGCGTTCATTATGATTAATTGGCGCGCGCACGAGCATCGCTATTATTATATATACATACATAATTATACGCAGCTTTCGTCTTCCTTCTCTACTGTATTCGCAGGATATCTCTTTATCTCGAAATCCCGCACACGTACGCCTATATTGTATTGTATATACAATTGCGCCGATATGGATATATTCGTCGATTTCGTCGAGCGCGGGAAAATTCAATTAGCGCGAATCGAACGAAAAAATAAAACTCTCCTTTCCACAATTGGCCGGGTTGCGACGCTCTAATTAAAATTTTTTCATCGCCGCGCGCCGCGCATATATACACTCTGCAGCCGCGACCATGAAATACATATACGAGTCGTCGATCGAGCGCAGCGCGTAAATTTAAAACGAATGTTTGAGCGATCCCTTCGTTCGTGCACCAGAAGGCACACACACATACAAGGTTATACGTTACACGCCGAGAGAAGTAGTTCATTCGTGTGCCTATATGTGTGCATAGAGGGTTTTCGAGCGCCTTGCGTCGCTTTTATTAAGGTTCTCGAATATCAAAGCGCTGCTCTTCGGCTGCGTATATGTACACCTATATAATAACGCGCTCGCGGGATTCTCGGCAAAGTGTTCCCTTTGAATGCATAATAATCTGGAAGTGGTCGGACGACTATGTCGAAGAGAAAATTTTGCCTATCCGTTATCATGGCTTACGCTTGCACTCGTTTATTTATATATCTATTGTATTAGAGAAACTCAGCATTTTGCATAAAATCTCTTGCTTGCATTTTTCTTTCCTTTATTTCATTTTCTACGCCTATACTATAGTCTGTATACAGTTATTAGAAACCCCAGATGCCGTTCGTGCCAATAAACGAGCGGCGATCTCGCGCGCGCGCCAAACCTTGAACTTGCGATTCAGCCTCTATATATAGAGTGACTCTATATACGAGAAAACGAAACTAAAAAAATACACATAACCGTAGTCATTGTCGCAATATCTTCGAAAAATCTGTAACGCGCATTAGACAATTAACGAGGCGTTGAATTATTCACGCACACGCACACGCACACGCACACGCACACCTGCTGATGGTACGCGCGTCAATAGGTATATATCCAAGCATAAGAACCAAGAAAAGTCTATACGGAGTGATGATTGCGCGACGCTACAGTAGCGCGACGCCAAGGCTTTGGCTCGAGATTGCTAGTCGCGCAAGCGGACGAATTTATACACATAAGAACGCATGCTGAGCGGTTGCGAGACGCGCGGAGAAGTTTTATTATACAAACGCACATATACTTTATACACATGCACACGCAGCAGAGAGAGCTTTTATGTATGGTCTTTTCACACTTAAATATACGTATATATTAAATACGAGTCGTCTTTCGTTTTCCCAACACCATTCTCCAGCATAATTCCCCCCCCCCCCCGTCGCACACACGTCGATTGCATATTATTGTTATTATTGTTGCTTATTTTACGATATGTATAATATATACCATTCCACTGTTAAAGTGGAAGTCTTGAAATATAATATTCCACATGAGCATTATCAGCGATATTATCTGATTTTAACAATATGTCAAGATTTAATCTCATCAGCCGAGAAAAAAAGGGCCGAGCAAGCGGCTGGAAAGTCAGCTTTAACTTGATATCCGCAGCGTGTGTTGAGCCAGAAAATCACTAAGAGAAAATTAACCCGACTCACCTATATAGCTAGACACACAACGGGGTATAATTGGCCAGCCGCGGTTTATTATTAGATTTCAGACGCGCACGCGAGCCGGAAAATAATGCGCGCTTTCGGCTCGTTATAAAATCGTTCTCGCCGCTTTTGAAAGAAAAACGAAACAACATAGTGCACACGCGTCAGTCACGCTATCTACATCATAATATATACATGGTGTCTATACTCTCTTTCTTATCTATACCTGTATCTAATCTATGAATCTGTCTCTATTGATCACATCGACATCATCAACAGCGAGCCCAGAGATTATACTTTACTATACCTAAAATCTTCATCATCTCAGAGTCTTCAAAACTTCACGAATAAAATTAGTTTCTCTATACATACACACGCACACACACATACACACATATATATATATATATATATATATATATATAAAGCGATATATACCCTTATACTTATCGTATTGTTCTTTTTCTTCTCTCGACTTTTGCGTGCTACCTACTTCTGACCACGACGACGACGCGGCTAATCTCTGTCGTCGACGGGGCTCGACCGCACCAAAATAAATCAAAAACGATAAAAAAATATTATACGAAAACTACATCGTATGCAATTGTCACGTTGAACTTTTTCCAACTATAAAAAGCCGATACTGCAAGGCCCATTCTACTTATACAACCCCTATGCCACCACCACTTACGTGAGTACTACAAGGCGTTGATCGAAGAGCTCAGTGTCAGAGTGAAGTTATTCGTCTCTCTCTATCCGTGGGTGATATTATGTTGGCCGTTAACGTCAGAAATTCGTTTGGCCTATAACGAGTATATAAATAATTTTAGATTCAGCCGCGCGGCGTAATCGGAGTAAATATTTGTTTCACTCTGATGCTGAGCTGTTCACTTTATACGAATTTTTTCCCCCTGGCTCCACTAATTTACTATAGAGTGTACACATAATTCCCGACTAAATTTTTCTCTCTCTTTTTTTTTTTTTTTTTTTTTTTTTTTTTTTTTGTTGACTTTTGAATTTTTTGGCCTGAATTTTTCCATCTTTCTTGTCTTTTTTTATCTCTAGTGCAATGAGGCTGCGTATCCTGCTGATTCTGCTGCTTTTGGTTTTTTCTTCTTCGCACAATTAATTTATACACGCGCGAGAGAGCTTACCCGAAAATGCTTGGAACAGCTATAAACAGCGTTTTAACGAACCGCGAGAGAAAACGGGTGAAAAAGAAGTCGCGGAATATATCGAATCGAAGAGACGACGAGAAACTTGGTTCGAGTTTTATGGTGCGATTTGAACCTTGAAACAATAAATATATACCATTCAACCTCACGGTCCGGCATCCGCTGCGTCGAAGCCCTTGGCAAAATAACGCTTCGATTTCTATTTTTACCCTGGTAAAAAAGTCTTTAGGTCAGTAGTGGTAATGAATGAGCGATAGAGCAATAATCCGGCTCTCTTCCTATCTCTTGCTCTTTAGAGAGATCGTGAAATTAATAATTAAAGTTTTAATTGCTCAATTTATTAAATTTAACTTTTCTGATTGCATAATTAAAAGTAGTATCAGATTACTTTGACTCGCGAGTGCGCTCGAACTCGCGCAACAGACTCGCGTATATTTATAGAAGCCTCGGCTAACGCGTGTAAAAGTTGATTCAACTGATTTTCCGCTCGTCTATACGCGGCAAACTCCCTCGCAGATAATTTAAACTCGCGCTAAAAGCAAATAACGGTATAATGTATATTATGATAAACTTGATATGCTGCGCTTTGTCCGCAGCTACACAGAACAAAAAAAATTCTTTTTACCGTAGCGTAAAGCTTATGTGCGAATTTCGAGAGAGACGAAAATAGTCAGCCAATCCGACGACAGCCGCATATATTATAAAGAATCATCTGAAAGACAGCATCACTCGCGTTTACTCGTCGGTCGGAAAAACGAAAAGATAAAACCGTCGCTGAAAAAGCTCCCTTATCGCCGGCAAAATCTCCGCGCGGAGAAAAAAACGCTTACACCGGACACACGAGCTCTCTCACGCCTGGTCTGGCCGCATAATTATTCCAACGCTTTTGACAAAAAAAATAATGCTCCGCATCTCATCTCTACTCTCTCACTTTTCAAGCCTGCAACAGCAGCGAATGCGAGAGCAAAGATATTAAAAAATAAAAAAACAAAATATGCTCATTTATAATTGAGATAAAGAACAAACGTATACTATCAAGATTCGTGATGTCTTAATTTATATAGCTGAGGACGATACCTCACATGCCGTACACGGCGCACAAGAGGCTCGTTTCCATAGTACACTCGCCGGCGCGCATTTACCACTCCGGCACTTACCTGCCGATAAAGATACACTCGCGCGTCAGGCCCAGCATCATAGCGGCAGAACTCAACAGGATACGCTACCTCACCAGGCCGTCCAGCAAGTCTTACACGGAAGAGTACCTTAACTCCAGGGACTACATTGTAAGTTTCGCCAACGCTGCGACCATCTATGTTGCGGCTATAGATGTGCTTTACCGCTTGTGCTCTATAAATGTATTGTACGAGAGGTCTTAGTTGTTGAATACTTGTTTCTGGTCGATTCTTTTTCGCGAAAAGCATATAAACGTAGTTTCTAGTCGTATCTGTGCAGTAGAATAGATTTCGTTGAATGTCGATGATGAAAGACCAGATTTTGCAAAAATTATTTGATTACACGTTGATGCACTACTGAGATGGCAAAGAGAGTAATGGAAAAATGGTGTTCGATCTAGGACTTCGATGATGAAACCAGGGAAATTCGCGCGAAGACGGACAATCTCCTCCGCAAAATCCACGTCTTTGTACCCCGACCCTCAATCAGGTAAGAATCCTTTGAAAAATCATACCGCGCTTTCACGTTCTAAGTAGAATAACCGCTGTACGGTCGGATGCGCGCGTTCAGCCTTTTCAATTTCTGGGAAAAACAATCAATCGCGCCATCCGGATTATCACCTGTTAAGAAACGCCCGCTTAAAAATAGCGGCATTTTTCCGGCCCGCCGAGAAGAATAATCCGCGTTAAGAACTTGTCTCTCGGCGCGGCGGCTTCTGTCATCGTAAACTATTGTGTTTCCGAGGCGTCTATTATTAAACGCTCACTATCAATTTAACGACGCTCTCGCTTGCTCGCGGTTTACGCAACGCGTGTGGGATTTAAATCCGCGGCGTGTCTGACTGCACCCGACCTCGTTCTACTGCGGCCGAAACACGAATAACTCTTGCGGCGCGATCGATGTCCGATGGAACAAAAAACAAACAAAACAATATCTCTGTCCCCAGCAACTACGACGAAACCGCGCCGGAGCGTCTGCGCAGCGATGACTACGTGCGTCGCATCATCAACGCGAAGAACTCGCGCAAGGACATTGAGAGCCTGCCATGGTACAGCACACCGGAAAAGCACCGCGACATCGGGGCCGGTCACTTGGCCTGCATCAAGTACGCCGGTGGTAGGCCCCAGTCGAAACGACGACCTTACTACACGGTCGGCGACCTGGTGCCCGGAGACGTCAAGAGCGACGTCAAGCTCATGAGCTACTACATGAAGAACCGCAAGGCCGCCGAGGACGCCTGTAAGTCTAGAGCACGCCGTGACCAAAGCTGTATAGCCTCGCACACTCACAGTAACGATAACGATGGCACAGACCTATTGTAAACACACGCGAGACGTTATACAATTTCTATTATACACCTTTTATAATACACCTGTTTATTTACTTTTTTTTCTCATGGTATACAATTTTTTTTTCTATATTCAAACACGCAATGCTCGACGCGAACGCATTTTTTCTCGCCAGTATATTTTATTTTTTACGCCACACACACACACACACACACACACACACACACACACACACACACACTTTTTCTTTGTCGAAATGTTGAATTCGCATATCTCTCTGTCAGCTCTATTTGTTTGTTATTTTTTTTTCATCTCTGAGTTTTGGCAGAGGTCTGCAGCATTTCTGTGTACGGGACATGAACGCATTACGTTAATTACACACCCTCGCTCGCGCGCGCCGCTTTTTCGTCGTTGTCGTGCGTATGACACTGCGCGTATACAACAACGACACGCGCGCAATCGACGTGTATTTTTGGTACACAAAACCGTCGGTGTACATGTTGCCGATGCCGTAACCAAATGCGTTCACCGTCCGCGTAGAGTTTTTCACTTTCAATTACTGCTCTCTCTCACACACATATCTATATACCTATACACATAGGAATCTTTAATTATATTGATAAATCAAGGCGGCCTCGAGACGTCGTCGTGTGATTTGCACTTTTTTTTCTCTTTTTTGTTCCTTTATACACAATATACTTTTATACTTTTACCTTTATTTCGTTTATCTGTATTTGTATTTACACGCACACGCATTATTATAATTTCTCACGTGTCTGAAGGATTTCCTCCTCTTTTCGTTGTTTTCTGTGTATGTGAGACGTGCATTTATTTTTATTATTTATATAATACACGCACTTCTTCCTCTCTCTTTCTGTTATGTTTATACCTCTCTCTCTGTCTGTCTTTCCGGCACATGTCTTTAACAATAATTAAAAGTCACGCGAATATATTATATATACGAGGATCGATTTATTTTATATTTTTTGTTTGTGCAATGTGTACACGCCCACGATGTTTATCCAGCCGGCATCGCATCGAGAAAGCAAAGAGAAAAAAAGAGCACGATATAATGCATAAACGAAGCATCGGTTGCCGCTGCAGACTGATGCATATGTAAAGCAGTGCATACATACAGAGAAGAGAGCGAGAAAATCTCGGAGGCAATGAGCGCGCGGCAGCCGCATAAACGCTCGAGCCCGTGAGCTGCGGCGAAAAACATTTTCGAGCGAGCGAGAAAAAGCGAGAAAGTACAGCAATAACAACGAGAGCTATATACAGACATACAGTATATCAATAGTAGGGCAAAAAATAAGCGCAAGCAAAAATATAATATATATATACACGCAGTCGCTGTATCTGCATGCGATCACATATTATAATAGGTATATACATATATAGACGCAATAGCCGACAGCTATACGAGCACAGCGGTTTTCTCAACGTTTCAGGCGGCAAGCAAATCTCCAAGCAGGCATCTGGTTGGAGAGATCGCGTCCCCGAGCTGTACGAGGATCCTACTAAAGCGAAACCCAAAGTGGAAGAGGAAGCCGAGGAGGACTGAGACCATAAATTCAATTCATAAATTTAATCACCCCCGCCCCTCTCTCTCTCTCTCTCTCTCTCTCTCTCTTTCTCTCTTTCGCTGAACACCCCGACGAGCCCCCACACCCTTGAATAGCCCCTCCACCCCCATTAACCCCTTGACATAAACACGCTATACTCTGCACCCTTATATTTTATATATTTCAACATCACCTCTTATTCTGACTTCTGGCCCACCACTTTACGTTGTCTCTGCCATTTTTGTTTGATACGACTATACTACTGTATACTTCTTGTAGATCACATGTCTATACTTAGCTTATTATTTCGTCCATCGCGCGGTTCTTCGCTGATTTCTGCAACGGACGTTGTT
Organism: Trichomalopsis sarcophagae; assembly: GCA_024372645.1. Lineage (NCBI taxonomy): Eukaryota > Metazoa > Arthropoda > Insecta > Hymenoptera > Pteromalidae > Trichomalopsis > Trichomalopsis sarcophagae. The sequence goes on along the minus strand of QLSS01000032.1, from coordinate 447,076 downwards.
TTGAAAATTACACACACGCGCGCATACACGTAGATTAGTGGGAGAACAGACCACGGATACGGGGGAGTATGACAAGGTTTAATTTAAATTAAGATTTCCATTCGAACGACGCGATAAATGCGACACTATAACTCTTTCATTGGCTCTGGCACTACGAAAATTATACACGCACACATACGTATACGTGAGAAGATCCTATATATACCTGTTGGTGGTTGTCGTTAATAATTTTAGTAATGTTCGTCGTTAATATATTTTTCACATCGAAGCGCGCTGCGGAGATAATGTTTTTGCAAACGCTCTTTAAAAATATTTACCCTACGAGGCGTACTATTTTAAAAGCCATTCGATGCAATAAGGGCAAGTATTTTATTATATTTTACGACATTATATCTTCGCCGTGAAATAATGTGATTATCTCTGGTGAAAAAAATATCAAACGATGTCAACGCAGACGACGATGAACAACAATATATAGAGGACGGAAAAAAAAGTTCAGGATCTTTTTTATCGAACGACACTTTACATTGTACACGATTTCTCAAACGAATATAATAATATATACATAAAACAATCGAGAGGAAAAGAAAAAAACTTGAAAAACCAAATAAAGAAAATTTGTAAATTTATCAAGAACATGTATTTCTTACTTTTTAATGATCCCTGTAATTTCACTTGCCTACACGATACGTTCCCCAATTAGACAAAAAAAAATTATCAATCCGAGGTAAGACCATACTCTCAGTGCGTGTCGCTTCAAATTCTAACGACCTTTCCGTTACCTCGAGTGTGAGGGGGATAAACTTAACGTAAGCTGTATACAAGGGATCGAAAATTCTCGATTTTTAAAACAAAAATTATTTGTGATTTATGATCAGAATTTATTTGTCAACTTGCTCGTTGTTTCACGCCGACCCAAGAGGATTCGCGCATATTTATAAACTTTAATAAATAAACTCAGCGAATTCAAATTTAGAGATGAATACACGAAATCCATTTTAACATTTAACCAGGTATAATATACTTTCGAATTTTCAATGGCTTTACACATGTGGCGCTTTTAATATTATTATACAAATCCTCTTTCCTCGGCGTGTATATATAGTCGTTCCGGACCGCGCATTAAGCGACCCCCTCGTAGCCGGACGCATCTCTCTCCTGCACTCGAGGGTACCTGACGAAGAGAATATAATCGCATTTGGCCCTTATAACAAAAAGCGCCCGAAGTTTCCCGCGCAACCATCTACGCCACTATAACTTCGCATATGTGGCGAGAGTGACGCTGCAGCCGAAAAAAAAGACGAATGTCCCGAAGCGCGCGCATACAATTATAATAATATATTATACGCATTTATGAGCCGTTCGCAGCCTCTCACGACGACTCCGACTATATAATATATATTTATAATAATGCAGCGTCTCATTATTCTAAAACTCATCCATCAGCGCGCCGTTAAGCCCATATATAAATATACTGCGATACTGCAGACCCGATATATCATCATGTATGTAAACCGTCGCCTAACCGAACTCTCTTTACCCCTCATAAATCGCCCCACTTAACCCCCATATGTGTATGTATATATGAATATAGCTCTCTCACGTCATTTCATTTGTTTCGTGTGTACCTCATGATGGCTGTACGGCTGTATAACTACAAACTACAAAACGTGATGTTATAAGTATACTCAGGCTTATGCGTCGCGTTTCGCGCGCCGATTGAGATCCATATGCGCTCGATCTCCCTCGCGCGCGCGGACGTCGAGCGCAAAACGAGAAAATAATATTATATCGACAATATAAGTGCTGTTACAGATCATCCGGCTTCCAAGCTTTCCTCGACAAAACTCATTTTTTTTTTCTTCGGCTTTACATATCTAACTTGTGCGCAACGTAACAACGCTTTGGTTTTTTGCTCTCTGATGGTATATGCAGCTATAGCGCGCAATGTTGTTTTTTTCGCAGCGAACATCACTTTGCTAACGCTTTGCCCTCGCGCTGAAAACAAAACGATCGCAGCATATAGAATGTGTACATGCTGTGATTTGTAAAATGAAAAAAAAATCCATTTTCTTCGCAGCGCCACCAAGCGTACAGCATAGCGAACGCGCTAAAGAGGCACAGAATGGTTAGTATAGCGCCTTTTATAATATAATTGAAAATTTAAAACTAAAGAACGAATAACATACCGCAAGCAGAAGCGGATGTACTTTCCAATTTCGCTTGATATCTGCTGATGGAATGAAAAACCGTTCCTTTGACTGTACTCTTTCGCGCTGTAATTAAAATATTTTCCACTCTGCGTTATACGCGTACAAAAGAACTACAAAAAGTAATTCACACAAATTGAAAGTCGCACGCTCTTTCTCTCTATATATAGTATGAATTGAGTTTCAAAGAAGATTAAATTGTAAAAATTATTAAAACAAAAAAAGTTCTCTAATAACCCCCAAGTTTTTTGTGCCAATGTACTGTGTACAAATACTCCCTTTGTGTTTCTGTAAATTTTAGCTCCCGCTCCTTCAGTCACATGGGCCGACGAGGTAGTCCACAAGGAAGGTAAGCGCCAACTTCGATTCTCACTGTACCCTCCTTCCTCCTTTGTGTACACAGAAAATAAAACTACTCGTGTCTCGTTCACCCGCGCGCGCACACACACATGCATTTCCCTTGTCATTTCGCTCATCACATCAGCGCCTCCGTATCGCTCTTCCCTACAACGTTCCTTCAAATGCGCCGATGTTTACTTAGCACTTGTGTGTATGTGTATGTCCTGTCCGTGAGTAGAGCTACCCGAAGAAGAGCCGGTAGAGCAGCAGAAGCCTGTCGAAGAAGAGCCAGTGGTAGAAGTCGAGGTCCAGCTGACGGCGGAAGTCCAGTTGCCGAAGCCGAAGAGAAAGAAGGAAAAGAAGCCCGTCCCGGAGAACAATGACGTCGAGGACATGGAGGCCGAGTACGACGTGGACGGTGGTATACGCTAGCTCCTTCTTTACGCAATCTCGTCTCCTCTATTTTTCCCTCTTCTTCCGCGCGGATTTATACAATACACGTGTAGAGCTGCGTGTATGTGTGTTGACTTTCTTTGTCGGATCCACTCGTATGGCCGCTGACCCCCTTTGTGAACTTCCTCTCTGTTTCTCTAGCCTCTGTGTTTCTTTCTTTTTGTAATCAGCGGATTCTTGTCCTTATTGTTTCTAATCTCTGCTCTCTGCTCTCTCTCTCCCTCATCTGTGTTTCAATGGTAATCTATCCCCAGCTCTCTACCGTGTTGTTCTCGTCATTCTCTCCTTTTTATTATATACTATACTTCTCTTTTATGCACGAGAAAAGTCTCATTTCATCGCGCTCGTCCATCGAATATTTCATTCATATTTCCAATATAAGCTCGGATTTAAGACAACGTGCAGTTAAATTCAAGTACAATAATGCGCGCAGGATGCTGCTGCATTGTATATAAATTCAAGCTCTATTATATTACTTTACCGTTTCTTTTCAGACTCTATGATATTATGCGCTTTGTGAAATACCGAGTGATTTTATTTTTATGGCTTTTCAGTGAAAAAGCAGCCAGACGACGAGACAATAAAGAAAGTCCAGGAGTACCTCGACAAGAAAGCCGCTGAAAAGAAGTAATGGACCTACTGACTTAATCTTTACCATATAAAAAATGAGCATGCTTGTGTTTTCATTTTCAGACTTTTTTTTTCTTTACATAACAACCGTATTGTTATATGACGTCGTTGTAAAGTTGCCATGGTCGATTTTCGCTAATTTTTATCTTAATTTTTTTTTTATTCGTGGACTTCTATCTGCAGGAAAAATTACGGTATTGGACATTCGAAACTGAGACAGTTGTCCGCGACGACCGATAGTTCAAAATCGATTTCAGCGGGAAACTTTAAGACGACTTTCTAAACGCTCGACCTAATTCATTTAGATGATATACTTAATTGTAATATTGTGAGGCATTTGAAAACTTTCCCAGAAAGGTCTAGGTATACGCACTGCTTTCACGCGAATGACACACTTGATATTATACTTAATTGCTTAATTATGTTTACCCATTTGCCTTAAGCTGTTCTGTCTCTTACTCTCCCACTCCGGAGCCCGCTTACATAGTTCCTAGTACTAGCAATCTAACATATAGGCTGGGCTTTGTTGAGCATTTTCGAAGGAGGAAGTTTAATGAATACAGGTAAAAACCTTGAATATTTAGAGAAGTTTTTACTCTGATTTAAAATCCGTGCGATTTTTAGAGTATTCGTGAGCTGATATATAGGCACCACTATATAAGACAGCACGCCTGGCTCGATCGAATGAAAGCAAAATCGGTTGCTATGCGGATAAAATCTAGAAATGCGGACTTCGTACGCAATCCACAGATCGTAACGGCGTTACGAAAAAACCCAACAAACAAACTCTCTAGCAATAATTGCCTATATATTATACTGTATATACATACAGAATTGCGATAGCAACTATGGCAAGCATGGCCCAATCGAATTAACTGCATGTCCTGATATAGAACCCGATTTTCACGCTAAATTTGCGAAATCGACCCTCGTACATTGAAATATGATACATCGTCTATTTTCAGAATGGAAGAGGAGAGGCGAGCCTGGGAACTGGCCGAGGCGAGGAGAGTTGCAGAAGAGCTTGAAATCGCCAGACTAGCCAAGATCAAGCAAGAGGAGGATATCCGCATAGCGGAAATCAAGGAACAGGAGAGACTGGAAGCTGAGAAACAGGCCATAATCGAGAGAGCCGAGGCTGCCAGACAAGAGGCCGAGAGACTGGTCGAAGACGAAAAGTAAGGATACACCTACAAATAGACTCGAGTTTATATATACAAAGAATTATATAATAATAATGGCGAGGATGAGCCGATGCTCCAAGACAAAAAAGAAAACCAGTGTGTGTGTGTGTGTGTGTATAATCTTTTCAAAGTTGTGCAACAGCCCTACCGATCGCGGCGGAGCGTCGTGAGCGTCGTACCAAGAAACGCCCTGCTTGCTGTTGCACGATACTTTAGAATGTAAATATATATTAACGATCGGGCAAGTGGTTATTGGATAATGTTATTTGTATGCTCACGAATTGATTCATTCCTTTGTATGATATTGGATAAATCGACTTAAATTCAGGAAAAAATCGCGATGTATATAGTCGTAACGAAAATTGTATATAATATGTACATTAGTTTTGTTATACGAGACCTGTAAATATATAACGTAATATACATATCAAATGATCGTTGATAGTTTTAATAAGCAAATTTAGTATTTTATTTAGTTGTACGCTAAAACACGAATCACGTGATGTTTATAATCCCCCCCCCGCACACGTATGATTGTACTAATCAAATAAGCAGGTGCTATAACACTAACGAAAAATATTCGAAACAAACATTTAATTTCAACCTTTTCCAACTGATGCGTAGAGTTTTTAAAAAAAATAACAAGTAATAGAAGTCAAGTAAAAAAGAAAAACAGGTCAGTAAATTGTTGGGTATACTTTCACTAGTTGCATATTTCATGTCAGTATTATTTGTGGATATACGTTCTCTCATAGTGTATTCATTTGTCAATAAAACTTTTTTGTGCGATAAAATTTCGATTGCATTATACATGATCGTTTGACTGAATTTGTAATGTTTGTTTATTATATTTTGTATAGTACCACGTAGAGTAAATTCTTATATCAGGTATATATCGATTATGACTTGTTTCGTTTTTTTGCGGTGCGCCAGTGCTGTCTATTTTTCTCTCGAAACGAGAAGTTAATTTTTTTATATATTTATACTTTTTGAAAATAGTTTTTTATGGAATGTGAGAGCCGTTGTATGGCAAATGACGACAAATTACTGAGACGAAAATCTGCTTTTAGATTATACAACGAAGCCGTAGCGCAAGCAATCGCCGACGAGGAAGAGCGCTTGGCCAAAGAGAAAGAAAAGGAGGATCAGAAGAAGCAGGAAGACGAGGAGGAAAAAGTTGTCCAGCTAGAGGCGACCAACGGCGTGGCCAGCGACGGCGTCGTCGTCGACGAACACCACTCCGAGGAACACTCCATTCACCAGGACCTGTCGGACCAGGACAACGAGGCCAAGCCCTACGAAGTCGATCACGACGAAGACACACAGGTAAATCAACGTGAAAACTTGATAAATAATCACCAAGAAATGCAACAGAATAAAACAAAACGAAAATTTTCAGGTCGAGGAAGACGTACACGATGAGCCCGAGGAACTCGAGAACCCCTTCGTCGACGGCGAAGGAGCGTCAATCCCGGCCGAGGTAGACGAGCCGGCCCCGGAGACGCCAAAGGTCAGGGAGAGCGGAGGCGCCGGTGGAGAGCAAGGCTTCGACTGGTCCGAGTACGACAACGAGCCCGAGGGTGAAGAGACCGGTGCAGAAGAGCAGGCGCCCGAGGTTCAGGAAGAGAGCAGCACTGCTGGCGAGCAACAGGTCTTCGACGAGTGCGAAGTTGCCAGCCAGGCAGAGGCCGACGAAGCTCAGATCGAGGAGTCCCAGGTGACGGAGGAAGCGCGGGTGGAGGAGGAGGAGGCGAAGGTGGAAGAGGAGGAAGAAGAAGAAGAAGTCGCACAAGAGGAAGAGGTCGCACAAGAAGAGGAGGAAGCACAGGCGACGGAAGAAACGCAAGAGGAGGTAGAGGAGGCGCAAGAAGTACAGGTTCAAGAGGTCGAAGCGACAGAAGAGGTACAGGTTGAGGAGATCGAAGCGACGGAAGAAGAGGCCAAGTCTGAGGACAAGTCTGTCCACGACGCGTCCGAAGAGGAGGAGGAAGAGGAAGAGGAATAGATTTAGCCTACTATTTATAACTATGTAATATTTATGCGATGAAAATTCTCTTATTCAGTTCTATATTTATATCTGAAAAAAAATCTTCGTCATCATGTTATTGTACAATTTTTTTCACTTATTTATTGCTCTCGTTGAATATGACTACGTTGTATTTAGGTAGTGCTCTGTTGTCTTTTTTCGACTATTATTATGTATATGTACACAAAACATTTTTTGATAGTTTGTAAATGCGTCGACTTTTTCTAGTAATATTTTACAATATAAGCGGACCAAAGTGATCGGGCCTAAGACAGCTTACGATATCTTTATGGAGGTTCTATGAAAATGTAATGTTGAAAAGGTGTCTTGAATATTTATGTGTTTAATGTTGAATGTATTTGTTGAAATATATTTAACTCGTAACTCAATTATACATCATAATATTTATTACTCCCTATGACCTGTTCCACCAATAACCATCTTTCCCAACTTAAAAATATAGCATGAAAATAATCTTAATATTTTCGACTACATTGAAAATTGCAGATACACTATATTGAATTTCCTTGTATACATATAATGTATAAAAAATCTCATTATTTAGCATAATTTTTGACAAATTTATTAAAAAATTATTCAAGTTACTGTTTTGGAGATTTCTGAACAGAACATTTTATAGTTTATAATACCTAATAATGATTAATTCTAGCGATACGCATACTTTTTTAAATGAAGTAATGTTAATGAATTTTTTATTGACAAGTCACAAATAAAATCTAAATAACTATACAATAGCTAATAATCGAGCTAATAATACAATGGGCTTGTCACCAAATATACAAAATAATATCTAATACCAGGGTTATGATGATGTTTTTGAGATTATATATAGAATTTTTAATCAAGCAAAAAAATAAGGAACATTACATCTATCTCATGAAAATATATGCATTTTCTATAAAATTTATAAAAAATTGACTATATTATATTTTCATCCAAAAAATAACGAGTAACAAATCTTTAGGTAATTAGTATTGATAGTTCAATTCACATGGGAATTGAACAAAAGTTCCCGTGTTTGTCACTTTTATCACACATATTCACTTGTGTCATGAATTAATTGATCATTCTTTACTTGGGAAGAATTTAAGATTGCATTGCTCTGCGATGAGATGCTAGAAGCATCATTCTATGGCTTAATCTTACATTATGATCTCTTAAATACCTAATCAAGTCTGCTTGTTTTTCAAGCAGTTCAGCCAAATTTAATCCTCTTTGGTGATACCCTACTTCACCGGTGTACGAGTCTTGAGTGAAAGACATGAGCCATTCCTCTCGGGTAACATCTGGTGGTGGCTTTGTTCGATTGAATCTAACAACTCTCTCTGCAATGTCAATAATTCATTTTTAGTTTTAACAGACTATATCATTTTGAAAACCATCATCAAAGAGAAAAAAAACTTACTAATGTAATTTATGTAGACTGGTACTATGATTATTAACTCAAAAGTAGTTAATAAAAGAATATAATTTAATGGTGTGAACCACTCGGAAGCCCTGCAGTAATTTTCATAATTGTTCTTGTGGGTATGATGTAAAATCACTGATAGCAACAAGTAGATTGTATTCCACAATGATGAGATGAACAGAGGTGTTCTGATGTGTTGATAAGTTGATTGGTAAAAGTCTAAGTAGCCACATATTCTAAGGGTGTGGTGTCTTGCTTTAACCAAATGATCGACTACCATGATAAGTAACCAATAGGCACAGTGAAGATAGAGCAGTACAAAGTAGGTGTCGCATTTATTTTTTTCTTCAGGCCACATAGATACAAATATTATTCCAGTAATTTCCAAGGCTACCTGTAAATGAATGAGATGAAATATTTAGTTAGTAAACAATAGCAATAGTATGGACATATTAAATTTTTGTATCAATTGATACTTACTCCAAAGATAAGAGGCACAGCAACAATTGGAATCGTATCCAACTTTTGAAAACTCTCTTGCTCTTGGGCAACCAAGACAGGCTGAAGATATTCTTCATCGTCCATGTTTAATGATGCATCAAAAAATACAGCACCCTGAAACTGAACATGGTACAACTCTATGATCAATGTTAAAATGAATTATGAAAACAAAAAACGTTTCTATACTTATTCTCTTTACACAGAATAATATAAAGCGATATCTCAAGCAATTAACAAATGAACTAATAATCAGTGAAAGATTATTCAGAGAATGAGTAATAAGTACTCGATGTTGATAACAAACTTACAAATCTCTCAAGTTTACAGCAATTAGCACTTGTTATAGGAATAACGCGATAGGGAATGACCCAAAAAACATAGGTTAGAAGTAATATAACAAATCAAAGTACGTAGATTAATCATCTACTATATAACTAGGGAGCATTTTGACGTTAGTAGAGCACGAAGAGGTTAAAACAAGCCAGGATATCAAACATTATTTTCTTATTAGAACGAAGAGATGTTATTCACTTACACTGCCAGAAGTACTTAAATGACGTGTGAGACTGACCATTCCCCGCTGAACAAAAAGTAAATGACGATTGGAAGTGGCAAGAAAAAGTAAATAATCAGACTTTGCTCCCCAGCCTTTGACGTTTTATCGTATTTTCTTGTTTTACGCCATTTCTCTGTTTGGCTCTGACATCTAACAGCTTAGTACAGCCACGAAAGACTGCAGCGACAGTAGAAGAGAAAATTTCGTGAAACACATGATCGGCCGATGACGCATACCTTAAATATGTGTATGTATGAACGAGCTACGAGTTGAAGAATTCACGTACGCGTTTGCTATGACTACTTCTACTTATACGTGTGATGCATTGACTGTTTACTTAGGCAGTTAGCTTAAGAGAAGGTACTGCGCGGACGGTACGACGCCATTTGCGATCCCGAGTTCGCGACTGTATTATGTGTCGTCGGGAATGAAGAGTTTTGGTTTACCGACAAGTAGGTGCACTTTAACACTTGCAGGCAGCGGCGGTGGTGGGAATTTTGAATGTTGTATTCATTGTTATATACTTGATGGCACATTCTTAAATTTAAATTAATTGATATCAACTTTTACTGACATACACTTAGTACTTCTGAAAAATTTCATTTGAATATATTTTCAACGATTCATGAGAACAAATGTTTTCAAAGACGATTGCAGATTTAAATAGAAAAACACGAAGAACCTATTATCGTAAGCATGTGTTGATATCAATATCGGTAAGTCATCGATTTCAAAGTTTCACCGCAGTAGTTGAAAATAAAATAGTCTCATTATAAAGTCGCATCCGTCGAAGAAATTCATAATAATAAGGACGAGAGTATAAAAAGCTATAAAGTGAACCTACAAGAAAAGGGAGCGGCGTTAATATGCGCATATACCGAGGACGATGTACTCAAGATCGTTCCACTTTCGCTCCTACGCTTATTCTTCTTTCAAAACATAAATTACACGAGACTCACGCGCATGCACGTTATAAAATCTAGCTGAATCATAAAATCAAGTACAATTTATTGCACCGCCTGCGCACGTGTATGCAGATATAGCACCCCCATGAACCTCTTAGATAAATTTACAGGCGCACCAGAATAATGATAAAATAAAATATAAGAGTAGGCATAAAGCTCTGAAATAAACGAACGTCACTATAACACACTTATATCCAAGCACCGCAGCGCGAGCATAATCTCGAGCGATCTCGCCAAATGGGATTTCGCTAGTAGCTCGAGCTTGCGAGAGCGCTAAATAACTAGAAACCTTATTCTGTACACATATATGTTTATCGGCCACCTGCTCTACTATTCCAAATTTCCAGCCGTCTCTGTATGAGTATGCTACTCCTTACCTATACACTCACATTCCTACTCTCTGAGCATATAGTTATAATAAATTATATAGAATATATGCCTATATTATACCTACCCTTCCTACATGCATGATGTTAAAGCAATAGCAGATGCGTCAAAAGGCATTTGTCCCTGCCACGACGGCTAATATGCAGCAGCCGCGTGATGCGTGGAAAAACTTGTATAGGTGCAGCGCAGCCATTGCACCGCAAGCTCGTTTACACAATATACTCGCAGAGATCAACGCGATCGTGGTCTCTGTGTATATACGTACACATATAGGTACAACACATGTACGAATGCGCGTGGCCGAGGCGGCGGCGGCGGTGGCGTCTGCGCGCACGTGGAAAATTTAATAGAACGAGTGAGAGAGGGAGAGGGAGAGAAAGCGCGAAGGCAGGGAGGATCGTCCAAGAGCTTGCGGAGCGCAGTCTTATGTGCCTTAAGCACGGCGCGCGTTCTTGCCCCGGGCGCATTCGGAGAGATAAGTCGTACAAGTGCCTCGGCTCTTCCGATCGGCTCTGCTTTCTCTCTGACCTTCTACTTCGTACTTTTTCTTTTCTTTCTTCACGCACACCCGATCGAGCTTGCGAGTGACCGCCGTGAGCACGATTTTATCCATATGCAGAGCTCATTGCGTTACTTATACTAGATCCTCGGCGAGGATCTCAAGTGCTCACGGATTTTTAATTTCGTGTAAAATGCGCGAGATTCATAACTCACGTGAACGAATCGCAGAACATACAGGGGCAGGAGTTTGAACGCAGGCGAGAGGATGCGCATCAGAGCCGAGTAAACAGACAGCGAGAGAAGGAGGTAAACAGATTTGAATGAGAGCTGTTTGGGAGAGGAGATGTGAAAGCCTGCTGGTAATCTGCATATCAACGTGAGAACCAAAACGTTCCTGGCTGGTCAGTATACATATAGGTAGATATAATACACGACCGCCCGCGACATTATCATTCGCGCAGTATTTACAGTGCTCGGAAATGAATTTTTAACGGGGTTAGTTTTTCGCCGATATCGATCGCTATACGAGTATATACATAGAGACTAAATTTGAATCGAGACCGCCGCGCCGAGCACGATGCACTCTATATTATACTTGGTTGCGATTCCATTTAAGAGTGGATTTCAACGAAACTCGGATCGCGCAACTCATAACGCTGAAATCGAATAACTTTCCGAGCGAGTTTAATTAATTCGCGGCAAAAAAGACTACGTTACATGTAATTGCGGACGTCTCTCGCGCCACGCTCGCCTACTTCCATCAGTCGTCGGCGGCGAGCGCATGCAACGCGTGCGTCTAATTTTAAATCTAATTAAGCTCGTGATCGTTAAAGCGTTCGCTCCTTTTGTCCCAAGAATCAAAATAAAAGAGCCACCTTTCTATCTGGCTCAGGACAAGCTTGATCCGATAAGCCCGAGAACCGAGAGAAGCGATCAGCCATCAGCATGATGAGCAGCGGCGCCGAGACATCGAGCGAGAACCCGGCGGACAAGGCGAAGCAGGATGCGCTGTACGAGGACCGCGAGCCCAAAAAGATCATCCGGATAATAACGGTGACGGCCTACATGGTCTCGGTCTCGTTCGTCGGCATCGTCCTCAGCGCGTACTACATCTTCCTCTGGCATCCGCCGAACCCGAGACTCATGCACGCCCAGGCGATAAGCTCGCACTCGGAGCCGAGGGTCGACTTCCACGTGGCTCCAGAGCTCGACGCGCCGACCAGAGTACCACCGGCGATGGTCCTGTCGAGGATGGCACCGGCTGCTATCGACGTGTTCGCAGCTGCCGATGCCGAGGCCAGGTTGCATCCCGAGCAGGAGAGACTCAAAACGAGACGAGAGATCGTGAAGAACGTTAACCCCGTGCTGAAGGCGAATTTCGAGAAGGGCAAGTCGTCGGCAGAGGCTACTCTCGGACTGCAGGATGTCGCGTGAGAACATTTTCTTTTATGCTTTCGATACGGAGTGGAATTGGGTGACTTGCATTGGGTTTGGGCGAATCTTCCTGTGGCTTTAAGGGCACGGTTGTTTCATAACTTCATGTTTGGAGTTTTATGTTGTTGATTCGATAAGCAAACAGCAGAAGGCCAGCCATCTGGAATAAGGGGCACGTGGAATTCGATCGCGTAATACGCATTTTACGAGCAATTGTAAAGATAGAACGAAATCATGCGAAGTGAACACGTGAGATACTTTATGGTTAAACGTTCACGATTAAGTTAACCACTTCAAACTTTTTTTTTCACATGATTTTATAATTTATTTTCCATTCGATATTTTCTAATAAAAGAAGTTCAGAGATTTGGTAACAATCTCTCGTTCTTAAAATTCTTCGTATTCACAACATAAACACACTTTCTGCCACCTCATTCGTATTACGCTAAAGAGACATAAAAATTGTTAAGTAGATAAAAACGTGATTCAATTCTTTTCCAACAGTATGCTGTTGAGTTCATCGTCCAACAGCGACGCTTCGTTCTCGACAAACTCGAGGGGTGACCAGACAGACAGGACTAGAAACAGCAGAACCTCGTACTCTTTGAAAAACGACGCGTCGTCGTCGGAAGTATCGGGCGCAAGCTCGACGAGGGCTACGAAGAAAGTCAGCAGCGTAAAAAAACAGCACCAGATGCCTTTCGCTCTGAAGCATCTCGAGGTGCCGATCAAGTCGGAAGGATCCAGAAAGCGACCGCTAAAAGTCAGCGCTACTCCGACAACACGAGGTTAGTACCGCTGGTTTTTTTTATAGCACTTGGTGCTGTGTTGCCTTCATAGTGCCTTTTTTTAGATACGTATTAATTCCTGATAACTGAGACACTTGTGTAGATTAGACGAAACCGAGGTGTACGAGAGAAATTAAATGTTGGCTTTGACATAAGTATTAATTATAATCATATATACGAAAGTTGATCTTTGATGCTTGGAGAGGTCGGCTGGCAAATACATATGCATTCATATACATAGAAAATTCTTGTTTCGTGCAATCCAAGTTTTAATTGGTTTCTCAGATCAATCAATATACGTTCATTTGAGAAAATCCTTTTTATCTTCTCACTTCTTATTAACTGCTGGTTTATATACGAAAGCGACACAGCTACGTAGTTTAATTAAATTGAATTATATGATCCTTAAGAACTTATTGTGATAATTGCGTGATGTAACGTCAGAGGGACAAATGAAACAGAACGTATTTTTTAATGACCAAAATAAAATTTAATTACAGTATGACAATTCTCGACCTTTTTTCTAATTAACAGCGCGTAAATGAAAACGCGAAAACAAATACGACACATTAATTAAAATCCCAAAAAATATAAGTAACTCATTTCTACGCATAGGATATCAAGTCTCTCGAAATGTCGAATCATCTCAAAATTAAACACGCACATCTGCTACTCATATCCAAATGTGGCACGAGTGAAAATCGAATGTTTAGTACTCGGCGTATACACATATATACGCAGAGTCGAAGTACGACGTGGTTTTCGGAGGCTCACTCTCGCGGGGATCGTTTGTGTAGACAACGACGAGATTAAACGAACCGGATGCTCAAATACAGCCAGTAACGTCTGACCGCGAAAAGAGGTGAAGAGAAGCTTTCAGAAATGCGATGCTGCGCTGCAGCCTTGCGTAACTTATCCAATGGAGCGTTGTTTCTAAATGGATTTACTTCTTATGCTAGTACCTTAATCTTTTCAACCGTTAAATTATTAGTGTTATTTTTAAGTTTATAACAACTAGGAACTTTAAGTGCGTTCGCGCACTGCTTATCATGTCATACTCATAACATTTAAATGTTGCTGCCTGCTTAGCGCCAACAGTTTGAAGCGTTTGTAGGTTAAATAATAAAATCCATATTTCTGATTCACGTTCCTTAATTCTTGTACCAGGCTACCGATTCTCAATTAAATGCTTCACAACAAAGCCCATCACTTTTTTAAGAGAGGATCTGATTTAGAAATATTACATCAGCTGCGTTAATATTAGCTAAACATCAGAGCTTTCAACTAGTTCTCCACCCCTTTCCATAGAACATTAAAAACGAAAGTTGGCTATAAAAGGAGTCAGACATAATTGGCAATTTTCATGTCCATCTCCAATTTAACGGCAGTTCGCGCTAACTCAAAGTAGGTTTACGAAGAGCCCGAGAAGCGGAAGTATTATATAAGTATAAGCGCTTGGGTTGTTATATTAAGACATTAAAATTTAGCATATTTAGTGTCTTCACTTCTTTTGATGCTTTCGAACGTTTTACTGTTGTGTATTTATCTCTTCGTCATTCGTTAAGGGGGTCTGAAAGTCAATTCAAATCTAGATTTCGCGCCACAAAATAGCAGACGACAAAAATAACTAATTTGCTTATAACAAACAATAAAAGCACAATTACGAAAAACCAGGAGATAGTTGCCCTCCGGTACGCAATTATCTATCATTTTACAAAGTTTCAAGTTATTATAACAATATGCCTCAGAAAAAAGCTTGAAAAATGCATTTTTTTAATATTTTTCAAGCTTTTCTCTGAGACATATTGTTATAATAACTTGAAACTTTGTAAAATGATAGATAATTGCGTACCGGAGAGCAACTATCTCCTGGTTTTTCGTAATTTTGCTTTTATTGTTTGTTATAAGCAAATTAGTTATTTTTGTCGTCTGCTATTTTGTGGCGCGAAATCTAGATTTGAATTGACTTTCAGACCCCCTTAATTACAGCGAAACCGTATTTATAGTAATTGGTTCATTCTCGGGACTGGCGCGGCGTATACCGGAGTTCACCTCAACCGGGTTAAAAAATGTGCGTCTCAGCAAGTGATTAGGACCCTCGCGGGCGAATTAAGTTTCCCGCGAGCCAAGGCAAGCAGAGATTGAGCACACAAAGAGAGATTAGAGTAATCCAAAGGCGCTAGGAAAAAACGGCCAGGTTTATTAACGGATAAGTATCATAGCATTGGCTGCACGTGTGACAGTGTCTAGTGTGTGAAACGCGGGGCCGACGATCTATATAGAGGATCGAGGAAGAGTGCCTCAGCTAAAGATAAGAGACATAATATTCAAAGCCATAGAAATGGTGCGAGACAAGTTCCTGCAGGGGCGGGAGACTAATCAGACGACGAAGAGAGTTTGCGGAGCAAACGGGGCAGGGTCGCGCGCGCGCGCGCAACGCCGACGCCGGGGCTTCCTTCGGGTACATGCGTTATATCATCGGTTGCCTTGCTTATATATACCAGTATATAAGCAAGCGCACTTGGTTCTCTTTACCCGCTAATGCAAACAAAGTCGTGCGTGTGCGTGCGGGTGTATTTGTCTTACTACCGTTACCCTTACAATTCTGATCCTCTTTCTCTCGATCTCTGAAATTGTTTTTATTTCTTGTTGTCAAACTACTTAGTTGTATAAGTGTATAGACTTGGCGATTCGCCCTACAATTTGGCAATGTTTTTTTTTCTCCTGTTGGAATTTAATACATAATTCTTGTTAATTGAATATTGTCCTTATTAACTGAGTAATTGTCATAGACGACTTGTACCCTGGATATAGGTTCACTGATTTCAACTTAGCAATCACAAGAATTTATCAGAACAAAACGTTTAATTATTTTGGTATAGATCCAGTGTAATTCGTACATCCAGCATTTCTTAACCCAGAAATAACGACGTCGAAGAATTGAAGCTTGCTCCGAGCAAAGCAAACAAAAACTACGAAAGTTCCAGTTAATTCTACGCCTCCTGTGCGCAAGTTAAAAAATCGAACGTTCCGAAAACAAAGGCGCGGTGTTCTTCCTAATACTTGAGCTCGAACGGCTAATCGTCCGATGGACGGAAACGCGTTATTTGCCCAGTTAATAAACTCAACAGTTTATCGGACGAGGGAACCACGATGAAATTGATCAAACTGTCAATAAATTCGGTTTCGATTCCTCGAGCAAATGCTATGATTACATTTTTTAACAATGATTGTTGAGTAACTATATTTTTTTAAGACTTATTGTTACAATTTTGACTAATAATTCAATGTTTCTATATCTAATCGCGAAAGCTCACAAAACAAATCAATGCTTCGATTTACGCACAATGCCGCTATTAACCCTCCATAGACAAACGAAAATTTAAAAATCACGTAGGAAGTCACGCGCAACTCCCACATTCACACGAGTCATCGAACGACCAAAGGCAAATTCAGTTACAAGCGCACTTCACGACGACGAGCCGTAAGTGCTCTTTTGTATACAATGTATAAGAGCCGGTCACGTGTCGTACACTCAAACGAGCTAAGACGAAAATTGGATAGATCAAATTAATCTGCGAACGCCAAAATTCACATGTCCGGCAACGCCGCAGTCACGCGCCTGACCGCGCGAGACCCGTCCCGCGCTGTCCATCAAGCGCCTAATACTTATCGATCGGGTTGTAAGAGCACGAGCAATAAACTTTCACGCGCACGGAGAGCGAGTGTATAACCTGGTGAATATTCGGACGTGTCAAGGCCCTTCGCCGGCGATATCGCGGCGCAGAGCTTGCAAAATCCGGGCTAATGGCCTGGATCTAGGCTGATGCTAAAGATCGTCGATTATGTATACAGGTCTTTCGATTTATCTGGAAACGCGCGTCCGTCATCGTCCTCATTCCGTTTTCAAGCTCGTTCGAAGTAGAATTTTTCATACGACGTTCAGCAGCTATTCACGTATGATAAATTTATAATGCCCAGAAAAACGCTGTACACAACGAAGCTCCGAGTTTTTCCGCATGAAACTCGGAATTTTTCAATTAAAGCTCGCGTTCGTGAAAATGAAAAAATTTTAAATTCCTCAAAGCGCATGATATTTTCCAAGGAACTACTGACCCCCTTATTCCACCCATATAATGCACACTCGAAAAAAATTACATCATGCGCGATTCAAAGCAAGCCTAGCTTACGTCATTTTCCCGCCGTCTTGGAGAACAGCTCGATGATTTTCCCCCCGGTCACGCGGCGGCGCCAGCTCTCTGCGCAGAGAGTCGCGGAGCATGTATAACACATATCGCGTGTGTCGTCGAGCTTGCGCAAGCTTCCGCGTGGCAGCGCTGCTATTCTCCCCCGAGCACCTCCGCGCCTCTCAGTGGCAAGGCGTAGGTGGCGTCCGGTAGCCCTCGTACTCCTCGCCGAGAATAGACGCGTGGACATCCTCCATTTCGCTCGACTCCTGGACGACAGAGTGTGCGCTTTGACAGGCCTACACATGGGCCCGTCGTGACCATCAGTGCGGTAGGCCGTCGTTTGGAGTTTTTTGCTTCCCTCGATTTTCCTACTTCTTACGTGTGCGTGAATGCATCGAGAGAGGATCGCGGAAGGATAATACCTACATCGAGGACCGAGAGGTTCGTTGCGCTGCGCTGACTCGGCTGTGTGGTAAGGAGAGCTTTCGAATAGATGTATATAGCTATACACACGGGAAGAATAAGTTGGATCGTTGGTTTTTCTTACACCCAATGCTGATTGATGTGTACTTATTGAGAAGTGAGTATATCTATATTAAATGAATATTCGTGTTTGCGCAGAGTAATCCAAGGCATTATAGCGAAAATAAATTAACACCGCGCGTTTCGCGCTTTTTCTTTGTTTGAGCGCGAACGGAACTATATTGTTTACATTTGCATCGATCGGCGGGCGCGCACGCGTGTGTATGTAACGACTATTAATATATTCCCTTTGTTACGAGTTGTGCAAACAGCGAGAGAGTCGTTGTTTTCGTAATTAGTTTTAGATTGGATTTTATTGCAGCTGATTCACAGGGGAGATATTACTGCGCGAATATGTACCTACACATGCGCATATAGGCGTCTATTCGAGAATAAGGGTCAATTCTGACGCGCAGGGTGGCGTGACCTCGGCGTAGATGGCTCTTATACTGTTTTTTCCTCGAATCTATACAAACGGCTCAATACGGGGTAGATAAAATGCTGATCCTGTCGACGTTGAATTCATATTGATATGGGATTATCTCGAGCTTGAACTTTCGATAAAGAGTCATGAGAATAGGACGAGTCTGAAATATTTGTTGTAATGTATTGTAATGGATCTTTGAAGGAATAGTACGGGTAATTTAACAATCAAAATCCAAGGGCTTCTTTCATTACAGAGCTTGATGCAAAAATAGAGTTTATACGCGCTGTTGATGGAATCAACATTTTACTGTATGACTGGGTTTTACCGGTGTGCTCTCGTCATTCGAGTTATTTTCTGAGAGGATCGCGTGTATTTATACCGTTGTTACCTCGATTCTCCCCTTTTAATTACGTTTTCTACTATACTGTAATTAAAATTTAATTACATTGCGTTTCATTACTGCCCCAGCACGCTTGTACGACATGTTACGATGAATAGTCTTCGAACGAATGTTGATACAGTTTTTCCAAAACGTTTGTTGTTATAATTTATTTATAAATTAAAAATCTTCTGTATCAAATGTAATTTTTTCGAACTCGACCTAATCAGCTAATTCTACGCGACACTTCGAGTCGTGATCGATTTTAAAAATAAAGAGAATCGCGATCAATGTGGATCAGAAAAGCTTTCGAAAAGATACACAAAATCGACTGTTCCAAACACAAGGAGGATATATCGAGAGTCGTTGCATAAACACAATCGAGCTAGTCTGGGCAGAATATCAAGGATAAAATTACTCCGTAAATTCTCTTTCTAAACGCATTAGATATATCGGTGCACATCAATCAGCCAAAATGGGGCACGCTATACAATCATCAGAGAGAAGCTATTCAAAAACAAATATCGTTTGCACAAAAAAGTCATTATTAAATTTACAGTATAGTCAACTTAACGCATATCTCCCTGTTGTATAGCGCGAGGAATATTGAGATCAATCATCGCCGCAAACATCGTCTTACCAAAATCGATCTTTTCTATATTCAACACACATATTTTGCTCTTATCTGATAAGTTACAAGAGATTTGCAAACATGGCATTCTTCAGCTCAATCAAGATTCAAGCCGCGTGTATATGCATGTGTGTATAGCCAAAGCACACGATCGATGAAAACAAAATTTCTCAATATTCCACGAGACAAGAAGGTCAAAAAATCCGCAACGAAAAGAAAGTCCTACAGCTAACACAAATATAGACATCCATACTAAAGCACGAACTAAAGATGGTAACCGCGCAGAGCCGGGCCCGTCGTAGGATGCAGATCTCGCGGAAGATGAGCGCGCACAACGTGATGGCAAGCATCAGCCGCACCCTGGGTACAAAGCACGCCGAGGGCAAGCCCGCGAACGAGGTCAAGTTCGCCGGCGAGGAAAGCAAGGATAAGCTCTACGAGCCCAAGCACAAGCAGAAACTCGTGCGCGTCCTCACAGTCGTCGCCTACATTATTTCCGTCAGCCTCGCGGCCATAGTTCTGTCGCTCTACTACATGTACATATGGGACCCATCGGATCACCGATACAGGCCGCACAAATCGCCCAATGCGACTACACCGTTGCCTCCGGCCAAGACATCCTGCGTCGATGTCACGCCCTCGGTTATGGGTGAAATTGCTGGATCGACCAATAAACTCAATGGTAAATTGGATGCGAGGTAGCTTCGTTTTGTTTTCAATGTGATCGTTTTGAATGATACGCGCGGCTGACCATACTCGACATGTTTCTACTGGTAGTTTATATCTTGGGAGACTTTTTAGGATTGACTATAGAAAAACGTGTGATATTATGTGATTTTCTGAAGTTATCATCATTTTTCAATATTTTTCAGAATATAAAAGGCTTTCCCTAAAAAAAAAAATAGCACTACCGTGTCTTTGGCACGTAGCTTCCTTCAACATTATGTGCCGCTTTAATATCTGAATTGTTTTTACTTCATATATAATTTTATAAAGTTTTTGTACTTTTTCGTGTGATAGATAAAATTATTTCAAATCAATTATATGTACATAATCAATTACTTAACGAAGCTCCAACGAGATATCACTCTCCCTTTTTTACCTGACATCTTATTTACCAACCTGTATATTTGTAACAGGGTTAACTTGTTATTGAAATACGGTTGAGAAGCAGAGTTCAACATTTAGTTTCCGAGTTATAATGATTAGGATAGTTCGTGAAACGTATCTTAAATCACTAGTGATTGAAAAATCGCCATAAAAAGCGCAAATGCGTAACTGAAAATCTTGTTTTTAACAAATTGGTAAAACAAAAACAGAAAAAAATGAGCCTAGTTATAGATTACAAACCAAAATGCGTGCTTGTCTTATAGATTGAGTTAAAATTTATAATGTTAGGCAGACAATTATATTTGGCATAAAAAGAAAATTTGTAAACTTTTTATTTATTATTAAATTTCTTATTTATTTATTGTATTTATTTAGCTTCAAATATTTTTTTCTACTGTGCAATTGCACCATAAAAAACAGGGTGAGAAAACAAAATTTTGAAGCTTAATATCTTTAAAACTAACTGGTATGATAAACAACCCAAAGAAAGAGATCAAGGTGCTATATAATGCTAACTAAATCAAAAATTTTAAATTGATTATTGCCTTTTTACTCCAGTTATCGCATCACGTAGAAAAACGAGTTTTTTCAGTTTTCGATGTTTTTCTCAGGATCTGCCCCATGAAATGACTTAAAATTTAAATGGAATATAGTCGTAATAACTTTCAATAATCATGTTTTTTTTAAAAAGATTCAACATTTAGTTTTCAAGTTAAAACAATTTAAAAAAATTACGCTTTATGGTGTATAATAAAAAAACGAAGAATGATAATAAAAATTTCCGCGGTAAAAAGATAGGTAATTTTATGCTCTTTCAGGTACATATTGAGCAATTTACTTTTCTTTAACTTTTCCAATGACTTTATTATAAAAAACTGAAATCTCAAAACTAAAAAATCACTATAAAAAAAAACGAGTAAACAAAATATAAAAACGGACTTTTTCCGACTATGTTGTGGGTTAAAATCCACTAAGTAGAAGCTGAGATACAGACGTAAACATCCGAACACATACACACACACACTTCCGTAACGTTTTGGACATTTTCCAAAAACACCATTTTTCGACTTAAAATGCATCAAAACACACTTCCCACACGTTTTTACACAAACTCCAAAAATTACTATTACAAGGCTTCCTTAGGAAGGAAGCAAAATATTTCATCGCGTTAAGATACAAATAGGTATTTAAAAAGAAATCGAAGCCAACATTTCATGAATCGAATTGTCATGTATTTAAGACTATTATAAAAAACTCTTCACACTTCCACAGGAACGATGCCGGACGGAACAACACCACTAGGTCCATCGACCACCGACTCCACGCAGTCTACCTACGACTCAAGTCCCCAGCAGCTGGTCAAGAGCAGTCTCTACCGCACTCTAACGACCCCAGCGAGTCAGAGAGACGTGGACTACTCCACGGACCTACCCCTTATACCGTCGATCTCTTCCGACCAATTCCAGGCGGTACCGCACGTCACCAACGACGAAGAGTACCACGACAGCACAATAGAGCCAGGTGCCGATGACCTCACGGATGATTGACTCTACGAGATTGAATCGCGACGCCGAAAACGTCGCGACGACTATTTCTAATGTATAGGAGCGTTTGTACTTAATTGTATAACGCGATCGACGACGATATTTTGGAATGAAATCACCGACCCTGCAGAAGGATATATCGATGTTAGAGATTTTCGTTCATTATATACATCAACATCATTAAATATGGACACGTTATATTACATATTAATGTGTTGGAACCGGCTCATGCGGCTCCTCTATCCAAATCCTCGCCGTGCGAAAGTTATATGAAATTGTTGAACTGATATGTATCGCGTTGAATGAATCTTTATATACTTCCAGTTATACTCTGTATACTTTCTTTAAATGAATCTTCTACTTAGACGTTACTTATACAATGCATATTACGTATCGTCTAGTTTGGTTTTCAACGAGCATGTAAGCCAGCCTTTCTGAACTAAGCACGTACTATAAGTCTAAGATTATGATGATAGGGCCTGACTACTATATTACAATATTATATTTAGACGCATGAAAAAATATTATAACGATTTTGTTTGGGTATTAGGCTCTGAAGAAATATTGATGTTTAGAACTATCATTCACGTCACTGTCAACGAAGCATGCAGAGTAAGCATCATGTATGCGTAACAATTGTTTCTCTCCCGAATTGGCCCAAGTGCGATGTATGATTTAGAGAAGTATTGTAATGAAACAATATTATAAGGAATAATCTAAACAAAGATAAAGCGGTAGAAATCTACTAAACAGAGTTCTCCTATTGATAACCATTAGGATTACATAAATATTATGAAGACGTGATACACAACCGTTATTATACGAATTTATTGTAAAATAAAAACGAAGCGTTTATTATCGAAATTAATTTATTTATCAAATATGTACAAAAACAAATATCTTATCTCTTATCATCCCTCCTATCCTCCGGTCATCACCATGTGAACCGTTTTTTCCGAGCTGACCATCTTGCCGGCTCTGTCGCTGCCGACGATGGCCGAGAGCGGCAGAACATCGTATTTACAATAAACTGTCGTCACTGTCATGTTACTCGAGGAGCCCGACTTCGGATTTTGGTAAGCCTCTTGCATCAGGTTGCACATCTCGCTGTAGAAGTGCGAGAACGCGGGCGGCGCATAGAAGATGATGTGTCTGATTCCTTTAACGCGAATTCTTCGGAAGAAGTGGAAACGCTCGGTGTACAGGAGGAAGTTAGCGTCGCTGTGAAAGAACATGTCTCTCGCTCTGGCCACCTTCGCATCCCGCGAGTACTCGCAAATCTGGACGAAACTGATGTCCTCCTTTCGAAAGTAATTTCGAAGCTTGACATAGTCAAAGTACGAGGGTACGAAAACCAGCGTGTGATTCATTATACTGTCTCTGTACTGAGGCAAGATTTTCGTGGTGAAAAATTCAAATCTTGCATCGATGGCTTTTGCGTGATCGTTTACGTTGAATCTGTGAAAGACCTGCGGAATCTGCACCAGTACCTGCGTGATGGACCCCGTTGATATCGGATTGACGATTTTTACTTTGCCCGAGTAATTGTGACAGTGTTTGTTAAAGATTCCGTGAATTTCTGGCAGTTGAATACCGGAAAATATCAGGGTTTGCCTGTAATACTTGCTCCAGCCATTCACGCACCAGCTACGTACTCGTCCGAAATCTGTACCATGCGAGTTCTTCGGTTGCAGGTGCAGGTGATTCATGACGTGGAGAAGATGATCCCAATTCTGCATGAAGAAAATCTCCATTTGGTCCATGATTAAGAGCTCTACGGAAGCGAGAAAGTCGTAATCTCGATCTTCTTCTCCCTCTGCTCCAATCGTCATTCTCATTCCCAGTACAGATGAAATGATTATATCAGAAGAGTAAAAATCTGAATACAGCTTCAAAGCCTTTTTGGTAATGGATATACCAATTTTAAAAGTGTCGTCCGTATTTCCTTTGAAAGTTTGTTCGTAATCCTCTGGTTTAGGATTTTTCTTAGGCATAATAATTTCACTACCTCCAAAGTCTTCCATGAATCTTTTCTTGTTTATTACAGATCCACCTTTCTCTTCGCCGATAAATATTGAAATAAGCAGCTCTACTATTTTTAAACAAGAATATCTGAAAGGCACAAGAATTAAAACTTTGGGTCTCACAAGACCTTGATCTCTGTATTCATCTGGAATTTCACTCATATCGGTTAATTTTGACTTCTGAATTTTTGCATTGTGATGTAGTACTTTAGTCCTAGTTTTCAAAACATGGTTAATCGCGTGTAAGCAATATGTGAGCCGTATTTCTGCTTCATTATCAAATGTCCTTTCACAGTACAATAAATCTTGATAATTATTAATAACAGAGAACAGTTCCTTTTGTAGAGGAGTCAGAGGACTGGGATTTGTTTCCAAGTCATCTTTTATGTTGTTATAATTAGCTTTAGTAAGATTACCCTGGATTAAGGATTTCACATATAATTCATTCCAATCTACATTATTAATCAATGTAGGCACTTTGCCATGTTCTGCAAAAGTTTTATCTTCCAATACTGAAACTTTTTGTTTTTTCATTGCAGGCTCTTTTACTTTATCTACTTGTGGTATTTGATAAATGGCATTACCTAAATTTGGCCACTTTAATTTTTGTGTACTTAAGCTTACTGGTAAATTAGTCAATGCTTGATACAATTCATTATCAAGATCGTTACGTAAGTGTATTGTAAAAGGATCTTTCACATGCCCAGCATCTTCACGAGCAGTCTCTTCATCTTCTTCATCTTTTTCTTTTATTTCTACTTCAATCTCATCTTCCTTTTGTACTTTCTTTTTCTTGGATGTTGTTTCATCTTTCAGATTTTTATTCTCTGATTCTGATTCTCCGCTTCCCTCACTTTCGCTCTCATCTTCATCTTCAGCACTTTCTTCAATATCAACATCTTCATCCTCTTTTTCCACGTCCACCTCATCATTCTCTTCACCACCGTCCTCGTCATCATCTACCTGCTCCTCATTTAACTCCTGTTCTTCTACTGAATCTTCTGCAGAATTTTCTCTAATCTCTTCTTCGCTCTCACTTTCAGAAACAACAGCTACTTTTTTAACGACGTTCTGACCTTTAAATGTTTTTAAAAGATCATTCACTGGATCTTCCTCTTCTTCTTCTTCTGAGCTGTCTTGTGCATAATAACTTTGCTGCCTTGCTTTATACTCCTCAACTCTTTTCCTACGATTTTCAATCTCTTCATTTTTAGCTTCTCTTTCTTTGATATAGGACGCAGTCCTATAATTAAATTTTCCTTTACGTTTTGGTTTTGATATCGGCTCTTTGCGAGATCGAGAAAATTTCTTTCCACGCGGCATATCTAAATTAAATAAACATTATGTTATCACAACTAATAAAATAATAATGAGCAAAATGTAAAGTTGAATTACCTGTTCGTACTTACCTCAAAAATTGTGTAAATAATTCATAAAATCAAAATAAAAATTACAGAGCGTTCTAAAACAAGTCCACATGGAGAGCGTGCGTGAAACGAGGTTATGTTTTGATGTAAATAATGCGTATATATATAGTAATATAGCACTCTAGCAGAAAACATTCTGGTACTCACTTAGGTTGGCACTCACTGATGTTACTATCTAAATCTAGTTAAGTATGCATGGTCAAGTTGTCGACTTGTTGTCCGTTTAAAAAAATCTATTCTGCAAAAAAAATACTTTAAGAGTGCTCTACCCATCCTGACAACCAATCAGAACGCGTGATTTTTCTCCACGAATTACGGCTTTATTTAATAATAAATAATAAATCCGTTTGTTGGAACGTATTCTTTGGATGTTTCTGCAGGTGGCATGTTATCGAAATTTAGCCAAATAACACTTTAACGCGTTGAAATAAACAATGCAAAATTGGAGACAGACGGCTGATACTATAGCAGATTTTCTTCGCTCTTGCTGCACGAGCAGACGACATATCAGTGTAATTTTGCATTGTTTATTTCAACGCGTTAGAGTGTTATTTGGCTAAATTCCGATAACATGCCACCTGCAGAAACATCCAAAGAATACGTTGCAACAAACGGATTTATTATTTATTATTAAATAAAGCCGTAATTCGTAGAGGAAAATCACGCGTTCTGATTGGTTGTCAGGATGGGTAGAACACTCTTAACACATTAATACATTTAGAGCAATAATAAGCCTGTCCATTGTCGTCAATAAAATATTTATCAAGGTTTACGTAGGAACAAGCAAAAAAATCAATATTAAAAAGACCTATTTACATTTTAGCAATAACCGAATAAACTAGCTTATTATGGTTTTTGATCAGCTTCTACAATGAGCACTTGCATCAATAAATAAAACACGGGCGAGCCATCAGATCAGAATCGCATTTAGAGAGAAAGAGAGAGAGAGAGAGAGGGAGAGAGAGAGAGAGAGAGAGAGAGAGAGAGAGAGAGAGAGAGAGAG
>QLSS01000032.1:379615-420016 GCA_024372645.1 Trichomalopsis sarcophagae | reverse complement strand
TCTCTCTCTCTCTCTCTCTCTCTCTCTCTCTCTCTCTCTCTCTCTCTTTCTTTTTCCCTGTCTGTGTGTAATTCATGTATATAGGTATATATATATATATATATAGGTACCTGCGCCGATCAACAGCCACACTATTTACTTTATACTCTGCATACCTATACTTACTTACTGGCGGCGACAGGCCATAAGTACGCGCGCTGTGTGCAGCGCAGCCCTTTCCCCCCTCCCCCGCATGCTGCTGCTTCTCGTTTTCGCTATACTCAAGCTCCTATCAAGTATATATAAGTAATACTTACTCGCGTTTTTTTGCTCTCCTTGTGCTACGAGGCGGCAACGAGAGCGCGTATACATATACCTACACACACACACACGCGCGCGCGCGCGGTATCTCCACTATGCAAAAGTGTGTCTAAGCTGCAGTTCTCGGCGAGAGGCCGACGACTTTTTTTCTGTTCTGCCTGACGACGACGACTTTGGCCCGCGCCCCGCACGTGAACTCGCGGCTCGCCGACCGATGTCTACGTAAGTAAGTATATAGACTATGGAGTGCAGTGAAGGCTCGTAAAAAATACGACGAACTTACTCTTTTCGACCTGCTGCTTATACTCTGTCATATTGGTTTTGGAGAGCAGGACTTTTTGGATAATAATGGTGGGGCTTTTTGCTACGGCATTGATGTGAGTCGATCTCGCGTGAAAATCACTGCCGTGATACGGCATAATGACACATTGCTCGTTATCAGCTAGCGAGCTTTGCTTTCCTTGCTATTTGCTCTCTGCTCTGGAGCAATTGTTTAGGAGTTAGGTTAGACTGGGGCTGGGATTTCTTGGAGAAAAAGAATTATGAGTTGATTTTCCAGGATTTCGCATAAGTAATCACATTTCACTTATACATCATTCTTTGCAGTGCATTTTTTCAGCATTTGACTGCTGAGGTGATAGTTTGTTAGGGACTAAAGCAGATGAATTTTCCAAATTGTATTAAAAATATACTGAAAAAATTCTATTATTATTTTTTCAATACTGTCTCAATAACGCTAAAAATCTTAAAACTATTTTATTGATAGAGGCAGAACCCATCACAAATGTATTTGAGCTGAATTTTTAATGCATATTTTATCATTGCAGGTAACTTTCACAAGTCTGGAGTGTATCTGATGCACTCCTCCGTCGTGCCGCTGCTTGTAGTAAGATGGCTGTACAGTTGGACGGCGGAGGGAAAGATGATTTGAAAACTCAATTCGTCACACGAGAGGGAACTTACAAGCTCATGACCCTGTCGGAGTATTCAAGGCCAAATAGGGTAGGATATACCAATAGCCAAGGGAGCGCCTCCGTCAGGGTCTCCTTTGTTACGCTACCCGATCCTGCTGATCCCACTGGTACACAGGGACTAGGTGACCGAATGTGCTTCAACTTTGGCAAAGAACTATATGTTTATGTCTACAGAGGTGTGAAAAAGGTAAAATTATCCTCCTTTCTATTTGTTTTGCATAATCGTCCTGTACATACGCATATCATCTAATTGAAACCTATGGAGCTTTATAATTTGTTGATTTTACAATTCAATGTAAATTTTATTTTTTAGGCTGTGGATTTAAACAAACCAGTTGATAAAAAATTGTACAAGGGAACTAATCCAACTTGTCACAATTTTAATCAGACAACTGCAACAGCGGAAAGTGCACCATTATTAGTTGGTTTTTCAACAGGGTTGATACAACTAATAGATCCAATAAAAAAAGAACTAAGCAAACTATATAATGAAGAGGTGAGATTTTTAATGAAATTTTTTTAATAACTACAATCAAATTACTATAGAACATTAGCATCAAGGAATCATCCTGATATTATTGAAATTTATCTACTACTTCTATTCATACTACTGTTTCAATTTGATGATTAAAAATATCACGCTTTTTATATTGCATGTATTAGTGTTGAATGTTTAACTAAACTTATTGAAGTTACCCAGACTCTATACAGATGTACATTGAATGCAATTATAACTCAATCAAATAATTAAGCTTAACTGACATAAGATTATGTAACAGACTGTGTGCTTCATCTGCATTAAGCAGTATAGTCTATTTAGAAAGAAAATAAAAACATGAATGGATTGTCTGGATAATATTTTATGAATACAATATTGGCAATGATTAATTCAAATTAATAAATAAATAACAATAATAAATATTGTAGCTTCGGAAATATTTTATTTCAATTACTATTAAAACTATAAATTTTATGATTTCAGAGGCTAATAGATAAAACGAAAGTAACTTGCATAAAATGGGTTCCTGGTTCAAGCAATCTATTTCTAGTGTCACATAGTTCAGGTCAACTGTATCTTTATAATGAAGAACTCATGTGTGGCACAACCCCGCCACATTATCAGCCATTTAAGTCAGGCGATGGCTACGCTATTCACACGTGCAAAACCAAATCAACTAGAAATCCTTTATATAGATGGGTTATTGGAGCTGAAGGGTGTTGTATAAACGAATTCGCTTTCAGCCCTGATGGTTCCAACTTGGCTGTAGTGTCTCAAGATGGATTTCTAAGAGTATTTCACTACGACACAATGGAGTTAGCAGGATCAGCAAGAAGTTATTTCGGCGGATTTTTGTGCGTATGTTGGTCGCCGGATGGCAGGTATGTCGTTGTTGGCGGAGAGGATGACCTAGTCACGATTTGGAGTTTCCATGAAAAACGAGTCGTTGCTAGGGGTCAAGGTCACCATAGTTGGGTCAGTGTCGTGGCTTTTGATCCTTACACCACGTCTTATGGAGAACACGATCCTGACTTCAGCGGCTCTGATGACGAAATGTCTGTTCCACACAATAATCACAATCACGTTCACGAGAAAACCAAAAGGTTGTCGACCACCTCGCAAAGCGTACATTCAAATAGAAACTCGTGCAGTTCCGAACTGAGGGTATCCGGTGGCACTTGTTACAGACTAGGTAGTGTTTCTCAAGATACACAACTTTGTCTGTGGGACATCACGGAAGACGTGCTCCGACAACCCGTGTGTCCTAAGCAAAGGGCTTCTATATCTGCTGCAGGTTCCGGTGTATTTACGTCTTCAGGAACTTTCAGTAGTGGTAACGGAGCTATGTCAAATCACCATACTAACAACAGTAAACTCACAAACTCAAATAATATTAGCTTTAAAGAAAATGCCAGCAGTAACAATGATAGCAGCAACAACAGTACAAGTACCAATGTAGCTGTGTCAACAGTAAACTCATTGACTCAAAGGTTAGCAGGGGGACTCGGTTTTGGAGAGAGGAGAAGTGATAATCACAAGAGGAACTTTAGCCTTACTATAAGAGGAAGTGGGGCTACTAGTAATGCCACAGTAGTGCAAAATAGTGGTACAGACAAGACGGGAACTAGTACAAATGGAAGTAACTTAAATAGTGTTGGTGGAAGTTTAGGTACAAGCAAGAAAGTTAGTTCTGTGATGGATGATCCTATGCGATTGATAGGAACAGCCTGGTGTCCCAGGTTTGACGAGTGTCCTGTGCTCGAGCCATTGGTGTGCAAAAAATTGGCACATGAGAGACTGACTGAATTAGTGTTTAGGGAAGATTGCTTCGTTACAGCTTGTCAAGATGGATACGTTTATACTTGGGCGAGACCCGGTCACATGGTAGGTCCCCTCACCATAAGCAACACATTGCACAGACCACACAACCACAGTCACTCTTACCCCGTTACTTCTGTACGGCCTAACGATCTCTGATGCATCGTAAATCCTTATTGTTACCGATTTTCCATAATGTAGAATTTTTTTCTCCATTGTAACAATTGGACAGGGCCACTTTTGATATTTTGAAATAGATATTTTGTTTGTTCATGCGATTTTCGTTGTTATTATTATTATTATGATTATATTTTATTCTTATTATTATAATTAATATTGTTATTACCATTATTATTATTATTATTATTATTATTATTATTATTATTATTATAGTTATTATTTAATTTTGTATGATTTATGGAATCTATTATCCACAGTAACGTATGTAAAAAGTAGAAGAGGTTTTTTGGTTCTGAATTAACAAATATTCATATTTATTTCATATATTTTCATATTTAAATATATTTACTAACTTCGAAATTTCCAATAATTTGATTAGATTTTATTAGCTTGTAATTGTAAATTAGAAAGAATACTTGTAATTTCAACTGATACTTAATTTATATTTATTCAGAACTAAAAATAGAAACAAAATAACAGAACATTTATTAAAATAAAAAGTGAGTTAGTCACTTAATTCAATTTTTTAAATCTTTGCTTCTCTGTTCATAATATTTGTAAACACTTTAAGTGTGTACACAAAATTTAATACTAATATTAACGAAACGCAGTTACAAGTATCAAAACTAAAACATTATTATTTTATAGTACTGAAGGTATTATACTTTTACATTTATCCTACATTTTCTATTTGACTAGTTGAATATTTTAAACAGAATCTTAATTAATAGCATATAAAGTTGCTACTAATTGTAATTTTTCTATGTAATTGTAAGACTTTGTATTGTTTTTTCATATTTTCTTTATGCAATTACAGTAAATTTTGTATCCTATTTGCATAAATTAATTTTTTATTTTTCATTAGGGTAAACTATAGATAAAAACGTTTTTAGTTAATCGTAATGCAAAAATGGTTTATGATTCTCAATAAAAATCAGTATAAATAAATGAGGCAACAAAATCTTTGAGAATTAGTATGAATTTTTTTAATTTTATAAAACATAAGTCATTTTCGCAGCATAATTAATTAAAGATTAAACAGTAATAAACAGTAAGTTTATTTCAAAATAAAAAAAAAAGTAGCCATGTCTGGTATTAATGAAAAAGTCGTACATAAAACTAGGATGTACATTATAAAGCTTGTATTCCTTATCAAGTACTATAGAGTAATGCATAAAAAAACTCGTATCACTTAGTGATCTCTTCGTTATTATTACCTACACTCTTGAAGAGTAAAAGATGATAAAGCATGAAAAAAATAAGAAATTTATAAAATTATGAGAATATTTGACGAATGTATGAGTCAAAGCACTCAAGCTATAAAATTGAATGTTTAGTTTCTTTTCGCATCTTAGCTTGTTTAACTGCTTTCATCAAAGTATTATATTTTGTTCTTGCAGTGCTGTTGAATTTTTATTTACGTTAAATTTAAATTTTTACTTTTGTGGTGGAAACGAAAATGAAGATATAATGTGCC
The DNA here is from genome assembly GCA_024372645.1 of Trichomalopsis sarcophagae. NCBI lineage: Eukaryota > Metazoa > Arthropoda > Insecta > Hymenoptera > Pteromalidae > Trichomalopsis > Trichomalopsis sarcophagae. The sequence continues at coordinate 414,768 of QLSS01000032.1, read as the reverse complement.
ATTCATGCAAGTTAGAAGCAAAGATCAATTTAATTGTAAATTGTATTTCAATCAAGTAGATAAATTTATTTTGTAGGATTTAATATGGTAATTAAATTATTTTTATTTTTCTTGGTAGACGTTTTAAATGTATTTAACAAGTTGTTTACTTTAACAAAGAATTCTTTACAATGTGTAAATTAAAATAAATAAATCAAATAACAATAGTTCTGAATTTTATACATACTGTTTGTTTTCGTGTATGTATATTACTTCGAAAATTGTGTTGAAAATAATTCATAGTGGTTATACGTGTTAAGTAAATAAGAATGAAAAATGGCATATTTAGTCACAAAATTTGTTATGTATATGATTTTATTTACTCTTAATCAAATGTTTAATAGTATAGTAATGAGCATTCAAAAAATATTCGTATAAAATACAAACGTATTTATGCCTTATATCTTTGAAATTGCTAATTAAACCTTTCAAGGTATTGTAATAGGGCAGGTCCCTTAAATCCCCTTTCCTTTTGACAGCGTAATTAGCTTAGCATAAACGATTATACATAAAACTTAATAGATCTTGTAGTACAGCCATAATTTTAAAGCAATTACGATCAGACACTTAATCTTCTGTTAAAAACGATTATTTGTCTTTGATGTAAAATAAAGTAAAATTATGAATTAAAAACTTTTGCTTGCTTCCTGCTTGAACTTTTAGAAAATGCGACGCACATGATATGAGAATATTAGTTTCGCTTTAGAATTTTAGCATTTTTAATTACACATATTTACTAAACCAATATATATATGTGTGTGTGTATATATATATATATATATATATATAAATGTATAGTATGTGTTTTCTAAATTTCTGAACTTGGTACGAATATGAAATTTTTTATTCAACCTTTCGATATCTTTATATTTTTTTAAATGCTTGCGCTTAATTGTTAAAGCAAGTGAAGCACTTACATGTAAAAAAAGTTGCTTTGGCTGATGCAAGAAATCTTGGATAAGAACTTTCCTGATTTTAGCATGGTACGTATGCCTTTTTTTAAACCTAATTTTAGATGGCTTTTCAAGAATGTTGAACTGGATGATTTCTTTTATTTTACTTGCATTGCAGGCTAATTTATTAACGCATGTTTAATATCGCACTCGAATAATGTAAAACGTTGTTAGAGGCGCTTTTGATGAAAAAGTTTGCGCTATAGCAATATCAGCATACACTTTTACACATTATGTACACATGAATAATAAACAGCAAAAAATGATGCTTTGAACTTCGTGAGATTTATAATTGATATTTTTAAATTTGTAGAATGAAAATATTTAAACTAATGTGGCAATTTGTATGAATGTTATCGTAGCCTGGAATTAATCAAGTCGGTACTACCCTACGTGTTGTGAGTCCAGCAGAGAGTAGCAGCACCATAGTGTAGCGGCAGTCCAGCTCTTCATCTTTGGTACATCGAGGATCTAGCGTGTCATCGTAGCAGATAATCATGAATCGTTATTTGTACCATTAAATGAGAATCGTCACTTAAACTGTATAGAAGCCAAGCAGGAGTGATGGTTTTAGTTCATTCCACTAGACAAATGATGTTGAAATGAATGGTGACAACGAAAGAGTCGCTGTTACTTGATTCGTTAAAAATGTCCCATCGAGACTGATAAAACTTGGCAACACGACGTTAAGATTTCTTCTAAATGCTTTTATATCAAGTCATCGAATAAATATTTCACAATTTAATGTAAGAATGAATGCGCAGTGATGAGATTTACATTGAAACTATTCCAAGGAAGACCTAAAAGGTTTCTATAATTTGTTCTTCAAATACGATTATGTCATTCCAATAAAGTTTATGCTGAGTAAATTATAAAAATGTTGTATACATATATTGATGTATTGAAAGATCATGAAACTAACTAGTCTATTCCTTCATTATAAGCTACCTTACATTTTGAATTTCCCGCTTAAAATATAGTCGATTTTTTTTAATGCTTCCCTATATACTTCACTATGCATAACAAACCAATATATAAATATTGTATTAGTTATTATTAGGCTTCTGAATAATTCATATATAATTTTTTTAATTTTTATAACATACATATATATACGAAAGGAATGTCAAAAATCGAAATATAAAATTGTCGATTCGTCGAATGCCTCTACATGTTGGCATCACTGCAAATTTAGCGTCTTTAAAACGGCACTGCTAACGTTAACCGTTTTAACCGCCGTCTACTGCTATACGATATATATTACTATACAAGGTGTTTGTTGTGGGTGCGTTTGTCTGATCATCTCTTAGGATCATCTGCATCAGTAATTTGAAACAATATATGTTTTATTAATTTACATTCTTATAATGTAGTATGCAGAATATTTGCAATGATCTTAAATAATATATTATTTAAAAAAACATGGATTTTATTCTCAACAAACTATTTTATAATAGTGTTTGCTTGGACAGGAGAAATTTCTTTAAAAAATTTAGGAGAGAAAGAATTTCTCAGAATTAAGGGTGAGTGAACGGGAACCTTCACAAGAAAAGTTTACAAACAATGAATATAATATATTTATACCTACTTTTTCTTTTTATTAGAAAAATCAACTTTACCTTATCATGGAGCATGCTGGCACAATGCTCTTAAAGCAGTGAAAAGCAGTTGTGATAAACTTAATGACAATGAGCACTCAATCTTAGCTCTATACTTAGCAAATTGTTTTTTAGAAGATTCTGGTCACATGACTTATTCTTGTCATTCAAAAGATAATGAAAGAGATCGAAGGTATATGATTAATTCATATTATGTCAAAGATAATAAAATAATTAAAAAATAACAATAATACAATAATCTTATGTTGTTATAGACAATGTATCAATCAAATGTCAGATAGAGCTTTTGGAGTGTATAATGAATTTTATATTTATGCATCGCATATGTGTTTTTTTTTGAATCATGAAATTTGGCAGGCAGAAACTCATGATACAATAAAGCAGTCAGTGTAAAATACTATTTTTTATGAATAACATTTCAAAAACTAAACTATTATTTATTTTTAGTCTATACGAAGCATCATCGCTTATGAAAGAACAACTCTTAGAAGCATCACAAGTACAAGGTGCAATGTTAGAGAGTCAAAAAGAAGGACTGCAAATTCAAAATCAACTTTTAGATCATGGAAAAGAATTAGAAAATGTTATACAGAGTTCATATGAATCTGTAACAAATATGGTTCATAGTTTCAAGTATGCTATTTTAAATATACAGTATGTATAGATTACCTAAAAGTTAACTGATAAATTATTAATTCATTACTTTATCTTGATTACAGAGAATCTGTTAAAGATCAAAAGGAATTACTTTTTCAGATATTTGCATATTTAAGGACATTTCAGAATTGGATTATTAGTGAAGTATCATGGTTCCAATCAATAATTTATTATACAGTTGGATGTATATTGTCTGCATTATTTAGTGCTTCTAAGAAAACTGCAAATTCTAGAATAATTTTATTTACAACTCAAAGTCTAAATGTAATTATAGAAAGAATGTTAGTTCAATACTACAATAACATTCCAGATTATATTAATGAGGATAAAGTTAATTTAGTATACTCTATTTGGCTTGTCAGAAAGACATCTATCGCGATATGCATTTTTAGTCTTTTTTACACCTATTGTTCTCATAGGGATAATCACTTTGAGAATTTCAAACTATTACAACGTATTGAAAATCGATTAGATTCACTAGAAAACATCACTCAGGTTTCTCAAACTTCGTCAATTCGTAAGTTACAACTTTTAAACTGTGGAATTTTTCTTATTTAATGTTATAAAATTATTATTGAATTGCTACCTATTATTCTGTTTAGGCTATTCAAAGAGATTGGCTCTGAAAAGAGTAAGAAATTCTAAAGAAGAATCATCCCCTACCACAGAAAATCTAACGCAGTAAACGATAATAAATAATAAATTGTTTGAATTGTAAATAATAGTAGACATATTCAGTGTAAGATAAAAATATTTTATGTATGTATAGATTTTCTATTTATACAATAGTAATGTGTTTTTTATATATGTTAATTTGAAATGCGATTTGATTGATTTTAAATATATATCTAAATTTCTCAATCCATACATCAAAAATAAAAGCCAATATTTTTTGCCATGGTTAAGAAAAATTACTTATTGATACTCTTTATTAGTATCAAAATTATATAAAATTTAAAGCTATTTGTCAAAAAATAAATAAACTCACGTCATATAAGTAATAAACAAATAAATTAAAATTGGATTATAAAACGTTTTCATATACTATTCTTAAAATAACTAATTCCAAAGAAAAGTTTTCAAAACATTTCTTCTGACGATTGTTCCTGATTTATTGTAGCTTCTTCAAGTCTCTCATCCTCAAGTTTTAACTCCATTTCACATAGACTTTCGTCTGAAATGAAATCTGGCGTCTCTTCATCCTCATGAAGGGATGTTTCTTCTTTGCTAGTGGATACAATTTTGTCAGTCTTACTTTTTGATTTCTCGTACTGAACATTTGATTCAGTCTTTTTTCTCTTCTCTTCCTTAGTATCAATATTTTCATCAAGCAATCGTTTATTAGGGCAATTTATTGAGTCACTTTTGGAATCTGTACACTAAGAAACAAAATGTGAAACTTAAATTTGATAGGAATAAGGTTTATTATCAAGACTATTATTTTACTTACTGGTTCCAACTCATTCTCACTTTCATCAGTAGGAGCATCATATACTCTATTGTTCGAATTCATCACCTTTACTTTACTTTTTAATTGTCGAATTTTTTCTTTCTTTGTATTTATTAGCAAAGTACATTTTTTATATAATGCTGTTTCCACCTTGTTCTTTAGAGTTACCATTACATTCAATTGATCAATAAGTTCTAAATTTGCATTCCTCAAATCCTCATTATCTTTTTCAAGCCTTGATTCGTTAGCCTTGCTACTAGCATAGTACTCTACTAGGCGCATTGTATATGCTGCAATTACTCCTGCATCTGTGACTGCTTTCACAGTGATTTGGCCAAGAGCCCATTTCTTCTTTTTCCAGAAAAATTTCTCATCTTTTAGATAGAATTCTACATCAACATTTTTGTGGGAGAGATAATTCTTTAACTCATCTATGTATTGTTCTAAAGGTTTGTCAAATGATTTAGAATATTTCATGAAATCATCAAATTGGGCCTAAAATACATATGAACTTGATATTTGTAAATTATTTTTTAGAACCAGGTTAATTGAAAAAAAAATTATTATAAATCTTACCTCGCCAACCAATGGTGTATTTGAGTCTCTAAGGATTATAATCTTCAATTTATCGTCACTCCACTCTGTAGAAATTACAAGCTCTTCTTTTCCACTGTCAACCGATTTATTCACAGCTCTAATTGTAGTTATTTTCGACATGTTTTTGCTATTATAGAATCAATGCAACAGTCAACTTATACATAAATAATACGTAAATGTGAAAATCTTCTAGTCTTTTAACGCTTAGTAATTTTTTTACTTTAGTGCAAATGAGAACCGGTCCAATTTCCAAATTTGACATTTTACTGATTCATGTTGTGACAGGTTCTCTTATCTGCATGATGATAAAACTATAGACAGTAATGTCAAGCTCAGCATATTATATATGAAAAAAATATAAACATAATATAGCGACCTCTGTATTCTCGAAATTCAGGCATATTCGATAGAAAATGGCTGCTCGTCTCGATGATTTACTTCGAGAGCTAGACGAATGGGGTGAACTGTGAAGTGAATACCTACCTATATACTTATAAGTACGAAGAGAGCAGAATAAACCCCTGGAGCGAGCGGCCGTTTATAAGCACGTTTGTATGTACAAAGAAGGATTTCTCAGGCTCGGGGGAACGCTGCTCTCTCATTAATGCCTAAATCACTGTGCCCGATCAGGCATAATTTAAGTAACTTTTTATACTTTCTTTAATAAACAACCCGAGAATGAGTGAGAATGTCGTTGAGGAACCGAGAGTCCCGTCACCCGAAGACATCGCTGAGGCGGAAAAGTACAAGGAGAAGGCGAACGAATTCTTCAAAAGTACGTACCGTCAAGATTGCTTATTTTACCTAAAACTCGCATGTATCTTCATTGAGGTTTATAAATTTCAAAATTTCACTCTTGCTGCTACTGACGCGTGTTAATCGATCACGTGTAGTCACGACTTAACCAAACTTTTAGTCGAGCGCACTGACCGAAAGTATTTTTCAATTGACGCCAATTGCTGGGTTTAACAGCTATTATTGCCAAAGCCTTTTGAAATATAAATTAGTGGAAAAATTATTTGAATTAATCTCATTTGTTCGAGTGTTGTTAAACGTATTCAATCGTTGACATTAAGGTTACCAATTTTGCGTTTTATTACCTACTTAGAAAGCAATGGATGCTAATGTATGTTTTGCTTATAGATCAAAACTATGATGAGGCTGTTGCGCTGTACACCAAAGCTATTGATCTGAACCCATCGGTAGCAATTTATTACGGGAACAGAAGTTTTGCATTCTTGAAGACAGAATGTTTTGGCTACGCATTAAGAGACGCTTCGAAAGCAATAGAGTTAGACAGAAATTATGTGAAGGGGTACTACCGAAGGGCAGCAGCTAACATGTCATTAGGCAAATTCAAACTTGCCCTAAAGGACTATGAAGCTGTTATGAAAGCTAGACCAAATGACAAGGATGCAAAAGCCAAATTTACAGAATGTAACAAAATTGTAAAAAAATTAGCTTTCGAAAAAGCTATTGCTGTAGAGGAAAATAAGAAGAGTATAGCTGATTCTATTAACTTGGAAGCAATGAGTAAATTTTATTTTATATATGTATATAAATTATAACTTCCTTTTAAGACTTTATTTTAAATACTTTTACGCAAACAAATTACAGCCATTGAAGACGAGTATTCAGGACCAAAATTGGAAGATGATAAGGTTACTTTGAAATTTATGCAGGATTTGATTGACTGGTACAAAAAAGAGAATAAATTGCATAGGAAATATGCATACAAGATACTTTTGGATATAAAAACTCTATTTATGGCCCAGCCAAGTTTAGTTGACATCACAGTTCCAGATGAGAATAAATTTACGATCTGTGGTGACATTCATGGTCAATATTATGATTTGCTTAATATATTTGAACTAAATGGTCTACCGTCAGAATCAAATCCTTACGTATCCTTTGATAAAAAATATATCACTAAAATTGATTTATCGTTGCTTGTGTCAATAACTGATATTTTTCTTAAAGATAACTTAGTTATTTAATGGTGATTTCGTTGATAGAGGATCTTTCTCTGTCGAATGCATATTTACATTATTTGGTTTCAAATTATTGTATCCAAACCACTTTTTCATGTCCAGAGGTAAATTTCTTTATTGGATTGACGTTTATTATAATTACATGTGATAATATTTTTTATTTATTAACTTAGGTAACCATGAGTCTGCAACTATGAATCATATGTATGGATTTGAAGGTGAAGTAAAAACAAAGTATACAGCCCAAATGGCAGAACTCTTTACAGAAGTATACAACTGGTTGCCACTGGCTCATTGTATTAATAAAAGAGTTCTTGTATGTATTTTAAAATTTTTAAATCAAACTAAAATGCTATTCTCTAAAATAATATAGTTTTTTTTTATAAATTTATAAATAAATATTCATTTTAAATTAAATTCAATCACTTTTATATATAGGTAATGCATGGAGGATTATTCTCCCGGGATAACGTAACATTGAAAGAGATTCGAGAAATTGATAGGAACAGGCAGCCCCCAGATGAGGGACCTATGTGTGAGTTGTTGTGGTCAGACCCACAACCACAAATGGGTAGAGCACCAAGTAAACGTGGAGTTGGAGTCCAATTTGGTCCTGATGTTACGCACAAATTCCTTCAACTCAATAACCTCGACTATATTGTTAGGAGTCACGAAGTAAAACAAGATGGATATGAAGTTGGACATGACGGAAAATGTATAACAGTTTTCTCCGCTCCAAACTATTGGTGATTGAATTTATTTAAAAATGATAAAATAAGATAAATTCTTATTTGACACAATATAATAAGCAAATAAATATCTATTTTGTAGTGATACAATGGGTAACCAAGGTGCCTTTATCACACTAAATGGCAAGGACATGATACCTAAATTTACTTTATATGAAGCAGTGGTAAGAATCTTAATGTAATGTATTAACTTTCTTTCGAAGTAGAATATTTTAATTGCCTCATAAATATTTGTTTTAGCCACATCCAAATGTGAGGCCAATGGCATATGCAAATTCCTTGCTGAAGTTCATGTCCTAGTAAGGATTTTAGGTTCATACGCGATTGATTAATGATAACTGATTACGAGTAGTCCAATCAAATTGTGGATAATATATTTGATACCAATTCAGAGAACATAAGGTGCGCTTACGATTTTCTGAAACAATAATTGTACTCACTTTAGGTACAAAACAGTTGACTGTAATACATAAGATGATACATAATATTAATCAATAAGGCGATAGACTCGTTTTCTTTTATAAAAATTTGCAAGTTTGCATGTACAGTCTTCAGTAATTAGATACAAAAATATAGGAACATTTTTATTTAAAGTACAAATTTATCTTGCTGAATTTTGTTCGTTTTATTTTGAAATTTTACAATACAGATTTAATGAACGCACCTTACACATTTTTTAATCAGCTTTTTGATAAATTTGTGTACCGAATCAAGAAAAACGTTAGAGATGATACATATGGTGATTTTTAGTTATGATTACTTGAAGTATTTAAAAAGTTGTTGCTTTTTTGTATGTTATAAAATAAAATGAGATTTGTACCAAATGTAAATACCAGATGTCTGAATAAATTTGTAGATACTACCAACAATAATTACATTCATAATTTACAGTGTTATTATTTATAACTCGAATTGATAAAAATAATATTAGAAAGTTCAGCAAGATCCTCCCCAAATTTAGTCAACATAAATTACAACAAAAACTATAAATTAGTTTTGTTACATTGTCTCTTTAACTAATATATAATGTTCAAGACATTTACAATTTGCATTAAAATCGTTGCATAGCTTTATAAAATTTATTATCGCGATTAAAAAATTCATTTTAACAATATTAAATATGACATTTATTGGTTTAAAGACATCTGTGTTTATTAAAATTACAATTATAATAATTGTTTTTTGTGTATGTGCTACACATCGTTATGTGTGTGTGTGTGCGTCTATATATATATATATATATATATATATATATATACACATACTAAACGATGGTAATGTAGAGAACATCTATGTAGATGTCGCTTATCAAATTTGCGTCAACGGTCAACGGACAAGTGCGAAGTTTACGTTCTGTTTTCACGTGCCAAGCGTATATAACCGCGTCGTTTTCATCAAAGTATTTATTTTATACTTAAATACAACAATTATTTACAAAAATGAAAGTTAAGAAGGTAAAGACTCAAAGGACATCTGCTCTAAGTAAAGCAGTTAGTAATGTGACGCAAATTATTAAGGTATGCTGCATTTTATAACATAACCTATAACATTCTCACATGTTTGTTACCGCATTACAATAAAAGCTAAATTATAAATAAATAATTTATTAAAAATATGCAATATTATTTTCTAATCCTTTAAAATTAGGTTTATTCATGAAATATACATCTATTAGAGTATTAATTGAATTCTCATCTTATTTAATTTATTTCTAATAAACTTCATTATTCTTAATTACTAGAAAAAAGATAAGGGTATTGTCAAAAAGAAATCTATAGAAAAAGCAGCAGAAACAGAAGTCAATGCACAAGAAGAGAAACCATTTGTTTCTACAAGAGGTTTGGTATACATTGGACACATTCCGTACGGATTCTTTGAAGATGAAATGAAAGAGTATTTTGAACAGTTTGGTAAAGTTACCAGAGTAAGAGTAGCTAGATCTAAAAAAGTAAGCATAAAAATATTAAACACGAGACATTATTTATCAAATTTACTTCCGCTTATGAAAATTTTAATTTTTTTATAGACTGGAAAAAGTCGAGGATATGGTTATATTGAGTTTCAACTTCCAGAAGTAGCTAAAATAGCTGCCGAAACTATGAACAATTATTTGATGTGTGGTAGACTTCTGAAAGGTACTTTTTCCAAAGAAACTTTTTGTTAATAAGCATGCTATTTATGAAACATTCATTAAATTGTATTTATTTGTATATAGCTACATATATTCCACCTGAAAAACAACATTTTGGATTTTTTGCTGGAAAACCATGGACTTCCAAAATATATCCAAAAATCAGTAACAGGATAAAAGAGCTTAAGAAAAATGAAAGTCCAATTAGCCAGACGCAATACAAGAAGAATGTTAAGAAATCTTTGAAACAGCTTTCTGCTTTGGAACAAAAATTAAAAAGTTCTGGGGTAAACATAAAGTTTAAACCGAAAGATGTTCCTAAATGATATAGATTAAGCATAGATATTTTATTTCATCAAAACTACGTTATAATTATATTTATATCAGAATAAATAAAATTTTTGTACATATAAATTACAATTACTCTGTTAAATTGTTATTTTATTTAAAAAATTTTTAACAGTTGGATTTCTTAGAACTGAAAATTCATCAATAAGAATACTATTAAAAGACTATTCTCTTAACTAAAACTATGTTCTCAAAAATATAGCTAAAAATTGATTATTTAATTTAATCCACATCATCAATATTATATAACAATTAAGAAATTAATTAGGATAACTTAGGTCGTCAGTAATAACTATACATACATAATTTACTCAAATACTATGAATGACCAGATAATTATGATATTAACTAATATATTTATAGTATATAATTAAGAATTTACTTGTATTATTTAGATGAAACTTGAATAATTTCGATACCATTTATATCGATCAATTTCTTTTCTATTTTTCAAACTTACTCGTGATGCTTGATAAGATAAAAGTTCAGATTTAGATCAGAAAGTATGCATTTTCCTGCCTGTTTGTCCAGAGAACAACACGCGTCAGTCAAGAAGATATTTTTACGTCGCGCGTCGAAAATTGACAGTAGATTAATCATTATAAATTTCTTTTAATAAACTGAAAATTTTATTTTAAGAAAATGAAACACATAACAGCTATTCTTGTCATTGCGATAGTGACTCAAATGACTTTTGGTTTTCTAATCAAAGACATAAGCAAGTATACACTTATTAATAATAATATTATTCATATTTTTTTTATATGACTAAATAATATTTTAGCATAACTTTTGATAGTTTTTATTACCTTTCATTACCTTTTTATCAGTTTATGAAATAGGAAAATCGGTATTAGATGATAACCTGAAGGAATTTCTTGTGAGTTTGAAACCTATGTTAAAGACTGGAAACAGTAGCTTAGGAATCCCAGTTCTTGATCCATATGGCACTGATTATCAAGAAATTTATATTACAGAAGACATAATCAGGTAATTGAATAACTTTATTTGTAATATACACACACATACATAAATACTTGTGGCCGTCGATATCACGTATCATTAAATAATTTTTATTTATATTCAGCATCAAAGGTGACTTAACTAATGCCAAAGTTAAGGGTCTGTCTAATTATATAGTTAACGAGGCTAAGTTCAAATTGGCGGGCTTGAAAATCACATTGAACATGACATTGTCTAATGTTAAAGCTAAAAGTTTATATAGTTTTGAAGCTGAATCAAAGGGAATATCTATGTATGGGAAGGGTGATATTGAGTGAGTTTATTGAAATATTTTGTATACATACCACTAATTTTCATCATTTCATGGAAACAATAATAACATTTTCAGCGTAGAAATTTTCGATTTTACATTCGCAGCAGAGGCGCAATTAGGTTTGAAATCAAATAAAATATTTATAAAGAATTTATCAACTGGAATGCATTTGGGAAAGATTAACGTATGTATAAAATAATTTATGACTGTTGTGCATGGAAAATTACGAGAAATTGAGTATATTTAGGCAAATATTTTTCAGTTTAATGCAAGTGGAATTTATAATAACCAACCTGCTTCTGAGACAATAAACTCTATAGTAAGTCAATCAGGACCGTACGTTGTTAATAATTTTCAATGGCTGATTAGCAGTCAAGTAGATTGTAGGCTGACGAAATTAATCAATTCTTATTTGTATGGCTTAACGTTGCAAGACATCATTAATATCATTGGATAATATGTATTACATATGTAAATAAATTACTAATCAATAAATATATCCTTCAAATTTATGTAAATGCGTATAATTTTTATTAATTTATTTCACATAAAATCCATTATTGAGTTGTTTATTATAACTTAAGAGGACTAATTCTGTTGACTATTATAAAGCACAAGAATACAAATGCGATAAATCCTCCTCAAGTGATTAAATTTTGTAATGTCTCGCCCTCGTTTGATCCGACAACCATTCAAGATTACAACCTGAAGATTGATTCAAATTTTTTATAATCAAGCTCACCTGAAGGCGTAGTATCATAAAAAATGATATGTCGATAAGATAAGTGCTCTACGTTCGAGATGTAAGATTATTTATCCTTACTCTATTTAAGAGAGTGCCCCCGACAAGACAAAAATATTGATTTTGCAACGCTTCTTACAATAAGACAGTGCTGTGTGATCCATTATCTGCAGTTTAGTGAAATTATAAGGTAATTAAGACTTTTCACTCCCTTAAAAAGCTAAAGCAAAAGAACACATACACATGAATGAAGAATATATGTAATTATAAGCAATAAAAAATATAAAATCTGATATTCCAGAACAATGAAGGTTGTAGTGGCATTGATAGTGCTGGTTGCCAGCTGCCAGCTCATCGGCGCCAACTTTGTTCACGATGGTAGCAGTGAGTATTATTATTTTTTCTATATTAATTGCAAAAAAGTCTAACATATATTTCTGCGATAATTTTGCATCAACGAAGTATACACGGGCAAATCGCGACCGGAGTATTTTTTGCGCGTCGTCGTAACAGCTCGCATTCGAAACTATTTCGGTAATTCGCGGCATCATCAAACTTTTGTTTCATTTAAAAAAGACAATGCATTCCGGTCGACCGAACGTTGGTCGAAAGAATGCAAAAAAAGAGTTGGCACTATACTAGTAGTACGTACGACTTTAAAATAGCAAGCTTTTTCATGGCTCGACTCTTTGCTTGTTCCGATCGGTCGCGCTTTATTTGCCATACGCCTATAATGAGATTTCCTATTCGAATGTCGAATAGAAAAGTGTGTTTTTACAAAGGAAATATATCAATTTTATTATAAAGCAAAGACATTATTTCTGATTTTAAATAATTTATTAATAACACTTCACGAGTTATTTTTTATCGTGTATAGATAATTCTTAGAGCTGCTACGATGACGCTATGAATTACATATATACTTAAATAATTACATTAATTTTGAAAACTTACAATTAATTATGGAAACAATTACAAAATATCCATTTCCATGTAATAAAAATCTTACAGTATTTTTCTTTTATTAGATGACTTAGTCCGCGATTATGTAGTTCGGGCTATTGGTGATAAGTTCAAGACTGCTCTTGAGGATTTCAAAAGCATCATGAAAAAGGGAAATGCTAAACTCGGTATTCCTGTACTTGATCCTCTGGACTTGGAGCATCAAAAAATCAATATTAATGAAGAGCAAGTAACGTAAGCAAACAGATAAACTGTTAAATAAATTTGTAGAAAATTATTTGTTTATATTTTGTCACGTAAATTTTTAATTTTTAGTGCTAATGGAGAAATAAACAATGCACATGTCGACGGCTTGTCCGACTATGTGGTTAAACATGCCGACTTCAAAATTGCCAAATGGAACGCCTCAATGAGCTTCTTGTGGTCCAACATCAAAGGAAAAACAGCATACGAAGTAGACGCATACATTGCTAACAAAATTCCTGTTTATGGAGCAGGTGAAATAAGGTACATAAGTAAAATAATTTTTGTTTCCTACAAAAAATCAGTCATCCTTTATTTGATGTCGCATATGCTAAGATACATTATTTTCAACAGCTTCGATATTAGTGACTTCGCTTTCTCGACACAAGCCAAGCTCAAAGTAAACTTAAAAACGAAGAAGGTGCAAATCGTAAGCTTTTCAGCAACGGCAATTTCTGTGGCTAAAACTATGGTATGTATTTTTTATCTACAACTGTTGATCAAACTTAAATTGCTAACATCGATTTTATATTTTTAAAGATCAACATCACCGGGCTCTATAACAATGATGAACTTTCGCAACTTATCGGTGCTGTTATTAGTGACATGGCACCAGATGCAATTCAAGATTTCCAGGAAGAAGTTACGGCTCAAGTTGACCAGATCTTACTGAGAGAAGCCAATGCTCTTCTCGATCAATATACCCTTGACGACATTCTAGGTCTGATAAGTTAAATTAAACCATCTGCGATATAATATGTATTTCACTTTTGTGTAACTTCTAAAGATTAAATTAAAGACTATTTTTTTCTACGACGATTTTATTAATTTTATTACATAAAATATAAAAAGAATTTGATCAGGTATGTATTTGATAGGGCGACAAATTTCGGATTTATTATACAAGATCTTGCGATGCTTTTTATTGCGCAAGATATATAAGTTTTCATTTTTCCGTCAAAGAGGTAAAAATTATAATATATCCGATGAAAATGTAAATGAATGGCTGATAAGTCATAATTGCACTTATTGTTACGTCGACACAATCAGAGTCTTGGTGGCCAATATTCGACTCGCCTTTTATTCTCGATGTAGAGGACACCCATGATAATGGCAGCCAATTGTATGACAACCAATAACATACGCTGAAAGTCGAAAAAAAGTATTCAATCTTTAAAATAAAATAAACAAACTTTATTGCAATCCTTTATCTATGGCTCACTTAATTCGAATGGATTGTATTTGTTCGAAATATAAAGTAAGACAAAGCTTCTGATTCAATGAAAAAAAAATTACGTTTCACTTTTTGGAAAAAAACTTTCTATTCGTGGTTAAATATAGTTGTACACTATATTTTAATCTTTTAAAATAAAACGCGATTCGAACACTGATGTATATATAACTGTTTTCACTAACGAAATACGTATATACTTATATGAACGTGTTATTTGGAAAAAAATATTTTTCTGCCACATTATTCGTATTCTATTAAGCACAATCTTCTTAACCGCTTGCACTTACTTTTAATGTCATTTTCAATTCCGCTTTAATTTGGGATGTGGAGTGTGGATTAAAGGCTTGGCGTGTCTCACTATTTTCATGTATTACTTCGTACTAAGATTATTTCGTATTAGATCGGGCAATTGCTGCTTCACCCCTACATATACCTACTGTTATTTACAATAAAACCACCTGTGCAAACAAAGTTTTGTGGGTGTTAATTTTTTGGTGATAAGACACGCGTTACGCTGTCGACGCGCTTTAATAAAAAAAAAACCTCTACTGATGACGCCGATCTTTCACACATGCGCAAGCAATTAAATGAACGCTATATAGAATGTATTAGATGATAGAACATTATTCGCTATGTATTTATGTATTGTATTATACGGCGCCCTATAATTCCGACAATTTTGTTACGCCTTGTTAATCGCGTCTTTCTATTACATTTAAATCCAAATATTGATTCAAATTTATTCAGTATGAACAATAAATTCTTATCTTAATTAGTTCTATACAATAATGAAATAAGTTATTCATATATAGTATTAGCAGTCACGAGCTGTGCAATAAATATAACCAGTACAAATATTTGATATCGCAAGATCATATCTATATTTTAGGATAAACACAAATTTGACAAAAATACTGAGAATTTTCTAGGAGAAGGAAAATTAAAAGAATTATATTTTTTTTAATGGAGATGAACACACGCATATTTATTTATCGACTTGATCAGCAGGTAATGGTTTGTTGTTTTGTATATAAGATTCTGTTTATATGATAAACCGGGCTTTGATATATATGTGTGAATACTTACGTTGCATGAATTCATTGAAATATAGTATTTGTTTTGTAAAACTTCTTCTTTGCTTTGGTGGTATTTTATACTGCATTATTCGATGTTTCCTAATTATCTGTTTGTGATGAATTAAATTGTTAGTTATTCGTGATTCATAAATCAAAAATAATAAACTCAAAAATAATTACTCTTTTGGATTTACGAATAAAATCTTGATGTGTCATTGATGAGGCCCATTAAAAAACATACATGAATAATATCAAATATTGATTTCCGACGACAAAATAAAGAAAAATCTCCGAAGACTTTCAAATCTTAACGAAGATTTATTATCAATGATCAAATAAGAAATAAATTAAACCCTCAAGTGATCTCGAAAAAAGATAATGCTTTGAAACTTTGAATGCTCGAAAATGTCAAAACTTGTCTAAATTTCGAACATTAGTAAAACGAAACTAATTCATTTAGAGGCGGGATGACAGCATATAATCAAAGACGAGGGAATTAAATAAATTACGTAACTTACATAGAGTTATTTAATGGGCAGGTTAACTAAAGCACATTTATTGCAAGTGATATTTACACGTTAGCTTGCCCCATGCATCGTGAAGTAGCGACTCTTAAGTACAATGAGTGCAAGATATTCAATGAACTTTTTAATACAATTTTCTTTTAGTATATACGACCCTAGTGACTGTACAAACATAGAATAAAATATCGCTGTATTATAATATCAAATACTTGCTAATTCGTCGCGAACGTATTTTATGTATCGCGAAAAAAACACGTTGCATAGGCGCGGCATAGATAATACACATCATGCGCGTAGGACAATTTTTAATTCTACAAGCACGTCCCTTTCACGTAATCAATTAATTAAAGGGATTCATATCGTAATATATAATTAACCGCATGAGCAGGATAAGCATACATATATGTATTCGATTATTATTAATAAATAATAATAGATTGCACGGTCTGACGACAGAAAGGTAATAAAATCAATTTTATTAAGATAATTTATTACGCTTCTTCTTGATTTTCTTCTATGTAGGAATATCGCTAGATACTTATGCATGAAAATCACTTAGTGCTGAATGCCAGACGGTGCTGTTAGCCCCTATTGTCGCTTTTTTTTATACACAGTATTATTTCATTATCATTATTATTATTTATTATTATATTCATACAGATCAAATAGTCGAGTAGAAATTTTCAAATTATCATCTATCTATATGGTTTACTAACATTTTAGAGAGCCAATAATCGAATTCGCGCTATCGTGTATGGTTTCTCATTCTGAGTATTTCATTGAATTCGAACGAAAGTCGCGACGTAAATTTTTAACCGACGATGACTGTACGTTGATATTCAAACAGGAGATCAAGACGCTACGTAATTTTCATTGTTTGAAATTATATTATATATATCGACATAAATTTACACAACATTAGCTAGTTCGTTATTATGTAGAAGATAAATAAATTGGTCTCTGGTGCGCACGCGAAATAGAAATGAGAAAACCAGCATCTTCATTTATGTACACACTATAAAGTCAATCGATCACACTATTTTTTTTCCTCATTTTCATTTACGATTTAATGCACGATTACAGTAGACATTGACTTAAATTAAACGAGGGAGTATTACATATACGTCGAAATGAATTGGTTGCGGATGGGACATCTGAGTGAAACCCCTTATTGGCAAAACACTAAAGACTCTCAAACATATTTTTCGCAGTTTCATAGCTATTAAAAAAAAAAAAAAACACCGAGCATTTTATGCTCTTACGAAGATGAGCGCCGAAAAAATGTTCGAAACCCAGTCTTTCCAGCGCTTACAACGAACAATCTAAAATGAAAACGGTAACGTGCGATATGAATCAGCGACGGACGCGTGTATTATACTTACGGCTCGGGCTCTGTGCAGAAAAAGAAAAACAGGCACATCGCATCATTAATTACACACAATCGCATATATGCAGAGCGAGAAATAAAAGAAGAGAAAGTGCGAGCGACGGTTGCAAAATAATTATGTTGCTAAAGTGTTATGTATATATATGGTATTTCCTCGTCGTCGTTCGTGGCTCTACCTGCACGTGCTGCTGCCGCTGCGACGCCGGGGCCAGTTAAAATTTTGACAGCAGAGTCTGCGTGCATCAGGTGCATGGAATCGTGCGTATTCTGGCCGTACGATTCCACGCGCGCATTGCCGGCCAGCCGCGGGATCTTGCCTGCGCCATATGCGTCTTCCATAGGGCGAAATTATTCGGATTCGCTGCTGATGCTCTCGTGTGCGTCTTCATCGCGTGTGTACAGTAGCCGAGCCTTCGAAGTATGCGCATACATGATATGATACTTTATGCAACGAGAGTTTGAATTTGAACGAGTGCGCGCTTCTCGCCAGCCGGGGCGAATTCGAAGAAGGAGATAGCGAGGTTCGCGTCTTTGTTTAAAGGGAACGATGTCTTATTGGAAGCGAGCTTTTGTTCGAACGTTGAGTAACGAGCGGTGTACGCTGCGCTTTGTTCTTGGGCAAATATTTGACAATGTTTTAATGTTTAATGGTTTATTTTTACATAACAAAGGTCGAAAAGTAAATTTGTAAATTTGCAATCGTTATCGAGGAGCGAGCAACGTACGCGTGTCTCCCGCGACTCTTTTGTACGATCTTATTTATTCAAGTTTAGATCGAAGCCGACGTTTCGAAAGAAAAAAAAACTTAATAATAACATACAATTTGCGCAGTATAAATTCTCTCCGAAATATTAATCGGTCGTCGGTGTATTTCTTGAGGTCGCGTATAGTATTATCAGTTTAGCAAATATTATTGTGGATACTGTAGATATATAGAGCCGTTTTCACGTGTAATTTTTGTTATTGTTCACCTGACGTTACACTGCGCGAGCTATTTTAAGGAAACGTGCGCGTCTCTGCATCAGAGTGCGCAATAAATAGATTTCGTCAAAAGAGAATCATATTTAGCTCCCACCTACTGATAGGAAAATTTCGAACAGCCTCCCCCCGATATCGTACAATGATACACACGAAAATCAAATTTATATTATTTGCTATGTGTCAAATAATGGACTGAAGCTGTGTATAGTAAACGTTGTTCATTCACCGTAAAAACTGATAAACTGCTCGCGAATATTGTTCTGCGTAAACGTGATTAATTAGCTGTTCAAACATTCGGTCGAACCATTAACCTTTTATCTATAATTAGCAACGCTTTACGCAACGCAGCGTTGAATCACCAAGGATGAGATCGTCTAGCAACTTCGATTCGGTTCTCGCGTATACTTACACGACTCCTGGCCATTTCCACGATGTTTCACATCGGGCGTGTCCCTGTGCGCGCGCGCAATAAATAGGCGAACACATTCGCATTCGCAAGAGTAGAGAAAGATATATATATATATATATATATATATATATATATAGGACATCCATATACACAGAAAGAGACCGTCGCTGCTGGCGGGCGCAGAGAAGCACCGAAGAAACACGCTCGCAGTTCACGTCCAGTAGTCGCTCGATAGGGGCGCGTATGGGCCGTGAGGGTACGGCGGAGCCGAGGACGCGTCGACGAGCGACTGCGAGGGTGTCGCCGACGTCCAGTCCTTGTAGCTCGCTGCCGTGTGCGCGTGGTGAGGTACGCCTGGATGCGAGCTTGGATGACCAAGGCTGCGGTTCAGCAGCAGGCTGTTGTAACTCGCCGCCGCCATGTTGTGGTGGTGGTGGTACTCGTGCACGGCCCTACAACGTATTCGGTGGTCGGGCGTTTAGTTAATTTTGCACGTTATATTTGGATAGAGAAAATAAGCTTTACGAGAATTATTGAGTATCGAGTGTGATTCTCCAATTTTTTTTGGCTGCACGGTTCGAAATTGATCTTTGTACAATGGATTCAGTGAAGCAAATTTAACATCGATACGACTTTCATATGATTCGCGGGAGATAGATTAGATTTGAATTTAATCTCTATATTATCCAAACTAATGAAACGCTCGGCTGATCGTATATTTAGCAAAGCGCGTGTCTTCGCCCGAAAAGTAGAAACAGATAAATGCGATTGGACGCGTTTGAGCATAATTAATAATCTAAAAATTAATCACCCGCGTGTACAAGCCGGTGTCACTTACCGTGGGTGGTACTGGCTGTAGTGCGAGTGCCAGGGATCGGTGTACTCGTAGACCTCGTGGTGGCTCTTCCAGAACGATGCCGGGAAGTTTCTCGTGATCATGGGATTATTATTATCTGCAACAGGAGATTCGTGAAAATGCGCTCGGAAAATCCTTTTGTATAATAACAAGAGTATTCATATGAGCAACCTTTTGGTTTGTCTTGCGCCAGCGCCCTCTGAAAGTGTTCCTCGACTTCCGTCGCTGCGTCGCCTCGGTAATGGGTAAAAACTACGCAATTCGCACTAACGTACTGGGCTCTACTTTCGCTGTCGTCGGAATCGTCCGTTGCGGTATTCGGTCCGACAGCTGGAAAATTAATCGAACAAATAAACGAGTTGGATTAATACAAAAAAGCGAATAGTACGCCGACGCAATAGAATTAATTAAATATATTTTTTGCCACCGGTCGTCGCAGCATCACATCGCCGCGCGTCGACAAGCGAGGGTTGAAACCCCCGCGTAACTGAATTCGGAGCCGTAGCTAAATCGATTTTCCAGTGTCCCTGACGGCACGTATACAAGGGCGAAAGTCATTTTGCAGGTGCAGGCCGGAGCAAAATTAATCATGCGGCATATAGCTTGGAGCGAGACGACTCGGACATGCATCGTATACAGCGTTGGTATATTAATTATCCAAAATTGAATCACAGAGTCGCGAGTTCGGATTTCATTTCAATTTGTTTGTTTGTATCTTTTATTACTGTATATCAAACGCGCGATTTTGAAACGCAACAGAAAAATGGCATAATCAAAGTTGCATCGTATTTGTTGTCGTGTTCTCATTAAACCAAATACACCAACCTGACTCGGATAATCGACGAGCACGTCATCGTCATCCGTTTGCATGTTAAAAATGAAAGGAGGTACACATATGCTTACCATCGGTCGATCTGTCGTCGTCGAGGTTCCTCGAGGACTGGGAGGAGGTGGTGAGTGGCGGCCGATGCTGGGGGGCCGGTCTGGGCGAGGCTGGGCTCGGCGCCGAGCCTATGGAGCCAGCGCTGCTCGATTGACCCTGCGGTACGCCCGTCGCAGCCGCCACCGTCGCGCCACCCCCGCCCGCAGCGGCACCACCACCACCGCCGCAAAGCTCCAGACCCGTCGTCTCCAGTGATCTTTGATTGACATTGATCTGCAATAAATTTTGACCAAACGGTCGATCATTTTATTTTCACTGGCTGTACACTCCGTTGCAAAGAAATAATACTATTGGTTGGTTTTGAGTCATCGTAAACGAAATAGTCGGGTGCAGCACAAAGACACGCGATATTACTTTTACTCGCAAGTATTCCCGCTCTCGGCGAACTTTCACCGTGCGGAGATACTTTAATCTGAGATAGCATCTCGCGCTCACGATTCACGTGGTCCACTAAATTACGTCTCACGCGTTCTGAAGTTTCAGAGATTCGTATTCCGTGACCGCTCGTTCCTCGAGTTTGCACAGAGACACACGTATATAGCGCACAAAAGCTCCACTCTTCTTAGCAAGCGGGAATCGTCGCATTAGCGTACATTACGAGCGAATCGAGCTCTGTATGCGAAAGACGACCCTCTCTATATAACGATTCGCTTCCCTTTCGGCTGATGCGCGTCATCCCCCGGATGAGTGTGCGCCGTAAAATGGCGGGCGTCGACGGCTTTAATGGGGAACGTGTTGCATCGACGAATCTCATTTCGTGCATATTAAGGCTCATATATAGATTTTCGAAGACATCAGCGGAGACATACCACGCTGATATACATTCACGTGTCGTTTCTAATCGATGGACTGATCACATAGGCAATCGTGACATCGTTATGTGTGTCGAGATTCCCTGCTATGTAACGAGTATACACTGGGCATATACAAAGTATAATAATCAACGTGTTCGAGTATATAGCTCATGAGGTCAGAGATAGCATCAGAAATTTTCATAATCGCATAATTCAAATGGTCTGATTTTAGTGATTTCGTGCTTACGCGCGTATACGCTGTCGCAATTAATCATCTTTGCGACATCGCGGCTACATTAACAAGATCCTAGCGATGATAATTATCTTCTGCACGTGTGTGTGTGCAGCATCGAGAGTTCGTTAGATTGATGGTCGTTCGATGCTTGTGTAATAACATTATTCAGCTCCTCGATATTTTCTCTGCGCGATTTTCCAAAAAGCTCTGAGAACGCGTACATACGATATACCTGCGGATGTGCTCATAATAATCCAGGTAATACAGCGTACGATTATAGCGACACCTTACACTTTAAACAAACAATCCCTATACTTCCATCGGAGACCTAACGCGCGAGAGCTCCCATCGCAAACTCGACATCGCGCACGGCACTCTCCTCGTGTTATTTTCGCGAAGCCCGAAAAAGCCTCGCGAAATCCACGCGGAAAGATAGCTGAGATTCCCGAGGCCTATTTACTCCTTTCCGATCGGACAACTAGCTCTCCTCGTGCGCACTGATGCTCTCCCCGCGTGGTATGCGCGAAATGAAACAAGCCGTTACGAGACTACTACTGCTCTCGTGGGGCTGTTATTCTTGCGCGACGTTTCTCTCTCTCTCTCCCTCTCTCTCTCTCTCTCTCTCTCTCTCTCTCTCTCTCTCTCTCTCTTTTGGCCTCTCATCAGCGGTAACGTGCCAACTATGGCCCCTGCGATGCGTTCGACCGGATGGATGGCCGCCGTTGCTGCGCTGTTGCGGTCGAGTTGTTGTGGATTGTGGCGCGAAGCTTACGCTGCACACGACGTATACGTGAAATTGTTGGAAACCCTTGATCCAACGGGCGGCCTACTCAATTACGCATTCCTAATAACTGAGCTGGAATTGGAGGATGCGTACGTTATCCGAACGTTATCTGCTTTTGTTGATTGTTATTGACGTTTTTCCTGTGGGTCGCGCGCGTTTTGAAAACGTGCTGCTCTTTCCCGCATGAAATAGATTAAATTCTTGATGAGATAACGACAAACTTTTTTGAAGTGAGTTGTTTGCTCTGATGTTGATATCGTGACTGGCTCAAAACGGGCAAACAGCGCATATGATGCAATACTTATTGGAATGATCGACGTACTGTTTTCAATGAACCGACTTTAATTCATGGTAAACTTTGAGTAAACGCGACATTTACTACAAAGAAAATTAAAGGTGACATTTATCTTCGCGTAGTTTTTGATAAGCATGTTATACGTACAGCGATGCATGGTCGAGCATTACATTTGCGACGTGATATGTGTTTATTTAAATTAACGATCGAGATTTGATCATTGGTTTAGCAACAGGTGTTAATACAGGATTGTGGCATCAATCATAATCGATCGATAATCGAGCGAGGCGAGCTCTTAAAAATAGCCAATCTTTCATTGAATTAAGCCCTTATAAGCGCAAAGATTATAAGGACGTCTGAATGTTGTATTACGATCGTCCATTCATAGTCACAGAAATCCGAAGGTCGCTCTTAATTAATTTCTTTAAAAACAAAGTAACTGTACCCGAATTTCATTATATACCAACGAGCACCAACTGCCGCCCATATATTCGCCGAATGACAATTCACGCGTGTACAACAGCGACTGCTTGCACATATACGTTCGACCTATGCGCGGCGGGCGACGTCGCATAGATAGGTTGCGTCGCTTCCGTCGTATGTGTAACCTCTCTCTCTCGCACCCCTGACAAGCCAACTATATACGCGAGGAGAGTCGATTGTGGCCCTCGCGCCGTCATCATGCCAGACTGCAAATAGCACACGTGCTATAGAGCCGGCTGTGCTATGCCGGCTAGCAATGAGACCAAATAGGACGTAATGCTCGCAATTTATTACATCCTCGCGATGCAAATGCCGCGGCAGGTCACCGGCATTCCGCTCGGATTTTTCGCGCTCGGCAGATGCTAAGACGCTCGCGAGGGTGTCGAAAGCACTTTCCACACACACACACACGTGCGCGCACACTTGTGTATAGCTGTATACTCTCTGCGAGTAACAGCGAGGAGAAAAATAGAGGGGGGGAGCGAGCCTCGATTAAAAAGCGCGCTGAGAGAGAGAGGGGGGGGAGAGAAAGATAAAGATCCTATTGTCTCAGAGAGCGCGCGCGACGTAGATGCTGCGCCGATAGGAGGGTAGGCCGAGCCAATATATTACTCAAAGCGTGACGCTTTTGCTCGTTGGATCGTAATCATTGCTCACAGCCAGCCTCGTCGGGATGACGTTCCTTTTTTTCCTCTTTTATTATCGCGCCTCTTCGGCAGCCTGACTTTTTTCAGCTGCTTCTTTCCGTCGTTATATATACCGGTGATGTTTTTTGAAAAAATTGTTTTTCATCGAAGTTTGGATTCGCAGGTGCGGGGGTCAACGTACATTACACGGGCGTGAATATTCCGCTCGCTCTCGACCCGATAATTTATTCGACGGTAGCTCGCGGTCGTCCGTAATATCCGAGAATATTTTAAAGATAAACGCACGTAGCTTATGTACGAAGAGGTAGCATGAAAATGTATATACGGCGTCGGCGACTTGCGAAACGAGCTGCCGATTAGAGTTTTTCTTGGGAAGGGTTTCTTGCTTTTAGGTATAGCCGAGTAGGCAGTGCGAGAGTCATGGGTGCCATTAGAATTGAAAATTGCCGCGATAACGCTTTGATACCGTGAACTAGACGGTGTTTGGACTGTAACGTAATGCGTGAAAGCGATTAATTCAGGAAAAATGAAATTGCGAAGGAGAAAAATTTATTGTTTAGTCACTCTACTGTAGATTATAGTTCGAATATATAATGTGAGCGTTACCGACTAATCGAGATAGTGTTATACGTAGAATTTAAAATTCGTTCGATTTCGACGAAATCGAGCAAGATTACAAATCAGCAGACACGTTTTTAGTATACGAATTCCACGAAGATAACAAAAAAGTATACCGAAGCTCTCTTATAATGTATTGATAAGGCGAGACAATGTCGCTCCCCACCTACGCTCCCAACATCCCGCGCGAAGGAAGTTACATATTCATAGAAACTTATCATTTCCGCAGGCGATCTCCCTCGATACACATATACCGTCACTCAAGTTCATTATTTCATATCTTTCTCTCTTTACACACTCACGCATACGCGCACACACTCGCAAAGTCACTTTATAAGAAGAAAACAGCTTTTATACACATATACCCCGCGACTAGCTGAATATTTATTACGATGCATTAGCGTCGCGAGCGCTCGTATTCATATTACGCATATAGTCTTCTGGAGGCACATTTTTCTTATATTTTTCCGCGACGTACACGTGATGTACGCGCGCTTACTTTCACATAATGTATCTTCCGATTACGTATAAAGAGCGCAGGAATCAAACGGCGAACCGCGCGCGGCGATTAAGCATTTCGCTCGAGTAGGCATTAGTTACCCCAGCAAAGAGAGAATGAGAGATTCCACCGCGAGCGACGCTGTAAATAATATATAGTCTAGTGAGTATAATTCGCTCGTCGTTCAAGGCGAGCGACAAACTCGCGACGAGGCACATGCGTCAAAATGTCCGAAGCAGTGAGCGTGCAGTTGGGCCCTGCAAGCACTGATGCACTCTGGCACTTTTAATACTTTCCCTCCGCAGAGCCCGATACAAAAATAATCCCGGCACAGTGCTATATATACGCTGGAAGAATAAATCGCATTTTGCCGACGGTTTATTAAACAAAAACGAACGCTGCACTTTCTCGCAAAAATCGCTCGACAATCCCTGGTAGAAATCGCAACCAATTATAAGCCAAAAATAAGCTTAAAAGTGTCGAATTTGCTTAGCTTAGCTAAGAATATTGGCTTATAATTTACAGCGGCTTACAGCGACATCGTTTTAAAACAAGAATAAGGTTATTTTAAGCTATTGCTTTTAAGAAAGGATATATAACCTTAAATGTTCATCTTGGAAATTACGAAGTGTCAAAATGCCAAAAAATAGAAAATAAGACACCTCATGCATTTTATAAAAAAAATAATTTATTATATCAATAAATTAGGTACAACCCTGGTAGAAATCGCAACCAATTTTAACCCAAAAATAAGCTTATAAGTGTCGAATTAGCTTATCTAAGCGAAGAATATTGGGTTATAATTGGCTAACTGCGACATCGTTTTAACGCAAGAATAAGGTTATTTTTGCCCATATTGTTTTTAAAGAAGAGATGTAACCTTAAATGCAAATAATAATGCAGCAAACCAAAAAAGCGCAGTAAATATTGCTGAGAGTAGGTACAGTTTTGTTACTAGGGGGTTTTTGGGGTCGCTGAACACGAATATCGAGACGGCAATACTCTCAGAAGTACCTGGTGCCAAGGGTTGGCTGTATCAACATCGTCTCCTGGAGTTTCACGGAGAATAACGACATATTTCGTCGAGATTCTTTGATTGGAGTTTTTGAGGTCACTGTATACGAGTAAGTGACAATAATCGCTTTCTAGGTATCTTAAGTATAGCACCATATCCATGCTCAGTGGCCCCAGAAATCCGTGAGTAATGTATTTTACTTAATTACTATTAAATTCCCATAAAACTCCAGAAGATGACGTTGATACTATTCACCCTGGGCACTAGGTACCTCAAGGAGCTTTAGTGTCACGATATTCGTGTTCTGCGATCGCAAAAACTCCCGAGTAACAAGTTTTGGCTGAGTATGTTTCAATATCTCTCAAAAATCCAGGAGACGACGTGATACTGTCCACCCTGGGCACCAGGTATCTCAGGGAGCGTTGCCGTCGCTATATTCGTGTTCAGCGACCTCGAAAACCCCCAATCAACGAGTCACGACAAAAAAGTCGTTAATTTTCCGTGAAACTGTTGGAGACGATGTCGATACTGCCCACCCTGGGCACCAGGAACCTAGCAGAGCGTTGCCGTCACGATATTCGTGTTCTGCGACCGCAAAAAACCCCGAGTAGCAAAACTGGACTTATTTCCATAAATATTGATGGAGTTCTTATTTATTGTCTCTTTCGCTGCACTTTATACATATAGATTATGGTCGCATTCGACCCGCATATTAACTCATTATAAGCTTAAAATTGGTTAAAAATTGGGTTATTTTTAACGAAAGAAATAAGGTTATTCTTACTAAGCAAGCAAACGCCTAAGCTAATTCTTCTACCAGGGTAACTATTTACCACATAACAACCTCCGTATATATCTATATAGGCATGCGTGTGCCTCTCTCTCTCTCTCTCTCTCTCTCTCTCTCTCTCTCTTTCTCGTGCGTCAATGTATATTATTCAATAGTTGTCGTCCTGTCACGTAATCGCGTCGCTAAAATCAAAAGCGGAGCAATTTCGAGATTTTAACGGGCAATTCGCGCCCCCCCCCCCTGGTATTAAGCGATAGATCGTGCGGTCTCGGTCGCGGGCTTATCGTTATCGAGAAAATCAATTACGCCGCCGAAGAGGCGGCAGCCGATAAAGAGCGAGAGGAGAGAAAAAGGATCGAGCGAGCGACGCGCCGTCGTTTACGAGGATTAAAATCCATCGGAGATTAAATCAAGGCGCGCAGCTCGCGCGCGCGTGCGCGTGTGTGTGCAGTGTACACTTATAAGTCTCTGCAGCGAGCGGTTAGTTACCGTGGCGGAGCATCTAGTGTCGGGGCCCTGTGCGGACAACGACGACAATGTGGTAATTAATCGAGACGAGAGCCGACCTCCGATTCCCTCTCGCTCTCCTTCCTTTTTTCCCGCTGAATATTTCTATCCGCGACCCCTCTCTCATTCCGCTCCTCCATATCTCCTTGGCTTCTCGATTTCCGTCTGTCTCTCTCGCTCCCGCGCGCTATACACTCGTCGTGCTCGCTTTTTTTCGAGATGGTCCAGGTCCTGAACAGCTCACGGGTTGTACACTCCTAGCCAAGAGAGCGAGGCGCGCGCGGCTTTTCAAAGCATTCCAAAGTACGAGAGATTGTTCTTCTTCCTTTTCCCTCTCCGATCTTGCTCTTCCCCCTCCCCTTCTCCCCGCAATCAAGCGCACACCCCTTTCCGTGAGAAAGCGGCTTTCCTGCTCTATACCTGCAGCAGCAGCGGCACAAATGACGATGATCGCTCGCGAATTCGGTAGCCGCTCCTCCTTCCGAGAACTCGTGTGCTGGCCTACCCATTCGACTTTTCCACGGCCTATGTAGCTTGGGGATTTCGGGAGCGAGTTCGCACGATTGTGTAGTGATGTAACCGCGCACGCGAGTATATATAAACTATGGGGCAAAAATTCCACAGAGACGGGCGATACATACGCGGCGAGAAGATCGGAATTTTCGCGGGAGAAATTTGCCGACTGCGCGCGGCGCAACCCTATCGCGGGTGTTGAGGGAATATCGGACTTGGTTGGAGGATTTTTCGAGAGCTGGAGAAAGTTTCCTATGCGGGCCTGCGGCGAGGTGACGATTTAATTATTGATGCTTTAAAGGCGGTTACGATGAGTAGTACAACAATGAGCTACTCGAATTTCAAATATTCATGCGAATCGCGAATTCAACTGGATTTTATCACTTCATTAATTTTGTGAATTTATATCACCTCTATACTGCTAGCATGTAATTTCGTAATCGTTGCATAACTCGAATAATCCTTTGGAGTTCGAGCTGATAATACATTACGCGTTAAAATTGTTCCAACCGACGTTCAGGCGAGTCGTGCATTTACTACGTAACGTCTATAGAATAAGCGAAGAAAATATTTATCCGGCATCTTCCGAAAAATACCTCTTGCAACATACCTGTGCGCGCTTGCGATATGACAAATGCCGGTTATCGAGCAGCGGCGAAATTGATGGTCATTGCCGGGTACTAAATATTTCCCCCCGTCTATTTTGGCGGATGTAAAAAAGGGCCGATGCCGCCGAGCGAGCGAGAGAACTCGAGAAAGACTAACGAAGAGCCGCCGCGAAAGAAAAGAAAGGCCCGCGCGCGCAGAAGAAGCAGCAGCAGCGGCAGCGGCAGCAAAGTCACACGTATAGAGAGGAAGAGAGAAGGAGAAGAGCCTCTGGGAGTCGGTCCGTGAAGGAGAGAGATTGGTAACAAGCTACCACGCTGCTCTTAGATATCTCGCAATTTGTTTGCCGGACACGGCTATTCATTGGGCGCGACTCTACTATCTTCCCAGAAGATGAGAGAGAGAAGTCCGACTCTCTCTCTCTCTCTCTCTCTCTCTCTCTCTCTCTCCTCCCACCATCTTCTCTATACCCCTTCGTCTCCCGAGTATATTACTCTCCGCGAACTCCGGTGAGAAACACTTACGCACTGATGGCCCTTCGCCAAGGTCATACGCATGTGTGTTGCTCCCTATCGCGCCACGCAGAGAGAAAGATTGA
The DNA here is from genome assembly GCA_024372645.1 of Trichomalopsis sarcophagae. NCBI lineage: Eukaryota > Metazoa > Arthropoda > Insecta > Hymenoptera > Pteromalidae > Trichomalopsis > Trichomalopsis sarcophagae. The sequence goes on along the minus strand of QLSS01000032.1, from coordinate 385,216 downwards.
GAGAGAGAGAGAGAGATTCGGTGAACGAGTTACCGTTAGCGATGATTAGCCGCGAGCGCGCGCGGGCGATCGGAAGAGATAGCAATAAAAACTTGCAGAATGAAGGAAACAGAGCCCCCGTATACCCACGGGAGATGATGATGCGAAAAAAGTTATGGGAGAGAACGAATTTGTTTAGCATTTATGACTTTCGGCCGACCGCGGAATTTACATAACGCGCGAGTCTTGTTATTCAAAGTGTTAAAAAGCGGTGTCATAGCTAAAAGCCGGGGGATCGAGGACCTTTTAAGGGAACGACGCGGAAAAAAGGGGCTAAGAAAATGAAGTGAGAACTCGCGGCGTGCGCGTAACATATTCAGTAGTATGAGGCCAAGTATGGTAAGATCATCGGCGTTTCGAGGCACGTTGTCCTTCTTTTTGCAATCTCTCTCTATCGAGCGTTTGTTCTCATATAATTATCGTGATTTTTATTCACGATCGAACGTTATGTTGTGGAACAAACGCTTATACGTGCGATACGTTTTCATCGTGTTATCGAGTCGTGCAGTATAAATTAACCGTTTGAAATTGTACCTGCTAAGTCGTGAACTGCGATTTATTATGAGAGTTCTCCCTCTAAATTATAGAGATATCTATTAGCCACAGATAAAGCAAAGCAATCCACTTAGTGTGTTTCGAGAAAAAAAATCGCGGAACAAGAAAATTAGATTAGAAAAGCACGTTTGATTAATTTCTCGCTGGCATGTACAGGAGTATAATAACAAACGTAAGTATCGATTGATATATTGTGAAGCTTTTTTTATTAATAATACATATTATTGATCACAACTATCAGGTGCACAATAAGCCCGTATCACATCGTGGTATCGAACGTAATGCAGCTAAATAATATACTCGCGAATATGTAATGAATTGCGCGTATAGAGGATAAATATGGGATGGAAAATAAACAAATACAAAACGCGCATTTTATACAAAAGGAACAGCTTAATAAGAGAGCCACAGTATTATAGGGATTACATGCACATATATTCATAGGAAAATCAGCACCAGGTAAACCGCGCAGCAGATTAAAAAGCATCAAAACAAACAACAAGTAGAGAGAGAGAGAGAGAGAGAGAGAGAGAGAGAGAGAGAGAGAAACATGACGTATAAAACACACATACACATACAGCGCACTCGATTCCTTTCGACAAATGACAACGAGATTGCAGCGCGGCTATATACACTGCAGCGACGTCGGCCTTTTCCTTTGTGCTATCTGGCTTGATTATTCACGGAGAAATGTAAAACTCATTTTCTGGAGGCATAGTTCGAGCGTTCATCTGTGACGCTCTTAACGGTTCGACCGATCTATAAATGCCCCCAGAGCTCGGTGTTTGTTTATAATATTATCTGTGCAATACAGTTAGTGCACGCGCACGTGTCGCCTTTCGTTCCTTATCGATTATGCGCTATTCGAACGATTCCTTTTATCTCCCACATAGATGAGCGATAGAGATAAATTAAATTACCTGCTCGTTAATTATCATTCAGCGTCTTTCGTGATAACGATATAATTGATGAAATCCAACGCCATCTCGGAAACCTACTTAACCAATACACGCGTTATATATAAAACAAAGGCCTCTCGGCCAAAATTCCGACCGAAAGAGCGAGCGCATACAACCGGGCCATCTCTCTTATTCTCCGGGGCTTCTAAATCAATTAGCGTAGCGCGGAATTTTTCGGAGAGAGAGAGAGAGAGAGAGAGAGAGAGAGAGAGAGAGAGAGAGAGAGAGAGAGAGAGAGGCAGATAAAAACGCCGGGGAGAAGGAACGGCCAGTTCATGAATACCAGGCCTCATTTGCATTGCATGTGCATATCTCCGCTGTGTTCCGATTTCGGATTCTTTAGTGCTAACATTTCATTTGGTGGTCCGCGTGATATTTATTGCAGCTCCTATATATACATACGCATGCGCGCCTACCTCCTTCGGCAGCTTATATAACACAAGGACATTCTTTTTGCGCGCTTCTTGCAGCCGGGCCTCTCGTTTTGTGCTTCTGCCCCGAGAATTCGGCGTATAATAGCGGACTGCAGGGGGTGCAATGATCTGCTACCGAAAGGCTAGCGAGAGAGCGGTTTCTTAATTTGCCGCTACTGCTGCTGTGCTTTTGTTGTATAAGTGATGGATATACTCGCTGACGTTAGAAATTCGTTTAATCTTGGGAAAAATACTTTGTCCCGTACGTGTATAGTGAAGCGGGGAAAGATGCTTATGCGTTAAATATTATAGATTATGAAAATTAAATGTGGTTTCAACAAAAAACATAACTCAGAGACAGCGTCGAAAATAAGTTTTTATCACAAATTGCATTGAATAAAAAAAATACCATCAACGGTCGTACAAAATTAGAACAGATGAATCGTTCAACAGACGCATTACTTTTAATTCTTTTTGTTTTCACTTCTATCGAAGCTGCTGCAGTGTTTCAGGAATTTTCCTCTAAAAGTCATCTTTTTATTTCACGTTTTCTTTCCAATCAGTTGCGATAACAATACAGATCCAAATCTATGTTTATAAATGAAAAATAATAATTGGGACGTGTTCCTCGCGCTGTCATCTTCTTACACTTTACCTTGTACAATCGTTAGAATTAGAATAGCATATAGAACGACCTTGTACTCCCGCATCATTAGCACACACTCTGCGACCGCCCGAAGCGTTGAGTGATGCACTAATCGTCGCGCAGGGACAGCGTCGTTCAAACCCTGACATTTCTTTCTTTCCCTCTCGCGTATACAGGACGAATAATGAGATTCTTACGAGCGAGCGTCAGTCGGCAAGGTACTCTTTTTTTCCTTTCAGCTCTTGCTCCCTCCGTCCAGTGAAATCAATGGCATTGCATTGCCCCCGATCGTATCGAGAGCTGCTCACTATATACTCGCGAGGACGAGATGCTACTCGGCGATATATTGAGGACTTGTTACACAATTTAGTGCTCTCTCTCTCTCTCTCTCTCTCTCTCTCTCTCTCTCTCTCTTTCCGTTGTGTCCAGTACTGCAGCGGCGGCGGCGGCGGAGAGACAGTAATCGCCGCTGCCTGGCTTTTCAATGCCAGCGCATAGATACATTTATACATATTGCCGCACGCTGGATCTCGTTAAGGACGATCAGGGCGAGCAGTGATATATTAATATTGTCTCGAAGCTGCTATACGTGAGCGGCGTGATACAGCGCAACGTTTGTCTGCGGCACATGCATGTGTTCCATTTGTTTACGCATCGATCGACTGCGAAGGAGAACGAGAGGGAGAGCGAGACGCAATTTGTAACTACGCGTGTTTTTCACGACGGAAGAAAGTCTATATGCACTTTTCGCGTTGCAGTTGATTGATGGATTTAATCGCGTCGATTTCAGCATCAGTTTTGTGTAAATTAACAAAATTGAAGTAAAATCGATATAAATTGAGAAAGTGAATACTTGTAGAATCAACGTCTTACTCCGCGAGTTCAGTTCGAATAATGACAGAGCAGGCTCTATAATGACTGTGTTTGCACCGAAACTTTCGGATTGAAACACACGTGTTCATCGATCATCATTTGAAAGGCTAATCCTCACTGGAGATGCCTATCGTAAAATGGATCACTGTCTCGGCTCCCATATACATACAGCCGACCAACGCATATGTATACATATATATCTACCTGCGCCAGTGTCGTCGCGACGCACGAAAAAGCCGGAGTTCGAAGTTGAACGCGCGCAGGTATACGTCACCGGGAGAACAAGATATACCGTTGCCAGTGCTCAGCAGGTCTTTTACACCTTTCGGAGAATCATTTTCGGGATTACTTACTGCATATCTTATGGCGGAGGCGCGATAAAATCGATTTCGCGGATCCTCGCGAGGTTGAAAGCTTATGTAATTGTGGCACTTTTATCCTGATTCAAATTACGAGGACCGCAAATGAGCGTATAATCGTCTTAACATATTCCGAACAATTGAAACAACAAATCTTTTGAATCCTTTAACACAAATGACTATTTCAACGTATTGGAGAAATTTTTACACACTGTTTCACGCAGCTCAAGAATTATCGACTGTGCACTGTCAAAAGCTTCTTGATAAATAGACATCTACCTATAGCAGCAAAGCGAGGATGACCAAATGCCTCCTTGTAATGCGAGCATCGTTGTTGACGAGCGCGCGCGAGCACTCGCATCATGTTGGCTCCGAGCGCGGCTGTCAATTCCAGCGTAGCGGCGACTTGTCGCTGTTAAACGCTGGAATGACAGAGAACACGAGGCAGACGCGGCTACCTGCCCTTGTAAAGCTGCCGCCACCGCCGCCCTTTCTCTTCCGCGAGGACGAGGAAAAATTACAATTTTTCCAAGCCGTCGAGCCTCCGGCTGTATAACGTTCGTTTGCAACGCGCGTGATTTATGATCGACCGTTTTGTTGAGTAATTATTGTTTGTCATTGTATGCTTTTTTTATTTTGATTCATGCAAATTTGATTGAGTAACGTCGTATAAAACGTGCTTTTTCTCCTCTCGATCCTTCAATGAGATAATGATGAGTTAAGTGAACTTTAATGGACCATTATTCGTATAAATACGCCGAAATTTCTTTGAATCCGAAAAGCCTCGAAAACCGCATAAATATAGACTTGTACGTCAATTTAATTAACCGACTCGTTAGCCCGCAGCGCGGACCGGTTCGCATTTTATATGCGCGGCGCATTATTCGCAATTGAAAAGCGCAAAATAAAGAATCATCCGAGTGGTGCGATTAATTGCGATGGCTGTATAGACACGTGAACGATCGGATACGCGCGCGGGGTCCTTCTCTGCGTTATACAGTCGCCGTGACCTCGCGCTCCGCACGCGCCAATTAAAGCGAATGCAGGAAAAGCGTTTTCTTTCATATTACCGCGTTGCTGCGCTCGCGAGAGGCCTTTTTCTTCGACTTTTTACGCAGCATGGATTGCGCGCTCAGATCTTCCTTGAAGGGGAATCATGAAATTCCAACAGTCGGATGTATCGCGGTATCGCGGAGTTATTGTTGTCGCGTTCGGATCGATGTATGAAAGTTTAGCTAACGGCTATTTTTATAGGAGCGAGCATCGCGAGGTAGTGAGTTATTATTGCGCGTTCCGAGTGTGACGAATTAAAATGTATAAGCTTTATTTACAAGTCTGTGAGAGTTTTTTTTTCTAGCGCGACTTTGAAAGCTTTAGTCGATGATTATTTCAGGGTGATATTCGTCGGCTCTTGCATTATATATCAATTTTAGACTTATTGTATTTGACACTCGAAATCCGTAAGTTTGTGTAACAGGCCGTGAACGAGGAAAAAAATTTATCGAAAAACTGTGTATTGTCATTGACGACGTGCGCGCGTATATTTACGTTAACACAGCAGGCGTTAATCTTTTCTTTCTTTCATTTAAATTACTCACCTGGTCGTAGGTGTCTGTGCTTTTTGCCAAGAGAGTTAGTTCTGTACAAGCCGATATCGCGAATTTGAGCGGCATCGTAACTTGTCATAGTGTAAAACTTATGATAATGACACTCTCTCTCTCTCTCTCTCTCTCTCTCTCTCTCTCTCTCTCTCTCTC
>QLSS01000032.1:365491-379605 GCA_024372645.1 Trichomalopsis sarcophagae | reverse complement strand
TCTCTCTCTCTCTCTCTCTCTCTCTCTCTCTCTCTCTCTCTCTCTCTTTCTTTCTCTTTCTGTTTGCACAAAGTGAGCGCTGTTATAATAAGCGATCGAATTGAAATGTAAAACGAAAGCTGGAAAGTTTCTTGATTATGAAAATCGAGAGCAAACACGAGCGATTTTATACGCTGTGAGAAAAAAAACCTTCGCGCGTGAATCTGATTTGTGACAGTTTATAGATATAGTCGAAAATTTCCGGTTGCTCAAACAAACTCGTTAATTCCAACGTATACATCGCATGCATCAACTTTCCTCGTGCGTTAATTGCGAGCAAACAGCTCGAATAAATTAGTCCGTGGAAGAGACGGCTTGGAGTAATTCAATTTGCAAACTCAATATAGGATACACCCATCTAGTCGACACAGGGAAAATCGGAAAAGTAGATCCCCCGCAGAATATAATAAGAACCCATTGACAAATCATTCGCCCCACATCTTTACGCCGGAATTTCCTCGGCTCGCGCAGAACAATAAAGTGTAATGGACGAAGAGGAGACGAGTCCGAGGACGAGTCGGAAAGCAAACAAGAGTATAGACGCGGGCTTGAACCGTGGACCCCGAGATTAACAAGCGGGAGCTCCAATCACTGAGCTAACGTCTACGATACAAGCGCATGCTATATGCATCGTATAGTACGGCTCTGCGAACTCTTATCGCTGACTCGTCTCGCAGCTCGCGTTGCAGACGTGTCACAGGGACACATATGTTCGATCAAGCGTTAACAGGCCTCTGATCTGTGCGTCTAGTGCAGTGACTGCAGCCCAGTGTCTATGCGTAATAAGCAGCACTGCCGATCGGTAAGGAAGTTCACGAGCTGAGGACGACTCGTCTCAAAGGGGGGTGGTGTCACAGACGCACGTGTCTGCAATGCGAGCTGTGAGACGAGTCTGCGATAAGAGTCCGCAGAGCTGTAGTACTATGCATAGCATGCGCTGGCATCGTAGATGTTAGCTCAGTGGTTAGAGCTCCCGCTTGTTAATCTCGGGTTCAAGCCCGCGTATACTCTTTTTCACTTTCCGACTCGTCTCCTCTTCGTCCTTTAGACAAGTATATAATATATTATAAAATAAAAATAAAATAAATAAAATAAAATAAAAATAAAATACGCCGTCGCCGGATTTCTCTCAACGCTGTGACATAACCCGGTATAGCAGCTGTATGGCATAGACAGGTATACAGCGGCTTCTCTCCGGCGTCGCATTAACAGATTTCGCGGAATGCCTATAATTTTACAAGCCACTTTAATATGCGCGTACGGTAGCAAATGAGCGATTGTATGTATACACGGCGTCACACACTCGGCTCCTTCTTCTCTTCTCTTTATTCTCCGGGAGCCGCGCGTTTAGATGTAACGCACACACACACACATGGGCTCTTTCTCTCTCTCTCTCTCTCTCTCTCTCTCTCTCTCTCTCTCTCTCTCTTGCCAGGAATTTCTACTTTCTACGAGCGGAGCGTAACCTTTACCGCCGCTGTATGTACGGGAGTGGAAGAGGCAGGGAGCGAGAGACATTCTTACGCGCAAATTAATTTTAACTTTAATTTTCCGGACACGGGCTTCGACTATACTGCGCCGCGATGCCAAAAGGCGCCGGCTTCTTTTCCTCCCTCGCTTGCGTTCGTATATGTATACACAGCATCAGGGGCTGCAGCTTGTCTTCTTCTTTTTTTGCCTTTTTCTCGATTCTCCGCGCGCGATGGGAGATTTAGTGATTACAATGAGAGATTTATTGTTAGGGAAAAGAGCCGCGCGCGCACGGCCAGAAGTGACGCACCGAGGTGAGATCAGCTTACAGGGCCTTGCTCACGTATACTGTTGTTGCTCGTCCTTTGTTTTATATTATTTTGTTCGTCCGATAAAAACGATAACCGATTAATCACATACTCTGAGTACGCGAAAAGAGTTGAAACCTCGTTCGGATGAGTACTGCCTCTTTCGGATGAGGACGAAGAGTGCAATAACAGAGTATGCAGGGTATCACTTTGGATTTAAGGATTTTCGGGACGTTCCCAGGGGGACGTGGCAGGAGCACGGAGCGAGCGACGGACAATCGGAATGCCGCTGCTTTTCGCGGATCATTATTCACTCCTATAATCTTTTGTCTCATCTATACGGCGCTCTCGTGACATTGCGTTGGCTGACAGTGACGAATCGAAAAGCTCCCAGTCAACCCTTGAATCATTGGCTCCTCTCCTCCGCAGCCTCTTCTGTACTATTATATATACATATATAGCTGCCTCGTGTGTCGGGCGTCGTTCAGAAAATGATCTCGTCAGGTTACATACTTTCTCCTCTCCATCACCACTTGCAACGTGCCGGAATTTAATTGGAATTTTATTATTTTCTAATAAGCGTTTATCGCGGACTTGTGCACTATTACACATATGATACGCACGCGCGGAGACTGCATGGGGTATCTTCGATCAGCGGGTAACTTTTCTTCGTTTTATGCGCGATGATTCGACGGAAATCGAAGATGCTAATCTCGAAATGTGTTCATATAATATCCCATATATACGAGAGCATCTATTTCAACCCAGTCATTTGACTGCATATGTTTCGAATGTCATTATATACATGCAGGTGCACAACGCGGCGCGCTACGTGTTATTGAAAATTGACAACAGCCAATTTATTTATTGTAATGTGATTGATCTCGTCGAGATTTTGTATTCATTAGATACCAATTGAAGATTTAAGTGCTACGCGGACAAAAACGTGAGCGCGTGCACTGAGTCGGTTCACTTTAATGTGACGAAGTCGAACAAGAGTTTTTCGAAATAGGGTATCGCATATACGTATACTGCAGCCGCACGAAGCGAGCGAGAATACATTAAACGAAGGGCAAAGCCGCAGCGCAGCAGCAGCCGCATTATTTTACATTCTACTCTTTCTTCTTTTTGCATGCATCGCCGGAATGCCCGATGATAAATGCAGGCGTTTTTCTTAAAACACACGTGATGAGATTATCCCAGTCACCTTTAGCAGTTTTCTTACAACTCACACACCCCGTATACTTATATATACTTTCGCTTCGTTTTTCTCTTGTACGCGCGAAAGTATTCGCCGCCGATGATATTTTATATACACACGCGGTTTTTGTATCGATATCATGCTCATCAATATAAATAAATAAATTTGTCCTCCAATCAGCGCTCGAAGATGAAAGTCACACTTTTTTTCGTATACACTCTACTCGTCACCGCGAAGGAATTTCACTTTGCGAAAAATCCAGGGAATTCGCTCAAAGTGCGCTTGAATCAAAAACACCGGAAAGTCTGAATATACTATATCGGCGCGCTATTATATGACCTTCGCGAAAACAAACGCGGCGCATAAGCGAGCTTCCGAAAAAACGAGTCTGCACAGCAGACATCGGGACGGTGTCAAAGGAATCGTCTGAGAGCGTACACGCAGTGTGTTCTTCTTTCCTCGAAAGAGCAAGAAAAATCGTCGCTCGTTCGCTCGGCGCATAAAAATAGTGCCGCGCACGGCGTCATCTGTATATAGTGGCAATAAGAAAGCGCCTTCGGGCGAACGAAGCGCGAAGCCGTAGCTTTCTCGCAAAAACAATTCGTTCCCAATAGGCAGCTATCTCCTTCTTGCTTGCTGCATATGCATGCTCTGCAGATCGTAGCGCCTAAATATAGGAGACAAACAGGTTTGCTCTTCGAGGCGCGACCTCGCTCTCTGTGCGCTTCTCTGCGCGCTGTGTGTGTAGCCGAGCGGAGCATAATATACGCGTGACTTATGCCCCGCGTGAAAATTAAACGTATGCCGCGCGAGAGAGAGATAGGCATCTTCGCGCCAGTGAGAGTTAGAGAAAAAGGAAGGAGCTTAAAGTTTATCGGGAAATCGCGCGAAAGTACGTACGCCGCCGGTGCCCGAGCGGGGAAAGGAGGCATGGGTGATACAGAAGATCGCCAAGGCTATTTGCCGATGTAAGTTATACTATGTACGCGCTCGATGGTGTTGCGGGGAATCGGAGGGAGTGAATCATCTTTCGGAGATCATTAGCTGCGAGGATTTTTTCGCATCTCTCAGCTCCTCTTATATCCTCGCAAAACCTCTGACGACGCGGCCCTACAGGATTCCTCGAAATTTTAAGTTCTCTTAAACTTCAAGCAACTTCCTCTCGCGGGTAAATTGAATCCGCTCCTGCTTAACCAATTCAAAATCAATTAAGTCTCCGCGGACGTAAATGAGCGCTCTCCTCTCCTCGGAACTCGCGGGCGAGTCTGTAAGTAAATAAGTAAGCGAATTCAGCGGAGCGAGTAAGAATTTCAATTAATCTACGAAACTACGGCAATTACAGGAAAGTTAAGTCACCTCTACTGCAGTCGGATTCATTAACGCCGACCACGCGCGTCGCGCGGCAGTTTCCGCGACTGCACCGTGGCTTATACTCGTGTAAAATCGAGAATGCCATTCTAACTCTGCGCCTATATAGTGCTTCGCGATTGAGACGTTCTCATATTGCGCACAACACAACGCATACGGATTTGCGCTCGATTATACACCGCGCGGAGCTCCGCAAAAGGAACTCGAGCGCATAGCGTCGACGTACGGGCATCGAGAGAAAATAGCGAGGCATTATGATGCTCCCGACGGACGTTTTAATTTATATTTTCCGGGGGCAGCAGACAGTCGTCGGCGGCTCGAGGCAAAGGGAAAACGCGAGTCAAGGCGGCGGCACAAATCATTTCATAAAAATTCCTAGGCTGCAGTGGCACAGTAGCGTCTAGACGCGAGTCTCGACGCGAGTAATTGAAGAAACAAAGAGGCTGCAATTACGCCGGCAATTAACGGCCGCCGTTGGTTCTTCTTCCTCCTCCGACAACCTCGAGCGGCTATCTCTCTCTCTTCCCTTGGCTTATTGCGCGCGGAAGCCGCTCTTATGCTGCGATGTGATGGCCGCCATCGAGAGACAGAGCTTTTCGATTCTCTCTCGATTTAAGGAAATCATAAACCTGTGAGAAAAGAACGTTATCACGCTATTTAATAATGGGTATCAACAATGGCGGAAAATTTCAATAAGAATGCCGTCATCCCCGCAAATACGCGAACGAAAGCTAATCGTCAACACCCCCACATTCAGCGCAGAAGAAGAACCATCGCGAGCGTCTGCCGCGTGCGGCGCAGAAAATATCAGCGATTCATTCATCACGCGCATCAGTACGCAGTAACCCTCCGCTATATCATTGTATATACCGCTGCGACAAAGCTCTCTCGTCGGCGAGCAGGAAAGTTTGGGCTTTTCATCGACGTCTTTAAGAGCGCGCGCGCGCGCGGCGAGGGCTTTTCATCGCGCGGATATCGAAGAATTTGTCGCTTCGTTGGGAGCTGCTCGGCCGAGAGGACATCAAAGGGCTTGGCTCTTCTTCTTCTACTTTGTCTTCTTTCGCGGCGCCCTCCCTACTCCCCCTCTGACAGACGGGCCCTCTATCCACCCGTTCGCGTAATAATCATTTATTATCCCGCGACCGCGAGAGGCGAATAATGAGTACAACGACTTTATGAAGTTGCGAAATTGGGGCTTTGTTTAAAAATTAGCTGCCCGCGCCTTGTTTATCCTCGGCGGAGAGAGAGAGAGCAGGGCTTTCGCTACTTTCTTGCGCGCGCCTCGCTACGTATCGAGCAGTAGCTCAGCGTAATGGCCCTCTGAAGATGAACGGTTGTATGAGCACGCATTCATCTTACCGCTCGAGGGTTTCGAGACGCTATACCGCTGCTTTTTTTTTGGTTATGCTTTTTCTCAGTGAGAAATGTATACGCGTTTCAGATTTATTCGAGGCTCGCGTAAAAAATGCTTTTATCCTCCTAATTATTCTGAATGCGTGTTTATACGATACTCGGCGGAGGGGAGATTTTGTATACAAATTTTATTTTCTACAGACAAGTAACGCTTCAATTGACTTCTTTCCTAGCTCGCACCTCGTGTCGCGCGCAAATGAGAAGTGAGTCTATTAGCGGAAGAAGTCAAAACCAATGAATAATCCGGAGAGATGTACAGTCAGCGTAAAAAATCGTTCCCCGAAGCCGCGCGAGCAGAGGCAAAAAGCCCGCAGCAAACACAGGAGTCTACTCGTCGCCCTAATAATAACATTCCCCGCGCGCAAACTCAATTTCGCGAATCGTGTATACGAGCGTGTTAAGATCGCCGGCGAACAACTCGGGCGTTAAAAGCGCGCTTCCCTCATCCAAAAAAAGAAGCTCTTTTTCCTTACTCGAAAAGAGAGAGAGAGAGAGAGAGAGAGAGAGAGAGAGAGAGAGAGAGAGAGCGAGAGAGAGAGAGCGAGAAAACAAACGCTACACCCATATAGCGCGAAACTCTACTGCCTCGAGAGATTCTCTTAATCTCGGTTCTCGCACGCGCCATCTGTTTTTCATTCGGGCGGGCGTGTTATAAGCCCGCGAATTCCTCCCAAGCTTCGAGCTAAGGATCACGCATATCTGTGACAAGAAGACCCGTTGAGAATGTCCGCTCATTAATAAAAGCCGAAAGCGCGCGCGCGAACTCTTTCTGCTCGCTTTATCGTTGCTGCATGCACGCACGCGGAGAGAGACGCGAGACGCGGAATTCGAGCGGACGTTTTCGTCAATATCACACGCAGTGCTCTCGGTTTTCATCGGGAGACAAGAACGCGTGTAGATCGCGAGCTATTTGTCGCCGTGATTCTTGATTGCGCCGCATTAATATGTCCTGCGGGAAGCTTCGGATTTTTCGCGTGCGCGATCTTGAAATTCACTGGCACCTACTTTATAATAGTCGCACTTTCTCGGATCGAGTGTATAGGCGTTCACAGAATCCTTAAAATGCAGCCGACGCTAATTCGGAATAATTAACTAGCCCTCGTGGTGGTGGTAAAAATTCCTCGGGAATCAGCCGGAGAATTCGCGCGTGTTTTGGATAGCCGCATTGACGAGGCTTCTTTCGCTATGCCGAGATCTATACCTACACGAATCGCTCGCGGTTTTAGAATTTGTCCGCGAGGGTGTGCGAACTTCTCGAGGTGAGTCTTGTAGTGGATTTTTGGTCGCGATATTGGCGAATTATTTTGGAGTCAAAAGAATGTCAGCGATTTCATATACCGCATTGTTTACGCGTATAGGCTACTCTGGTATAAAAATAAAGCTCCATAGGATCGGCGCGCGCGATCGAAATAGATCAAAGAAAGCCTCTCCGAGCAAAGCCCCGCGGAATCTCGACGCAACCCTCTCGCTGATGTGTATAGCTGTATACAATACAAATTTCGTCTCTTCCGTGCGACAAACACATAGCCACGGAGGAAGCGGAAACCCTGCTGTCTCACGGTTCATTTATAACTGCAAGAATTAGATCGGATTTGGAGGAGACGCTAAAAGCTCGCACTAGAAGCCTATATACACATCGAAGCTCGGGGTGCGAGAACCTCTTCGTCATACATTAGTTCACTTAATGCCGGGCGGGCCGAGCGCCTTATCGAGTTACTCACAAGGATTAATCCGAAGGAGCCCAGCCTAAGATCCTTTGCCCGTGCCCCACACGTCGCCGCGCACGCGAGGGGCTTAATGAGCTTGGAACGCGTGTGCGCCAGTCTTTCAAGTGTCTGTATGAAGCTTGTCTATGTGAGAGCTTACTGTGAATTATGCGGGAGTCTGTTTCGCGTGGTTGTAAGCTCGGTTTATTTTTAGCCGCGGCGGGAAATTCATATATGCTTGCATGAATCCGACGAGACGAGTATACGTAACGCATTTACACAGGAGTCGTAAATGCAGGCTGTCGCGAGTGCACACGTGTAATAAATACTCGAGAAATTCGAGAAATCTCCAATTATGCGCCTTTTTCCCTCAGGATGCTTTATACACCAGCCCAGCGCTTTCAAAGAGCGAGCTATGAAATCAATTTGCTTTTTCAGCGCGAGGACTTCTCGCATCAGCCGATGTTTAAACTCAATTTCTCAACCTAAGCTCTCGGTTAGAGAGCCGCGGAGAGGGGGAGAAAGAAAAAGAAACGCACGTACTCGCACCTGACACGTATACGAGCTGCAGAATTGTGCGTACCGGTCTCTCTCTCTCTCTCTCTCTCTCTCTCTCGCGGCGTCTATATTCTGGGGAGCTTTTGCGCTCTCGCTGTCCGCGCGCGTCGCACATTCCGCGACAGCCGCTCTGCGGGTTTTGCAATGCCGAAATCCTCGGCAAGAAACGCTCGGAGAGTTTGAGAACTCATGGGATCGGCTATACTTACATGCGTCGCTTGATGCGACGACGTGCTATCGTCCGCGCAAAAAGTTGCTCGCTCAGCGCTGAATTTGTTTTGATAATTCTATATATATATATATGGCTTTTTTATGCGCATAGTAGAGAAAATGGTAATATTTACGCGCCGTTACGTCACGCGGTGTGAGCGAGAGTTTTCGGTTCGTGTGCGACTTCAAGAGTATCCGAGAATAAGTCATAAGAGTGTAGAAGTCCGTGAGCGAAACAATTTGTCGCCAAATTTTCCCAACCGATAGCCCCCAGTCGGCGATTCCTCGATCAATTACATGCGAAAACAAAGCGAGAAGCGATGCCCGCCGCTGAAAGACGGTAAGAAAAAAAGGCTCGCGCAAGCCGAAAAGAAATTCGCTCCCAGAAGTCGAAGACAGAAAGAAAGAACGAGTGAGCTGAACGTCCGGAAGTCCCATTCGCACGGTCCTTCAGACCCCCGCGCGCACACACATAGGAACATCGAAGCGCGCGCTCACTTCGGCGATAAAGAGCCCGAAGCTACTACGAGGACAGCAGGACGCGACGCGAGGTATACGTATTATCCAGGGGCTGCCGTTCGCTGCCGAGTGAGAGAGAGAGAGAGAGAGAGAGAGAGAGAGAGAGAGAGAGAGAGAGAGCGAGAGAGAGATACGCTCGACATCTCGGGGGCGCCGTATTGGTGCAGCGCGGCCCCGTGACTCCGAACGCGTGGGACTCGGAATGCCCGGCATTCAGAGGGGACTCACCGCCGCGCTTGGAGGGGGAACCGGGGCCCCAATTCCCATAAGGCTCTCTTCGCCGCCGTCGTTCACGCACACCAGTGTGTGTGCGATAGCGAAATCGCCGCCGGTCTATAATATTTATTGGGCCTGATCGTCATCGGGCTAGATAGAATGCCTGAATAGATTAGCGACTTCATTAGCCGGCTTATCTCGTGGCGATGCGAGCGAGAGGTATGCTCTCTTATTGATGCATTGTCCATTGCAATCGATTTTGGGCTTTAGAAGCGGAGATGCCTGAACTGTGGATAGAGACATTATTCCTGCAAAGATCTCGGTGTAATAAATATGGACGGCCGGAAATTCGAGCCACAGAGTTATTCTTTCCTGCATTTTAATTCGAGGTGAGCTGGACGACGTATTTATTGGATGAACACGTGTTTCCAAGATAAAGCTTTGGTATACCGTATGCGTGTATGGGGTTTTCTCATGTTTGTTGAATAATCATAGCCGAGAGATCTGTCACGCGTATTGTGCGTAACATGTGCAGCTGTGTGCCTAGTGAGAAAAATTTAATAGATCTTGCCACGATATTCACTCTCTTATCTAATGGTAGCCAATTAGTGTTCACTTGGGGATAGTTGCTTGTACTTTTGTCTACATAATTTATAGTACCTTTTCGTTTGTTACAAATTTGTCTGCGCATATGTTGATTGAACGCTACCTTCTGCCAATGCTAATTAAGAATACTCCACCATTTTCCAATCAATATTTAAATTAATCGCACGAATTATCATATAGGAACAAACCGAGCACTAAAAAGCATATGTTCGACGGTGAACTTTTTATAACAGTCGATCTCGCGACCCGAACAAACGGTGCAATACTCACAAAATGCATAATGCATCGCCGACAACGTCAAGCTTTTTGCACTTCTCGTCAGCAGTAGCAGCAGCGGCGGTATACTTAGTAATGCGCGAGAAATCGTGCAAGGTGTTTCTCGAAATTAGAGTGCGCCGCACTTTTTTACCTCCGGAGAATTAATTGTCGTACACCGAAAGTATCTTCTCCATAGCAGACGTTTCCGCCGAAGCGACGGACACGTATGCGGAATCCGAGGTAGCGATCCGAGGAAGTGTCGCTCTCGCAAGTCGCATTATTCAGCGCGCGCCTGATGCATCTGTCCCGAATTTGAAATTACAAACGATTTGAGAAAAACGAGAACCGTATGCGCAGCTATTATACGTATATAAATATACTCCACTGGTCTTTGTTTCCTTCGGGTCGGATCTAGGGACATCTGTTTGACGCTATGTATATGTACAGGTATACTGCAGCGCTGTGGATTATTAAGCCGGGAGACGCGACAGGGGCGTCACCCGTCGAGAAGCGACGAGTCTGCGACAATGCGCGTTAAGTGTCTTTGATGCATGGAGAGAGGAGAGAAGGAACGAGATCTCGAGACGATGTTAAAGACTGCCTGACGATTCACTGATTAATTTTACAGAGCTTGTTCGCGGCTGCCGCCGAGAGAGTGAGAATTTATCGCAGCGTTGAAAGAAAGGAGGGATATTTAAGTTTAGATCGGCCCGTGAAGGCTGAATTCACGTTTGCAATGAATTTCAATGCAATTTGCAATTGCACGAGATCATCGGCAGAATCGTAAGTCGATCTTCTGCAGCACCGAAGCAACGTTCGGGAGCATCACACGATATATAGACGGAAGCATTTCGGCGCCGAGCCAGACCGTTGCGGCGGTGGTTAATTATAGTTTTGTTATGACACCCGGGCGTTCCGATGAATTGATGTTGAAACGAATGTATCCCGCGCGAGCGCTAAGTGTCTTCGAAGCTGCGACTTCTAATTGAATCGGTAAACATCGTAATTCAGCGCTGTGGTTGGAAGCTCTAGCGAAGGCCGATTTATAATGCGCTTGGAAAAAAGCGTCGTCGTAAAGCTCGGCTACGTGACAAAATTAAGAGGCTCTAATCGACGGAGAATCATTTCCCGTATATTTTTGTCGCCTACATTTGAATCATTAGGTGCATCGATGTATACAGAATAAATAAATCGGTGTATAAATGAAACACAATGAGCGACGCTTTTAAATCTCCGAGATGCGCGTGACATATATATATATATTTATCTTGCCGGGAAAGATTAAGAGGAATAATAATGCTATACGGCGACGTAATATAACGAACGAGTTGGAGATATTCGAGCAAGAAAAAGAAATTAATTAATGCTAAAGAGTATAGCGAGATAGAACAAGACGGGACAGAATTCCGATATCCTATGTGAGAGTTCACCGTGCGTCGATGGTACTGAATTAATATAATACGTGTGCGATACAGGTTATAAATTCTCGATAAATCACGCTGTAATCTTTATTGACCGATAACTTATGCAAATCTGAAGAAGATGTTACCGCGACATTCCACGTTCGACTTCGGTAAAAAAAAGAAGTTTGCAAGCATTCCGATCATCTGCGGTTTCTCGTCAACACAGCCATTAATTTAACACATCGACGCCTGAACACAGAGGGCATTGATGGACAGAAAAAAATTCTCCTAAGGAAATCCGGCCCGGGCGTAGAGTATCTCGTACGACGGCTATTGTCAAGATTAAAAGCAATCAGCTCGTATACGTTATATACACTCAGTATAATACCACAGACAGACATTACACGCACACACATATACACGTATGCACAGCCCTATTGTGAGCGAGGCAGCTTTGTGCGCGGTCCTTTCTCTCTCTCTCTCTCTCGCTTTCTCTCTTGGCTAGGCACCTCCCGTGCACTTAATAGATCGCCGGCGCAGGAGGGGAAAAGCCGTAGTTTATTGGTCGAGGCGAGGGAGCAGCCGCGAAAATCGCCCTATCGCGAGAGCCGCACGCCTATAGCGCTAGCCGGACGTGTATGTGTATGTAGGTGCGGCAGACGGCCTCGCTCAATCGCGTGGGTGTATATTTGCACGCGTGTGTGCGTGGAGATAATCGAACGAATGCCGATACGCACACAGCTCGATACACAGACTGATTGAAACCGGCGACTATACTCCCCCTCGTGTGTCTATGATTTTCGGGGTCGGAACAAGTGCGTTTTTGTTTAGGGGAATTACAATTTGATGGGTGTACGCACAGATTTTTTTAACGGATAAATATTTTTCTTAAAAGTGGTAAAAATTAAGACGCGCAGTAGAAGAAGCTATTCAAACATCAAACAATTACGTCTCAATCAGCCGCGCAATCGATGATTTATGCGCGTTCATTACCACCATCAGTCGAGGCACCGACGAGGCAAAAAAAAACAACGGAGATGAAATGCGCTTAGACTGCAGTCAGAAAGCTCGGACGCGAGCCTCGTCAGTGGCGACGGCGGCGCGGGAATCTCTTTAATGATCTTGTAAAAAATGTCCAGAAGAGAAAGAGAGCCGCAGAGTCGGCCCGACGACGCGCACATCGCAGAGACAGACGGAGAATCAACACACACGGTCGGCTGTCCGAGTCCTGCCGCCGCCGGCACACTATATCGCTTTCTAGTCTCGACATCGCAGGCCGTCGTCATGCTCGCAATGACTGGGACTTTCTGTATGCTCGAGTGTGACATTTGTGACAGGTGACTTTTGTTCCTCCGTTTCGATATTAGATAAGCGCTGCAGCAGACGGCGGCGACTGATTCCCTTTCTCCTCCTCGTATACATCAGCTCCGAAATGCGTGCTGCCCTTCAGCGAGAGAAAAAACTGCGGCCGCGGCGCGTGCGTATACGTTGTATATACATCAGCTGCATTTTAAATACCTGCGCGGAATGCGGCCCCGAACGAAACGTGCGGGATCGTATACGCGCGCGTGTGTAACGATTTCTTTGGCAAGCGCGCATAAGTTTCGCGAAGTAACAGCTGGCCGACGGAGCGACAAATCATGTCTATCGGGAGTCAATTTCGCGCGTCGTCGGGATAGGGACGGCGACGCCTTGTTATGTAAAATTGTCGGGAAGTGGAGTGCAAGACTGATGTCTGGTCGCTGTTCTTCGCCGTTACTCGCTTGTGCGGCTTTTTTTCGCACAATCTGTCGCGCGCGTACGCGAGGGGTTCCGGTGAGAGGGAGAAAGTATTATACCATACTTATGCTCGATTTATCGGCTCTCATTATTTCGCTTTGTTTTAATGAAGTTCGATGCGTTTGTACGACGAATGAATAACGACTCTGGATAATGTGTTCGCGATCGGACGAGATGATTATACGTCTGGACAAAAAGCATTTTGATTTTTTATCCGAGTTTATTGTTTCGGGATCCTTATTATTTTTAGCGGTCATCATTGTTTTGTCTCGACGAAACTTATTTTATTTATTACGCACAGGGGAGAGTACGCGGGACAGCTGATGACGCTGCGAAATACTTATAAACGTGTCGCTTATAAAGCATTTTTAATTAGGGTAATCATAAAATTAATTAAGGCCGCCATATATGCATCGCTTACTCGATCGATTGCCAACGGGCTTAACGATCGTCTCGATAATTTACGCATTGTCGATACTTTGACGAGAGACGACAAAACGATTTCGTTTCCACAATAACAGCGAAAAGTGACAAGATCGCGCTAAAATTCCTCGTCGCTCGATAATCAATTCCCGAAAATATGCAATTCCGCACACCTCGGCGGATATTTTTATGGTCATCACGAGAGCCGCCTCTGCGTATAATCTGCATTGCTAATTATAAGCCATAATCTCCTCTCGACACAAACACACGCGTCCAAATTAACAAGCAAAGTCTCTCGGATATACACACGCGTATACAGCCCGCAGAGGCAAATATTTCCGATAAGCGCGTCCGCGCGGCGGCAGGAATGCGGACCGCATCATCGCAGCAGCGGTAGCCGCGCGATGCTCTTGCTCTCTTGTCGTGAGAACACGACAAGCGTCGCCCGCTAATATCGTTAAAAGCGCGCCGGCCGTCATATAAGAATACCGAGGAGACAATGGGGGCTCGCTCGTCGCGAAAAAGCAGAGCAAGTATACGCCCTCAGTTCTGATGCTCCGATGTCATTATCCCACTCTCCATCACTCTCACTCTCTCTCTCTCTCTCTCTCTCTCTCTCTCTCTCTCTCTCTCTCTC
>QLSS01000032.1:334592-348192 GCA_024372645.1 Trichomalopsis sarcophagae | reverse complement strand
AGAGAGAGAGAGAGAGAGAGAGAGAGAGAGAGAGAGAGAGAGAGAGATGAGCCTAAATACATCTGCATTGTTCGGCCGACCAAAACAGAAAGGACTCGACGGGTTGAAAAGATCATTATAGAGTGTTATAATCCTGTTAGCATACACCTGCCCAGCATGCTTTCGAGGATTATGATTTATCGCTCCGTGACTGAGGCTAATCCGATTAGCTTCTTTGGATCTCTCTCTATTATACGATGCGCTTCGAATTATGGAGTAGCCGGGCTCGGCCCCACTCTCTGTCGGGGCGAATAAGATTATGCAAACAGAGAGCGACGCACTCTTTTGACTCGCTTGTTTTTGTTTACTCTCGTTTGCCTCGTGGGTGCACTGCTGTTACGTACTCAATTTTTTAACGAAAAACTTTTATTACATAATACATTAAACTTATATTGGCACTTTGACCCAAAACCAACCAATAAATAAACAATATATCGAGCGAATAAAATAATGTAATTTTAGATAATAAAATTTGGGACTTACCCTGTCGTATTGGTGAGTCGGCGTGGCCGTGGAGAAGGGCTGAAAGGGCGCGGGCCTGGCGGGGCTGTGATGCGCCGTGTGTGGATTGCCGGCGTGGGCAACGCTCGGATGCGGCGCCGCATGGGGATGGGGCGGCGGTGGCCTCTGATAGAGGTACGGATAGTATTGATACATAACCTCGGAGCAGCTCATCACCCCCCTAGGCGGGCCCCCCGGCAGCCCTGTACCAACTGATCCAGCCGCCGCCGCGGAATCGGCCTCTCCAGACTGCTGCCGGTTGACTGCACCAGCGCTGCTGTTGTATCCGAAGCTCGAGGCTGCCGCCGCGGTAGCACCAGCCGCCGGGTAGCCACCGGCACCCGCCGGGTACTCCGACGCCAAGGCTCGCGATATCTCCGCCAGCGATTCGGCTCTTGGGCAACCGAGGTTCACACGATCTGTCGATCCTCGCGAAGCTGCTGCTGCCGGTCTGTGCGAGAGCCGCAGCCGATCAGCGCATAATAACGATCGTCCGACGGCGGCGCACCAGTTTATTTATCACGCGTAAGTATACCGTCGATGACACTTTCACTGATGCTGTATACGTATACAACGCACGTGTATGTCACTCTTTCGACCGCACACCTGTACGCCTGTCAGTTCTCCGAATGGCTCGTTCGCACTGTCATGACAACCGCACCAAAACTCACTAACGGAGAAGCGTCGTCGACAGTCAGACTATTGTGTCCCGGAAAAGCACTGGTACTGATCCTCCGGAACCGGTCCAACCTCCGCAAGGAAAAAGCGCGCGCAAACTGCTCTTTTAAAATCTCTCGCTCTCAGCAGCCTCTCGCGCGGTACAGCGTGTGCCCCTCTGGTGGATGAACACAGACTGAGCAGCAGCCACTGCAGGCTCCGCCAGAGCCCGAGAGTCGTCCTGTCTTTTTCTAGCTCTATCCGCGCGCCGCTCTCCGCGAGACTCGAAAGTCTCCGCATCGGCAGCGTGTAAGAGCGAGAAAGACAACGCGCGCTGGCCGCGGGGAGCGACAGGAGAGAAGCAGAGACACTGGGCTGACGCGCCTGCAGAAGAGAGGGAGAGAGCGGCGCGGCAACCCCGCTTCGTCAGGACGCGGTACGGATCGAGCCGGGGAACTCCGCCTCCTGGCAGTGCCAAGGCATCGACCAATCGGCGCTCAGGGACACGACGTCCAATGAGGCGTCGGTGCCACTCCTACGCGCGAGACAGACCGAGCCGAGCGCATATTGATCCCACAATGAACTCTGCGCCGCGCGCTTGTCCTCTCTCCCTCTCTCTCGCTCCTCACCCTCTGTATCCTCTTCTTCTTTTTCTTTTTCCTTTTTTCCGGCTCATATCGCCGCTGCCGCCGTCGTGGGTATTAAGAAGCTCGCATACACCTATTCGAGTTGAACCGTCCCAGCACCGACACACCGTCCGATTTTCTGCACAGTAGATAGGATGTATACAGGTGTACGCTGGACTCGGGTTTTACCATTCCACCTACGCAAGGGCGAAAGGGGAGCGGCCTAGCGGGGGCGCATAATGAGTCTTAATTAACAGTTTGGAAGCTTAATTTTCCACGCTGAAAGCGCACGCCGAACCGGCTCTGCACTGTATCCACTGCTTCTTCTTCTTATTATTATTATTATCGTGTAGCGTGCCTCTTTTACTTTTCTCGCGCACCGCTGGATTCTTCGAGTTTTTCGCGCGGATGGAAGGGCACAGAAGAGAAGATGTACCCTACACTGATGAACTATCGGCATCAGCTTTCACGCGGTCGAAGGGAATTGCAAATGAGAGGCTGCGCGGAATAAGTAACGAGGTCGACGCTTAGCCTGGCTTGATTTCGCCTGGAAAGCGTCTTACTTCGGCATTCTTCTCTTTCTTATTTTCTACTCACTTACCTGATAGTACGGTGGATGTACCTATAGGAGCGGAGAGGGAGATGTGCTCGTTAAAAGATTCTCTCAGGCTGATTTTACGCCGGTGCTCTCTCGCCGGATGTGCGATGCCCTCAGCAGAATCTCCTATAGTCTGTACTGGCAGCTGATGAGAGAATCTGAAACACAAGAAATGTGCGAAATGTAGGATTTCATTTGGTAATTAGACTTTTTCAATCGCTGTTCCACGTGAACTAGTTTCAATGGTTGTATCTGAGGTGCATATATGCTGGGAATGAGGGTTATAAAATTAGAAACTGTACAACATAGGGTACTGGTTGCAATTAATAGGTCTTTTTTATATTACCCTATCAATGAAGAAATAGTTGCAGGTTACAAGGTTATTTAAAGATTAACCTGCATTCAAATTTAGAACGAATTGTTTGTATTAACTGTTGCTTTTGTTTTTGTGCGCCAATATATTTCTTCTGTATTATACATAATATATTATGAGATAGAAAAATAAGAACATACTTTTTCAACCGACAAAATAAGGCATGTGTTTTAAAGATGGAGGGAAACCGTAAAAGGCAAGAGCTATAATTAAAGACTATGAACTTAGGAAGAGGAATGAAAAAGAAAAAGTGCTGCAAGAAGCGTTGGGAAGAAAAAGTAGAAGAAAATCGAGCAATACGAAACTTCTAACCGAAAAAAAGCGTTAAGGAATTTGGATTAAAGTACTTGATTATCTCCAATTAATTTTATACATGAAGTAATTACAATGATTCGCATCGAATGCCTTGCGTCATTCAACAAAGTTTAAAAAATGATAAAATTAATTGTCATAATAATAATTATCCTTTATGGTATAAAAGAATTCCAATTTGGCGTAATAGGGAAGAATTAGATACCGGCTTATAGTTTTGTATATATTATTATGTAACAGCGCTTGCAATAATTAAACTTTCATACAAAACTTCTCTCGCGACAAAATGCTTAAATGAAATCTTAGCAAGAGCACCGAGCTTTATACAGCCGGGGCTTTAATGACACAAAGGAAACCGAATTACAGCGTCATCTAACGCTCGATTTGTCGCGCAATAGCCCCTCGTCGTGCCGTGCGCATGGCAGTTCACTCGCTATATAGCTTCGGCTTACACGTATATGTATACTATACCTTGTGCGAGCGGATGAGCTGGAGCGTGAGCTGCCGCCGTCGCTTACAAAAGGGTGATTCGTGCAAAAAATTCGAACTTTCAAGTGCACTTCTCTCTTACTCTAATCAATTATCCGGCAGATAATACGTCAAATAAAATACGAGGGTCGAGATTCAATATAAAACAAACTGCTCGATATGCCTTGAGCTTTGAAGTGTCACGTATTAGGGCGATTTCGTTAGGTTAAAACTGCTATATTATTGCCTTAATCAATTCTTGACAACTTATAGATCTAATAACAAATATTATAATATTGTTGATTAATCAATTTTGACGCAGACATTGCATAATAATAATAATAATAATAATGATGATGATGATAATGGTGGTAACAAAAGTCGATCAACGCGTTCGTTCAACAAACGCGCCCTCGCTGCCTCGACACCCTGCAGTTTACCAAAAATATTACGCCCTGGCATATCGTCGAGCAACAGTAGGGAGTAGGAACTCCTCGACAACTCTCCGTTCAACTCTCTTAGAACCGAAGAATTCTACCCTCCCAGTATAGCCCCTAAAGAAAGAGAAATACCACAGGCTCAAGCGATCGCAAAAGGACTCGAGCGAGTCTCCTCTCTCTCTCTCTCTCTCTCTCTCTCTCTCTCTCTCTCTCTCTCTCTCTCTCTCTCTCTCTCTCTCTCTCTCTCTCTTTTCCTCGTCCTATCTCCTCATTTCTCGAGTAGTCGAAAAATCAGTTAAGCGTTGAACGATGGCTTTTAATAAAAGCCACCCCAGCGTCAGCCACGTCATTCCTTTTGATTTCCGCGCACGCACGCAGTCCGGATAGACAGTTTCGTCGCTACACTATATGTGGCGCCCGTTTATTGCGGGGTCTAGAGGAAACATCGAGTCGAGCCGTATCGAATCGCCATCTAATGCTCAATACGCGCGGCTAATCTTATGTGTAATCTAGCAGGTCCTCGTCGGTGCAAATCCAATATAACTTCACGATGAGCGTGACGTTGCGTCCTGGAGGGCTTTTTTACACCCCGATCATCGCAGGGCCGCGTGTCTAAGCAAACATCAAACACCGGTTCTCTCCCCGCATCTCGCTTCGAATGACACGCTCACTCTCTCTCTCTCTCTCTCTCTCTCTCTCTCCCTCTCTCTCTCTCCGTTTTTTTTTCGTCGTCGGGATGCACCGTGTTCGCGAGAGCTATACCCCGAGTTATAGCAGTAGTCATCGCGCACGTGGCCACTTGACAATGGAGTAGGTTGCGCGTCGTACACCCCGCTGCTAATAGTCGGGCATTAAATTTGTCAGTGCGATATTGCCACCGGGGCAGGCTATCTCTCTCCCTCTCGCTTCTTACATATAGCTGCCCAATGAATGGAATGATGCTCGGAATATGCTAGAGATCAACGCGGCGAGCGTGTTGTTCACCCCTCCTCGTGTGCAGTCCAGTGTGTAGTATAGCGGAGAATATTTCGCGAGGGAGAGAAAAGAGAACACGACGCGCATATATGAGCCAGCACGTGGCCGCCCCCTGTTACACATGTGAGAGAACGCGCACACGAGAGTCGCCCGGTGCATATATTGCAAATTCATAACGTGTACGCGCGGGAACAGGTAGCGAGGATGGTTTATGGTGCGTATTAGGGAGAGGCGTCGCTTCGACGAGCATTAATTAAATACGAGAGAATTCAATAATAGAAATACTTAGGCGAATTCTTCGTCCTTACCCCTTCGCAATAGGGGAGGGCTTTGTTGTGCGCATATATATATGAAACGGGGAGCCTCTGATGATGATACAATTCGGGCAAAGTGCATGAGAAGAGATACGTGCTCGGGCACTCGAATGAGAGATGCATTTGTACTTTTGTTATGCGGTTCGAGGCACCGCGTGGATTTGTACGATTTGCCCATTATGTATTGTATATTATATGATGCGACTGCGAGTATAGAGCAGGAATATAGGCCTTTATGAGCCAGTGTGGTTTTTCATGTTAATTCGGGGCCGCGTCGGTTGTTCGATTCGCTCGCGCGGAAATTAATAGGCCGGGCCTCGTGCCTATAATGTCTGCGGGGTGCTCGCAATGAGAGAACCTTTTCAACGGAGGGCAATGAATTATTACGGATGCGCGACCACCAGCTATTGTTGCAGACAAAATTTTTGGAGCGATGCGCGTTGTTTTGATTCATTGCATAATGCTGCTATACGTAATGGTATTTTTGTTTTTCAAACTTGTTTTTCAAGCTTTTAATATGTGTATTGTATTTTATTTATTAGAAAGACTTTCAGTTCCAATACTTTTTGAGCAGGACGCATTATGGCTTGTTAGAAATAAAAAAAAATGTAATATACATAAAAGCTAAAGACGACCGAAAATGGGCGTGGCTTTTCAGCTTAGTATGTATTGGCGCGTAAAATTTATCTTGAGGCACATAACGTTTTGGGGAAAATCAAATTGTTCTATTTAAAGTTGGAGCACCACTCTTCATCATTAGTAATTATATTTATAGATATAGATGTCTGAAAAATATTTGAAAAGATCATTGTATTGATTAAAAATTACGTAAAAATAGAGGTGCAGGTATAAATTTTAAATCATAATAAAATTTGCATGTATGCTATTTAAATGAGCTAAACAACATGCAAGTATAAAAGTTCAACATTAATTATATATGTAAAACATTAAAGCACTGCTGTTTCTCCAGCGTTACCGACACAGGATTTACGAACTTTGATTCGCATATGTATCGTGGTGGCGCCACGTACTGCAAAGATATAAATGGGTAAAGCTAATATCAAGTTAAGGAATGCTTGTATCATCAAAGTAATACGATATTATGCGAATTCACTTTTGTTGGCAAATCACATTTTTGTTTAATGCAAGATTTTTAATTTCAACATAAGTTGCGATGACATTGAATTTTCGAATAAAGAACTGTCGTAAGGTCAACAGGTAAAAATGTGTTAATTAACAAAACCATGCTACTGGCAAAATAATTTAAACTGACTCGCAAGAGAAATATATCACAAGGTATATAATAAAAAATATCTAGTTATAAAATGAGATACTCTTATCTACTTATGTTTAAATATCGGTTCCTACTTTATCTTTTGATGATATTGGTGGCGTCACTTTGACCGTCAGTCAAACGTTCGAGGTACGCAGTAAATCAATGTTTGCGCGTATGGAATAATCTTTTTTATTAAAAATAGTTAACAAATCATATTTAATGAAGGTACAGTCACTTCAAAAATAAATAATGATTTGTTAGTTAATACATAAAATAACTTTTTATGACGTAGAATGGAATTGAAATATTTGCAAATAAATTACTCGTCCATGCAAAAGATTTGACTTTATAAAGAACTCTTTCTATGGAGTGAGTAATCGTAATATTCACATGTCTATCTCTTTAAAAAATTAGTGTACTTCATTTTTATTGACTATTAAATAATAGCAATTCATGTTTTTGTATAAGACTACGTAAATAGTCTATGCATGATTACTACTAGTTTATTGGGAATGTTAATCTTTACTCTTCTTAGCTTCTGCATCTTTTTTAGCTTTCTCTTCTGCATCATCTTGTTCTTCCAAAAATTTATCCCATTTGTTTATTCTTGCTTCTATTTGTTCCTCTGTTTCGTGAATCCTAAACATTGAAATTTATATAGTTCCTTACTGCAAGCAGGGAATAAGCACAATACTTTAGGTCAAGTATGAGAAAAAACTGTACACTCACTTATATTTAGTCTTTCCATCCCATATTTCAGCTGTTATTCTTCTCTGATCAAACCATCGGCCATTTAGTAACTGTATACAGGCTTGAGCTTCTTCAGGTTCCTTGAACGTTACTTGTGCCACACCCTCAGGATGTCGCTAAAATTGAAAATTTGATATGTTTTATTAAGACACATGGTATTCCAATTTCAGCTTTTCCAAGCACGTAATTTGAAAACATTTGCAAGCGAGAAGGTACAACCAAAAACTTGACTTAATTTTATATCTTTGACTCAGTATGTGCAAACTGATGAAAATTGAAATAAAAGGATTAATAAAAATATGTACTAAATTTTTTTTATATTTTCACTAAATTTTTCTTAATTTAATATATTTTAGAAACTTTTTGTCAGTTGATTTAAATTTAGTCAAATACGGACACTTGCAGGTTTCGTATTTAATTATTAGATAACAAATGAATATTCTTTGAATGTTCACACATCATAAAATTTTTACTATCTTCTAGGTGTACCAAAGTACTCC
Organism: Trichomalopsis sarcophagae; assembly: GCA_024372645.1. Lineage (NCBI taxonomy): Eukaryota > Metazoa > Arthropoda > Insecta > Hymenoptera > Pteromalidae > Trichomalopsis > Trichomalopsis sarcophagae. Next base: position 340,363 of record QLSS01000032.1, on the reverse strand, counting down.
TTACTAAAACTATAATCTATTGAATATTTTCAAAGGCTATTTCTGTATTATTTAACTATTTCTAGTTTTGAAAATTTCAGCTATAACTGTAATTAAATGTATTTTATATCAAAAATAGCAAAACGTTTTATGCTAATTTTTTCAAATAACACTTCTCGCCATAAAATCAGTCCTATTAAGTGTGAAGAATCAGGAATAATAAAAAGATGGGCTAAAGCCTATTATTCCGGATTATGATGAATTATGAACTACTACTCAGAATAAGAACATTTACTTGATTGCATTTTTAGAACTTACATCATAGATGGTAACTTTTTTGACCTCGCCACATTTAATGCATTCTTTCCTCACATCTTGCTGGTATTCCAATAATAATGTTACATCTTTATCAAAATCCTCAGGTTTAAATAGATTTTTAATAATGACGACGCGCTCGCATTTGAGGGGCTCTCCTATTAGTTTATCTGGTCTCCAATCGAGAAGTCTGTAACGAGATAAAATATTTTACGATGAATACTATTGCTTTCTGATATCAAAGTAAAATTTTTAGTATTAATAATAAATGTTATTTACTTTTCGTGAATTTTCTTTTGCTTATCTTTATCTTTCTTTTTTCTTTTGGGTTTTAAGGATGGATCATATGCACCTTTTAATTGGAATTTAGCCCTTTGAACCGAAAGGGTCTTATCTCGCATTTGCCAGCCATCTAGAATATTTAAAGCCAAATCTACGGATTCAATCTGAAAAAATATATTTGTTTATTTATTAGAATAGATATGAATAATACAATGGATTTTGCATTGAGATACAGTTTATTGTGAGCAGAGTTTGTAAGTCCAGCAGTATTCTAACCGATCTAATCAGAATAAATAAAAATGTTGGTTAATGGCCTGTGTTTCCTGAGATACGTTTCACACGCATTAGACAAATGATAATTTTGTTCAATATTTATAGTAATGTCAAGTGTAATGAGCCGCGTAACAACGGCTAGACAATGTGAATGTTCATATTCATTTTTGTCAGCATCTTCATTGCGTGACGTAAGCAGCAAGAATTTAATCATGCCAATCCAATATTCGCCAATCAGCTGCTTTAATTCGGCATGAGAATAGATAATAGTTAATACGTACGAATCATCAACGATTTACTGTTTATCGATTTTAGATACTGCAATTGAAAAAGCTATTTGCAAGTCCATACTGACCTAGTTTGTATTAAATAGAAAATTTAAACTTATTACAACGTTTTCTGTATGATGATCACTAATGTTCCTGTTTATAAACTACTGCATTGTGTTTTTGTATGATTTACAAGCCGTGTAATTTGAATATGATAACAGCAAATTCTCGGTATTATTCATATTAATAGCAATAAGCAAACGCCAACATAATCGTGACGCAATTATTACTGAACTGACTTCTCGTGTAACGATAACCTACTCAAATTTTAATTTGGTTGTAAATAAGAGTCATCTAGATATATAGGTTAGAACGCATTTGACAATACAATAATTTGCATCTATACATTCAGATACACTGGTAGTAAAAATACATGTTAAAGATAGCTGCGATTATTGTTTTGTATAATCTATTCTACAACTCTGATCGACGGGCAATTATAAGAGGTCGCTGGGGCTTTTTCGGCATAAGATGGAATGACGCATTATACGCAACGCACGCTGAATTTTGCTTCACTGATTTTCGTAGTTAAAATCTGAGACCATTACCAGTTAAGTCACGTTTTTCAAATGGTTCATTTATTGCATTTTTTATTGATTTTGTTACATTAGTAATTTAGTTGTATAAATGTATATATGTCTGAAGGCTGAAAAACTGGGCAAGATATTGACGCTCACCAGCTAGTGCGAGTTTTGCGCTTGTATACTCACACATCCCGTGTGTGCTCCACGCCTACGCATATCTCAGTTATGTCGCATTACCACACATAATAGACACAAGAAAATGTGTGCTCCATTACATTTATAAGATAATGCGATTTTCTATTGAGCCAATTTACCCTTTTATAAAGGGTTATTAATAACGTTGATAATGCATTGTAATATTTGTAACAGTCAGTGTTAATAGCTATCAATTATCACACAGATCTGTACAGAAGTAAGAGTTCATTTTCAAGAGCTGTATTATTTATTGTTGATATTTTATAAGTAGTAATAAGTATACTGTCTTATAATTCTTAAAAAAAAAAATAAATAAATAATTTAATATCACTAAGAGAAAAAATGGTCGTAATGTCATTATGCATTCTATTCAGTTAAATAGAATGAAAATGTGTACAGTTCATAAAGCTTTGTAAGTCAGTCGTAAAAACGGAACATTGGCATATAAATTATGTCACGATAAAAGATAGTACATTACGATACAAGTGTCGTATACTATTTTATAGCACGTGTGACTTAAATTCGCCAAAAAATTACGATACAAGAGTCTTTGATAATATGTTGACCCGATGTATAACTGATTTTTTTGTCTATAAACTTTTCTACCACATTTTTTATTTGAATTCAAAAAGCATTGTCAGCTACATAACAGCGATTTTGGTATCATTACCGTCATTTACGTAAAGAAAGGTTAGAGCATTTTTATAAAGAGTTTAATAATGATTTAAGATTAGATTAATACGTTTTAAATATTAAAATAATTTATCAGCAATCACTAAAGAATAATATAAGTTTATTTTTATAAAGAAGTGTGATCTTTGAAATGTTTTTAACGAAAATTTTGTCAACTTTGAAAGTTAAATATACGTTTAAAATAAAGTTCATATCGTAGAACATAAAAAACCTAACCTACAATTGAGTTCTTATTATCACTATCCTACTCATCCTTGGTAATTATACTTCAATTTAACTGCATTTTCCTGATATAACTGTTTTTTTTTTCATTAATTTTTATATCTAGTAAACTATTATAGTAAACACCAGCGTGAAATACGCGTATGTGATTCACTAGAATTGTCGTCTGCACCGTGCCAGAAAACGCTACATACGCCACGGAAAAGCGTGCGGTATAAGCGAATTTAAGTCACGCAGTGCTATAAAATACATTAATCAAAAGTAATAGTTCAGTTGAATCATATGTTACGATTCTAGACTGACTGATAAATCATTCAGTTAAATAATACTACATGCCTTACATGTTCTAATACAATTTATGTAAACGGTCATCGAACTCTTCTACAATTGCTTCACTGATACAATACACAATTAGGTGTATTGTAGTCTTGTCTACAATACACCTAATTGGGTTATACTCTTAATAATATTTGAATTGCCACATAAAATTAAAAAAAAAAGGTGAATACATTTTTTTAAATAATTGAATAATATTGGAAATTCAATAAAACATTATTATTTTGGTAATTAGTTGTAATAACACTGGCTACGATTGTAACAACAATCACTAGTACTATGAAATTTTTGCATAATACATGCACAATTTTTTTATTTGCTTACTTGATAAATTTATTATAAAACTTTTGGTATCATGTTCAAAGACATTGATAATATACAGCCTAATCTTCAAAGAATTCATGATGCTACGCCTTTTGATCAATTGATATTTGCATAATAATTGTTGGAACATGCAAATGCAATGGCGACAATGCGTCATCTACAGTTACTCTGCAGCAAGTAAAGGTAATCTTATAAAAAGGTAATGTATCCGAATAATAATGGCTGGTACAGCTTGTATTTGTTTATATCGATGCGAACTGTATAAAGGATAATACGTTTATATAAGAAGTTGAAAAACATGTAAGTGTCAAAAGTTTAAAAATAACTGAAGACTTCGCAAATGATTACTGCAAATACATATCTCGTTTCTTTATTTTCCTAAAAATCTAACGTTTGCTTTTTAAAAAAGTTACAATTCAATATTTGTTACTTAGTTTACGCCGTCAAGGGTATAACTTCTTGAATGCTCTCATAGTCCCAGACTTTTACGTAAAAAATATATTCAGTGATATAGTGTTATTACGGTAAGGTTAATATCGGGTCAATTGATGCACCTGCAGGCGAATTTGATTGATGGCAACTACCATCGAGCCCACCCAGTGTATTATTCGTGTACGATCGTGAAAATAATCTCGACAAAATAATAAGTAAATTACTAATGCGTAAATGTCACAACTTATGTGGCTCGGTGTTTATCGGGCATTATGCCTTTGAGCTTAAAGATGAAATTCGCGTATGACGGCTATTTATATATGCCAAAGATTTCGTCTCTACAAGATGAGCACACATGCCGACCTAATAAATTATTGACATCTCATTCCCGGTGCGAGAATTTCCAGCTGACGAGTTTTCTTTCAGTGGAAAAACAGTGAAGCGAATCCCAAGTCAGACACGACGAAATGTACGTAAGTGATTGAAGAATGAGTGAAAGAGGCAAGGGCAAAACCTATAGTTTTTAGCCGATTTTATAATTATATTTAAGTTAATTTTTGGAATTATTTATGTATTTCATTGCAACTACATCGTGTGATTACCATAAAATAAACTTAATCAATTACGACTTTCACCGAATAAAAAGTTGTTCCATTTTTATTACATGCTGTCTGAGTTTTAATTTTAAACAGCGAAAGACTCATAAATTTACTGCCACTCTCTTCAAGATATATTGCCGAAAAGAAGTACGCAAAGTAAAGCAAAGTACGCAAACCTTCAGTTAGTAGAACATTTTCAATTTACAAATACATTTGAGAATCAATGGTGCAAAATTAAATTTGATCCCTCTTTGCTGTATAAAGCTTATACTTGGTGTACAATGTGTATATGTATGTCTGAAAGATTAATAACCTGGCTGAATAGACTGATTAATTATGCAGTTCACGATTTTCAATTGCTATATTTACGTCCTCTAATTATATAATTCCAACATTAAACGTTTCTTTCCTGGCATATTATTTCATATAATGAAAAAACTAAGTATCAAATAAACATAATAAGTGAAGTCATTCAAAAGGAATATATTTCGTAATGTATTTTTATCAATACTTATGTTTTCAGATTTACTCTTTATTTAAATGTTTGCAAATGCCAGGTCGTAAAAAAAATAAATATTTATACCCGATCACACAAAGCTTTAATTAAAAGAATTTAAATTGAAGACATGACAAGTCTTCTATCACTTTCTTTCCCATAATTAAAAGGTTTTTTTAATTAACACTTTTATCGTGTACGCCAGAAAGGTTCAATTACTAAAGTAAAAGTTAACCTGTTCCATATAAGCATTTTCTCGCACGTTAAATTTTGAATACATGCAGCCCGTAAACTTGTGTTTTCAGAGTTTACGAGACTTACGTAAGGAACACTTAATTGTTTATTCCGGTTACATTATTTTCTGAAAATTTTTTTTACACTGGATCATCAATAACTTGCAAAGTTTCAGTATTACTTTCCTACGTAACAAAAGCATATGAAATATTCAAGCTCTCATATATTTCATGAAAAATGCAGCATCAAAACTATGCGAAAAATTTGCCCTACAATCCTCGTATATTGCGTAACACCGTGTCATTCGTAATCTTTCGTCTCTATATTAGCCTCCGTTCGTTCGCATGTACGTGCTCCCACAGTTTTTTCTCGCCTTGCCGTTCGTCATCTCTCGAATTCCCTCGGCGATCGCAACCAATACAAACGCGATTCTTCGCGTATAAAAGTACTCATTCTCTCTCCCTCTCTCTCTCTCTCTCTCTCTCTCTCTCTATATATATATATATATATATATATATATATATATATATATATATAT